>OZ025215.1:11046610-11559110 GCA_964019055.1 Anthopleura xanthogrammica
ATGGAAGAAGTTCCTCACTCAGTAAAGAAGAGGTCCACATCACGAAGTCTGTTCTAGCATTGGTTTGTGGGTTTGTTCTCTGTTGGATTCCCTGTACATCAGTGCTGTTTCTGTCAACTTACATCAACCTTCCTCGACACGCTGAAATGATCTTCACTTACACTGCCTACACCAGTAGTGTCATCAATCCGATAATCTTCAACATATTCAACAAACCATTCAGGAGCCGACTAGCCAAGGTTTTTGGTTATGAAACAAAGAGGGTTAGAAATGCTTCAAGTGTCCAAATTGGGACATCCTTTACTGTCCGTGCCATACATAATACCTGTTAGAGGACACTCACTCTAGATGTATAGCATGGAAAGGTTACGTTACGGAAGTGACATCATCTACCAAACCAATGCAGCGCAAAATCTCTGTTTAACCAATCAAAATGCTTGGAAAACGCACGCTTCATATGGCATGTCCTTGCGCATGTCCATTAACGATGTACCGCTGGGAGTAAGTTATAGTGCACCTTCTGCAACGGTTAACACCTTCTAATCCTAAATACTCAAGAGAACTCATATATTAGTGGAACTGTGCACCAAGCTGAAGTGAATGGATGGATAATGATGATGATAATATCATCATCATCATCATCGTTATTATTATTATTATTATTATTATTATTATTATTATTATTATTATTATTATTATAACTTTATTGGACAGGGTGACACTGTTACCATACTGAGAATTTTCAGGTGCCCCTCAAATGGACCCTTAATTGGACCCTTATCAAGATTATCGTGGATGCCAGGCTAAGATGGAAATACAAAAGAAATGCCACAAACTCCATCGAGAAAAAGTCTGATTTCTTATTTGTGTTTTTCATGTTAGCCACGCATCCAAGATAATAAATAAATAAATAAATAAATTCCTTGGTTTTTACGAGGGTAGCACTAAATAGCCAGTGGCTAACAAACCTGTGGCCCTCGTTCCATGATCGAATTGGAATTTAGAAGTTGATTTTTGTGGAGGGAGGAAAACCGGAGAACCCGGAGAAAAACCCTCGAAGCACAGGAGAGAACCAACTAGAAACTCTACTCACATACAACACTAGTCCTGTGAGACTCGAACCCGGGTCGCATTGGTGAGAGGCAACGCTCTCACCGCTACGCCACGGAAAGAGTCAATTGAATAATAGACGTTTCTCAAAATTATCAAAGGCAAGAGGCATTACGTTTGACGTCTATGTTCTCTTGTATCGCGATTCTCCTATAAGTTTGATCGGGAGAGAGCCGCCAATATCAACCCGTATTGGCGGCTCAAAATCGCAATAAGTTATAAATATTAGTATCGTAGTATACAAGAAATACAAATACATTGATTACAAAATTATTCATTTTAATGATCTCTTTGTCAGCCTTAATCTTGTAGAAAACTAAGCACTTTGTATATTTGCTTGAGCTATGATTAATTTTTGATATTGCATGTGATGTTTAGAAATAAATAGAACCTTAACTGAATATCTACAAGATATATGTGTATTTGAAATACAATTCGTGCATAGTCTTCCTTGATGCGGAAAGTTTAATTCAAAATTTATATACAAAAATAATCATCGTATGACAATAATTTGTGGATGATGTTCCTACTAGAAGGCTTATTTTTTATTAATCAAATATATATCTAAAAAATATATATCTAAAATATATCTAATATTTGCAATATAACGCGCGCTCTCATACGATGAACACAGTTTCGAGGCGCAGCTCGAAACGTTTAGCCTGTGTACGTCAACACCTTCTCACCCCCCTTCCCTTACTCAGAAAACTCCTCGTTTTTTCTCCGCACGGGGGGAGGGATGAGAAGCAGTTGTACACAGGCTGAATGTGGCAGCATTGCCAAGGTGATACATGCACTCGCTCGCGGTCAAATTTTTCGCGCTCATTAAGCTTCCTTTTATCCAGAATGTTCAGCATCTACCAAAATAGTTCGCAAATGGGAAGTTTTAACAAACTGATCCAATATTACTCTGTGTGAAGACTCTAAGAATAGAGCAATTACTTAATTCTTTCTTTTTTTGGCAAGGTCGAGTGTGTGGTGAAAGACTTGACGGTCACAAATATGAGCCAGTAGGGAAAGAAAAATGAACAATATATATTATTAGTATTTCAAAATTTGAATTTTAGAATGAGAACTATCCTTTTGCTACTTTGTTAAGCCTTTTTTTGCAAAATTTCTTGCTACCATAAGATAATTTTTTCCTGTTACTACTACGAATTCCATCAAGTTTCTCCTTGAGTGAAAAATGGTAATTAGACATGCTAAGGCATATTTTAACGTTCAAGTACTTTAATGTACTCGATCTTCACGAACTATTTAGCAATGGTTAGTTTCATTAGAAAAATAATCTTTATATTAAATTTTAAATAATAACTTGATTTTTTATAATCCAGTCAGTTATTTTAAACTAACTCTTGTTTTTTTGGCAACTTGTTTACTCTTGACGTGACGTCCCGCATGGTAAGTTTACGAAAATGTCAAACCCTTTCTTTGCGTTCTTGAAGATTTATTACTATACAAGATTCTGTAAAAGTTTTAGCACAAGGTTTAGTTCACAGCGTATTTTACCGAAAGGAACATTTGAGTTCCTCAAGCAGTTTATATTTTCTGGGATTTCTTTTTCAGTGGTATACGATTTACAGCTTGAAATGTTCTTCATGGTTCAATATATTCTTGAAGATTTATTACTATACAAGATTCTGTAAAAGTTTTAACACCAGGTTCAGCTCACAGCTTATGATCCCGCTAAGGTGCAGTTGATTTTCTCAACCAGTTCAGATTTTCTTGGGTTTCTTTGTACACGATTTGCAGCATGAAATGTTCTTCATGGTTCAATATATTCTTGAAAAGTTTTTCCTCAACCAATTTATATTTTCTTTGGGTTTCTTTGTACATAATTTGCATCTTCATGGTTTGATATATCCTCGAAGATTTATTGCGATATAAAATTTCGTAAAAGATTTAACACCAAACTAAAAAAACAAATTTTAGTTCACAGTGTACGACCCGAAGGTGCAGTTGAATTTCCTCAACCAGTTTAAGAGTTTTTTAGTTTTCCTGCACGATTTGTCGCAAGGGGTGTTCGTTAAGATTTCAACCATTTCTTTAAAAACCTCCTCAATATTATAGTTATCTTTCGCTGACGTTTCAATGTGTCGAAGTTTGAACTTAAAGGTCCCTTTTGACCGAATATATTCTGTAATATCCTTAACAACTTGCTCAGACGAGATTTCTCGTTTCTGTTTCATGTCCCTCTTGTTCCCAACCAAGATGATAGGGATTTCATCAGAGGGTTTACTTTCAACAACTTCATCTAAAAGTCTTTTCAGTTCAACGAACGAGTATTGATTGTCCAAAGAATATACCATTATAAATCCTGAAGCCCTGTGTATCGCCACCTGTCTCATAGCAGGAAATTGATAACTACCAGAGGTATCCGTAGTATTCAACACGATAACCTTTCCATTTAAATTCAACACTCGTGAGTAACAGTCCTCAACTGTGGGATCGTAGAGATTCGTGAATTCATCGAGGTAAAATCGTCGGATAATCGAGGTCTTACCGACCCCTGCCGCTCCGAAGACCACAATTTCGTAGATATTTTTGTTACTTTCCTTCATGATGAGTGTGTTGTGTTCTTACAGGGATATTACAGTACTGCCTTCCCTCGTAGAGTTCAGCTCTATTGTAGACGCACGTCAGTGAGTTCCACATTATATGCATGGACACACAGATTCGTGCTGTCATTGTTACACGGTTTACTGACGTTCGAGTATTTTCATTTCCTCTCTATTGTATTTATAGTTCTGAAAATGTCGAAATAGAATGAAATACAAACAAATCAGCCCCCAAAGACTAACTTCCTATCTGCAGATCAAAAAAATACCCCGTGGTGTGTCTGTACCTTGTGACTGGGAATATCATGACTTTGCAAGCTATTTTGAGAAATATTCGTTATCCTAAAGATGCTATAAAATGATACCACGGCCATAGACAACAATGCCAATCTACATAAGGTATAATACAAGATTGATAATTTTGCCTTTATTAAGATTCTAACGCAATAAAAAAACCTTAATGATAACTTCATATGCTTTTTTTTTTGTCTTTTATATGTACCGAACATTAATTGAAGCTAAAAAAAGAAGATAGTTACGCCTATAAGTGAAATTGATAAAATTTTCAAATATCCTGTATGAGCCAATATATGATATAGGAGGCATAGCTGAAAGGGATGAAGGATTCCCATACAACTTGTTAAAAGACAAGTGAAAGTTTTGAAAAGGATATCCATACAAAATTTTGTATAAGAACACTGTCTCGTGCTAGTCGTGAATACTGGGAAACTGCGACGACCTTTAGCAACAACGGACTGAACTATTTCATAAGAATGGAAAAAGCAAAATATAGTAAAGTTTGAGAACTAAGGTGCATCAATAGTGGATACATGGAATAGATGATTGAATAAATCTTATTAATTTTTGATCACATATAGCATGATGATAATTTAGTAATCTCTTAATATAGCGTATCGAAAATTCAATTTATTTATTTGTGTATTTAAATATGGTTAACTATAAGCCAAGCAAGTGTTTTTATAAGACAAACACAACCAAGAATTGAAGCAAACATCGACCTAATAATTCATCCTGAGAACAACTGATAATATAGTTGATTTATTTATATTGATGACGTGCTTCCTGTTATTCAATTTTCCTGTTATGCGAACCGAAACTACTTACGTCATGGATTGCTTCTTGTATTTGTCCGAGGGGGAGGGGGTAAACAAAAGGGATTCACGCAGACACGCAGTTGGCTTTAGTGAGCCGAAAATTCCAGCCACAAAGTCTGTATTAATCTAATCGTTAAGTATTTCCAACTATCAAGAGTGAAAAATTATTGTCAAAAAAAGTTCTACAGCTAGATATAGATGGAACACTAGCACACTACTTCTCATACCACTTTTTTTTTTCAAACCAAAAATTTCCGTCTGCAAATAATTTTGAGTAGCGTTTAGCTTTAGCGATTAGGAATAGAAAGGATAAAAGTGTTGATTCAACTGAATTTTCGTTGTCTTATCGACTTGAATCTTGTCGGAAAAAGAGCACACTACTTGTCAGATCAGATCCCACGTTTTTAAAACAAAAATTATTTTCAGGTTCACTCACGTCTGTGTATTCAGTTGAATCGAATTAAGAAGATGAAAAATATAGTGTAGTTATTCCCTGATCTTCCTTGATCATCTTCCTGTTGAGTCACGATATTCAAGATGACACGTGTAATGTTGAGGAAAGATTTTATTTCCTATCATTTTGATTTTTTTTTTTTTTTTTTTAAATCATTATTTCATTTAAAAAAGAAAGAAAGACTGACATGTTAAGAATACTGCCTTTGACTTTACCGGAACTAACCGAGTTATTCCGCCCCTGATGCTGAAATAGAGCTGATGCTATTAAAATACAAAATGTATGACACGTGTAATGTTGAGCAAAGATTTTATTTCCTATCATTTTGATTTTTTTTTTTTTGATTTTTTTTTTTTTCAAATCATTATTTCATTTAAAAAAGAAAGAAAGACTGACATGTTAAGAATACCGCCTTTGACTTTACCGGAACTAACCGAGTTATTCCGCCCCTGATGCTGAAATAGAGCTGATGCTATTAAAATACAAAATGTATTAAAGTGAAACAGTCAAAGAAAAATGGTTAAGGATTAATAAACAAACATAAGGTAGAGTTTTATATCATTACATGAGTCGGTTTTTTTAATCAACCAGCAAACGTGGTGTGCCATGAGTAGTGTGCTGTGACTCAACAGGAACAAGTTGATAAGACCATCTTAACAATAAAATGAGGTCACACCGATTATAAAGCATTAATAGACATAACAAGATGGTCGACACGGATAACCGAATAGTGCATAAGATAAAAAGTGGATCAATCTTCCCCTTACATCCATGACCAATCTCATAGACTCAGTTAATAATTGAAACAATTCTTATAAATGAACAGGTCATTTTTCTTCAGTAACTTTTTACGAAAAAATAAATTAAAAAAAAATAAAAACAGAAGTGGCGCGCGCGAACGACAATTAGATATTTATCATGTTTACTAATTTAACATTAAATTTAAGGAGGTTTTTGATATCTGCGGGCGTTGCGAAAATAAACTATTAACATGAAGAATTAAAATCGATAATCATGATCAGAAATAACATAATATATAGAGTGTAAGTATACTGGTGTCAAGTCTACGACAGGTGTAGAGTGGTCTTCGTATGAGTGGGAAACAAACGGTTCGACTTTATAGCACGTACAAGGTACGACACGCCCGTAGCAATGGAATGGGTTCCAGTAATTTATCCTACCACAACACGTAGTTACGGTTACGGTAAGATACAGTACGGCGTACGGCTTCTTTGCCGTATCGTTTTCCACTCATTCGAAAACTGCTCTTATATACCTATAAAAGTGCCATTATGGAAGTATTGATGTTCGAGAATAATTACTGTGGGATTTGACCTTGACTTGCTGGTATAACGAAGTCTGATAAGAATGAATGGAGATCTTGTTCTTCGAGATTTAACTCTAGGAACCGGTTAACGATGGTGCTACATCTACAAAAAAAAAACATATGGAAACACCACAATGAATCGAGTATATGTATATCATCGAAATGCATATCGAAAAAAATCAAATATGAATTAATAATAATAATAGTAATGATAGCTTTATTAAACCAAACTTGAGAAAAATATACGAATGGTTTACAAATAGCAGCTGTATGTATGTATAAAAATGTCCTAAAATTAAACAGGCGTACTATTCATGAAATCTAACTACTCATTAATCTTATGCCACGCGGTATAAAGTTGCTTTCATGTCTCTCTTTTCCTGAAATAGGGATAGTATATCCATGGCTTTACTTCCCAGCACCCTTAAAATGCTTGTTTCATATAAGTATTAGGTGTTTTTGATTCTTGGTAATTCATTATAGGGATGTAAATGTGTTTCTAGAAGCAATATTTTTTTCTTGGAAAAATAATTTTCCAAGAAAACATTTGCTTGTGTAGAAACACAATCATTACAACACTATGATGTTTCATATACTAAATATTATAGTAAGTTTTGCTATTCTTTAAATACAGGATTGTTTAACATCTTAGTGAAGTTTTGGGTAAATAAATCAACCAGTGAATTAATAGAAGGCGTTGCTTTTAGTTATAATAATCGCAGCAAGGTGCTTATAATACTAGACAAAGAGAATCACAATAAAGGACAAACGTGCGTGACGGTAACTGCTAACACATGTGCAGTGCGTGACGGTAACTGCTAACACATGTGCAGTGCTCAGTATGACGTCAGTACTATGACGTCAATCGTAATTAACAGCCATAAACAGGCGCTTCTAGCTTCTCCTTGTAAGGCGAAAAATAGAATATTCCATCTTGTAACTACACTGAAATAGCTTTTGGATCGTGCTGTATGTTTTTAACTGCTAATTTTTTTCACCTCTTTTGCTGTGTTTCCCAACTCACGCTGTCGTTTCTTTGTAAAGGCTTATTGCACCTGACCATTTCTGAGACCTAGAATAGACGATGTAAAGCAGAAGAGAGACGTGTAGGCGATATTCAGTCTCGCGTTAAAAATCGACATATTGTATTCGTTAATAAGATCATATTATTACATGATTATCAATGAAATACCTATATTTCTCTATTTCAAAAATTTGATATTTTAACATGTGAAGATAACATGTTATTTCACATGTGAAAATATCATCACTATGGTAACATACTTCTTATAGCAGAAAAAAGCTCGAAAAAGCTTTCTTTTCTTTTTCATTGATGATTATATAATAAACAGAATAATACATGGGCGCTTGGAGATACGAATTTTATCTTCTCGTGTTGAAAATCTTTTCAACGCTCGAAGATAAAATTCGTATCTCCGCGCGCCCATTTAATATCCTCTATATGTTATTCAAATAGTTATAGTGCAGCGTATGGCAAATATAAATCTCTCTTCAAGTTCTACTTGGGCTTTTTCAAGTTTATTTTGATTCTAAAATATAAAAATATGTGGATAAATAGCCTCTAGTTGATTAGGAATGTTCTGCTGTTGTTGCAGCTGCCTTACCTCAGCTCCTCTTTTAACAAGTGTATCAGGTATCCCAGCAAGTCTAGCAATATGACCAGCATAACTACTGCTAGCATAACCATCTACTAAATTGTATAGGAACACTAGTTCCTCTCCGTCCTGTATCACCTGGGTTGTCTAAATATGACAAAGAAAGATGGGAATGAATAACGCGCTGGTTAATAGAAGAATGATAAAGATTATTCAGAAAGTATATTTACAATTGTGTAAATTTTTGTATAAAAAAAACCCGGAAAAAATAGACCTTTTCGGTGCAATGTTGTCCCATTTCAAACCACGTGTCATTTTCTTGAGAATAAAATTTTTCGTTTGATTTGTCCATATCTAGTGTCTTCGCATGTGAAACAGTTCAACAAAGAAATGATACTCTAGGGAATGACACGTGGTCTGAAATAGGAAACATTAAGCACAAACCGAGAAGGTCTATTGAGTAAATCGTTAGGTTGGTATTATAGGCATGCGAGAATATTTCCTATATTTCCTATGCAGTCATATTACCTGATATTTCAAGATAGGAGTGTCGGGAAGTAGCTTCTGTCGGATGAGACTATGAAAATGTGTGGATACAAAGATCCTCGGGCATCTCTCATTGAATGCAAGCCAGTGTTTTAACGTTGCGCACAGGAGAGACAGACCATCCACCTGGAAAATGTCCCCAAATATATCATTTAAAATCTATAATCTGAAATCTATTAGGCTTTAACGTTCCGCACAGGACAAACAGACCAACCACCGGAAAATGAGATTTGACTACTGCTACAGTTGCCATGGTGGCCAATGACCACGTGACATACATATAACTTATTTATGGAACAATAAGAGGGATTCTCACCCAACATTGATTTCATAATAAGTAAGTTATAAATGTATGCAAACATACCGTAGCTGTTCCTTTCCCGAACTCATCTATGATAACCAATGAGTGTTCTGTGGCTCCTTGGATTGCAGTGGCAACCTATACAACAAAATTTGGACACGGAATTAACCCCGGGGGGGGACTCCCTTATAAAAGGGGGCGGGGGTCCTCGTCGTCCCTTTTAGGGTTTGAAATCAGTGTTTTGGTCCCGCTTAGGGTGATAACGACGAGAATGCCCACTAGCTGAGTTTTGTGGTCCCTCTTAGGGTATAAGATCAGCAACAATGCTTCTTTTCAAAGATTGATTTTTATTTTAATCCCATTTTTGGATTGTGTCACTTATTGATTGGTCCCTCTTAGGGGTGAAATTTCATCACTGCCACGCCCATCATCTCAAAATACAGGTCCCTTTTAGGGGTCATTTTCGAAATTTCCGACGAGGACCCCCGCCCCCTTTTATAAGGGAGTCCCCCCCCCCCCCCCCGGGGAATTAACCAGCAAGTCTTCTAAAAGTGTTACAAAAATACAATTTTATGGTGAACTAGTACCTGACCAAGATCAATCATGAAGGTAGAGAGGCCAATTGAAACAGTTTCCCGCGTATGAATACGAGTGAATATTCTATCTGTGACACCAATGATGGCTGAATCAGCTGGAACAAAGCTACCGATATGGGCCATGAATACGATTAGTCCAACCTATGAGAACGAAAATCTCGGGTAAAAATAAAACTTTAGGGTCTTTGGTTAATTTTAGTGCGCACTTTCATAGAAAGCATCAATTTTTTATCTTACACTTATTATTTCACCTTTGGAAAAACAAGGGTTCTGAGCATGATATACATGCAATTTATTCAAATCAAACTCGGAGATTAAATTGTCTGATTACTTTATGTGTTGTGGACCATAAAGTATAAATTTACCTGTCCGTTTAATTAGGCTTTTTCTCGACATATGTCTCATGGTGTTACTGCCCGTTAGTAACTTATAATTACCTGTTTTAGATAGACACTCTTCCCACTGGCGTTAGGGCCTGTTAGAATCGTCATACGCCCTTTGTCCTTCTCTTTTAAGGTATCATTAGGGACAAACTGATTTACGCACAGTTCTTGTAAAGGATGCCTTTGGAGATACAGTAAATAAACAAACTGATAGAACAAATACACATTATAGATTGAATCGAAACTCGTCACGATAACTACCGGAAGAGATCTATACTACTAAGTTTGCGATGAGGGGCTTGGTCATGATTTTGGGTGTCGGGGAGGGGAGGGGGGAGAAATAGTAGGGAGTGTTAAAGCGCGAGAGTCAGGAGTGCGCAACTTCAACGGGATGGAATACACACTATTCTGCTATCGGGAATCATTTTTTTTTACTTTACTTTTAATCAATAGACTTTACATGTAATTATTATCACGAGGTTGACGTACCTTCCTCCTTTGATATCCAAGATTGACTCAGAAGTGATTTCAGGACATACGTAGTTGCTTTCTCTTGCGCAAATAGTCAAAGAAACCAAGCTAAAAAAGAAATCATGAAAAAAATTTAAAGGTTTCCATCCCTGCAAATGAGCTAAAAAGAAAGGGAAATGCGTAGGGAGAGCTGTTAGCTATGTTAGCTCTGATCATTCTCCAGTGCATCATTTTCTATGGGGACAGGGTTATTTTTTGCGTCTAGTGCCTTAGATACTAGGGAGGGGCAACGGTGTAGGTAAAGGGGTGAGTACTAGACTTACCAGTCGAGTTCTGCAGCGCATTCCATCATACCCAGCAGTGATTGAGCGTGAGTTAAAATGATACTCTGTAATCGATGCATAATTGCTGTCTCGTGATCTGCACATAAAACAAAATTATATGAGTTTCACTCATTTACCAATGTAAGGAGGTGAGTGTTGTTTTGGTACTAATAGATACTTTACCTGTTATTTCACACTGTGTATCACCTAACAGTAGATCCAGTTCTTGTGGGACAAAAAGTGAACACAAAATAAGCTGAAATATTTTCACAATCATTACATGTTCAGACCACCAAACTCAGTTGTCAATGTTGTTTCATTGGGGTATATATATAGTCATGTATCCACCAACCTTTCGTGCTCTCGCTCTTGTAATAAACCATGTTATTAGAAAGGAACTGCGTAAATACGAGAAAGAAAGCATTTGAGTTGTAAAGTGATCCGTGAAGAAAGAATAGCTTACTATTCTCACTTCTTTAATTGCAGGTGTACTGGGGATTTTGATGTAGGATGAGGGATTAGTAATGCATTATGACAAATATTTGCAGATGTGTTTTGGATAAACATGATCATTTATGGTGGTTTATCTTTAATACTCACTACAAATTCGAGTCCTTCCATCTCAAAGTCTTTTTCTTCTTTCATATCAGCAGTACGAGGAATTGATAGTAAGTAACCAAGCTAAATAAATGGTTCGAAAACAATTTCATCTACATCTACATCTACATCTTTATTAGTTGATAAAAATTGTAAAATATCACATCAACTGTACATAACATGTTTATATAATAAGATAAATAATTAATAATTGAGAAGTTACAATGAGTAATAAAAAAATAAAAATAAATAAATAAATAAATAAATAAATTAATTAATTAATTAAAATAAATAAAAATAAAAAATTTATTCAATTACTGAGTAATTGGAGTCCTTGGGTGTGACCCCCCTCGTCTAATTAGCAATATCCATGAGTCCTTGGGTATGACCCCCTCCCCCCGTCTAATTAAATGTCCAGGTTAGTGAAGGAGATACCCCTTTATGGAAATCTATAGTGCCGAAACCTGTGGCATGTGAATCTAGTTTCCCAATTGCTGCCAATGCATCACTGACGTCACACTCATAAAAATAATCTAAAGTCTAAATGGGGAAAGGATTGGGGCATTCTACGGTTGCATTGTATCCCATACCCTACTCTCAGGATCGTCCCTTCAATTACCTGAGGGAGATAGATGACATTGCATTCTGTGACTGATGACCTCAATTTGTTTAGTTCCTCTCTTGCAACTTTGGTCATGAAGTCTGGAAGACCATTATAAGTCCTTTTTTCTAAAAAGCACAAAAATATTTAGATTAGTTTAAAAGGCTTTTAACAGATACCTGAGCATGACTGCGACCTGATATGAATTTTAGAATAAGCTATATAAATTGCTAAAGGTTCTTACACCCGAAAAACATTGAAATCTTTTTTGGCCCCCACCCCACCCCGATCCTGAAACTAATAAAATCACAAGTCCATGGGTCTTTGCAAGAGACTGAAGAAAGAAAAAAGTTTTTAATGAATCTTTTCACGCTGTTTATTGTATACTTGACACAATCATCACGTGGGAATCGGCCAATCGTAAATGCATTTGTATGACAGTGAAACTAAAATTAGATTACCATGTTTTAGTCGTAAAGGAAGAAGTAAAATAGCCTTGCTGCTGGTTTTAGACGTCGGTTTTAAGAAGAGATTAGGGCCTATTTATTTCGACGAATCAAATTTTACAAGTTTATAAAGATGGCAGTTGATTCTCTGTTAATGCTGGACCACTTTTGTGCCACATTCAGCGCTTATCATTTGAAGATTATAGTGTTGTAATGGACTCAGAAGCTGCTGTGAGGGCGACTGGCAGAGGTAAGCAAGTTTTCGAACTGAGATTTGAGAATTATTTGAATGTCTTTGATAAATGTGCAGCAAAACGTTTTATTTTAATTTAAAGTCAAGACAATAGTCAATAACCGGATGTTACTCTTAGCTATTCGGGTGTACAAATTAATTCAGTACAATATAACATCAGGTGGAATAGGCCGGCTCCTTACGTCGATCAAGAGGAATTTAAATATTTATAAAGGATAGGTTTTTTCGTGTCCTAAGAATCTTTAGTTTGCTTTGGACTCTGTATTTCAAGATAACTAACACATTCCTAAACGTGCAAAGGATTGTTTTCCAGGCTATTCATTTGCACCCTCCTAAGACTTCATGCATTCCATTCAAATTACATATTCCTTCTAAAACTATATACTATAAGATTAATAAGTAGATTTAGTTTTGTTAGTTTTTTTCAAGACAAGTTTCAATTCAATTCTATAGATTCTGCAATATCATATTACTACAAATGCGTTCACATGTCATAAACATTGCATAAGGGGGCTTTCATATATTAGTGTATTTGAGGGGAGGGGGAGGGTTTACAGGGGGTTACTAATAAACTTGACGAAATATCAGGGGTTTATGATATTTTTGCCAACATGGAAGGGGGTTGGGTAAATTTCGAAAAGACAACAAGTGATTTTCCATCCCCCCCCCCCCCCCCCCCATACACTAAAATAAATGACAGCCCCCTAAGATTGGGCAATGGGTGCAGAGGAGGAAAGGTGTGAATAATGTGATGAGAAATGCGTCTAGACATGATCTTCTTTAAGAGCATCTGCTTACTTTCATCAAGTACAGGATCAACACCAGGCTTAACCACAAAACGATTTTGCTCAGATGATTCTTCGAAATCAACCTATATTTCAAAAACAATCATAGGTATTCAGAATCAAGTTACTTGTTTATCAGTCTTATTCACTGTATCTTATAATTATTCTAAACCGGAAAGAATTAGGGAAAGTGGAGTTTGAATGCTGATTGTCTGGCGCGTTTTTCACCTATAGCCTTGGCGTCTTCTTAACGCCCTTTATAGCCTGCTAGCTTATTTAAAGCTACGAGTAACCCCTGGATGACTTCAGGCCATGATAAGCTAGCTATTATAGACAAAGTTATCCACCAAGCATTCAAGGTCCCTGAGGTAGTCTGAAGCTGAGGCGTACGCGTGTGTTACTCACGCGCACAAGTTCTTTCTTTCTTTATTCCTTTTTCTTTTTTTCTTTTCATCCTTCCTCTTGTTTCTTTTTCTCTCTCTCTTTTTTTTTTTTTTTTTTTCAATCACCGAGCCTTTTTCTCAGATTTTCATTTTTCTTCTTTCTTTCTTTTCTTTTCTCTTTTTCTTTTTCTTTATTCTTTTTTCCTCTTTTCATCTCGGTCATTCCTTTGATCTTTTACCTTCAACTCATTGATAAATTTAATTATATTGTGTCAAATATGTCTGTGTGTGTGTGTGTATGATACGGATTTATCTCTACGTGATGATTCATATAACACTTACGATCTTATTGATGAGGTCGGCGACGCGTGGTAATTCGTGGGTGAAGTGGTCTTTTATCTATGAGGGAACGTTTGTTTTTTCTTATTCGAGTTCGGAGTAGTCTAATAAGACATTGGTAAATTATTTACTTTTTTAATGGCATTAATGAGTGAAGTGGAAATATAAGTGGGAAATAAAATGGGCTCTGCGTAATCACACGAAACAGTAGAAATATTTTATCCTCTTATTTCGTCATCGTGTTCAGACATATTAGTCTAACGTGTCGCAAGTCAAGAGATTGCCCAAGGACTTCATAATTTCATTTTAAAAATAACTATTAAGCCCTCCTTATCCTGTCCTTATCTAATAATGGAAGAATAAATATTACCTTAGTTGCTATGGCAACATCTGAGGGGATGTTTCTGCAAAGGTCTGCAATGTAGATGGCGTTGTATACGGTCTAAAATATCAATAATCCATGGATAATATCAATATATTTATTTTATTCATTTAATGGCCTTTTTTTCTGCTGGGTTTATGTGACTAATTGTTTCTGCGTCCTTATTTGATGAAAATGAAAGGTAGCTATCATCGAGATACTGAACATTTCCGGCCCAGTGAAGACGAAGCTCAAGTATATACGTATATATATGTTGTTCGCTGAGGTAGAAACTGTAGTAAACTCAGGAGACCATGAAGGGTCCATGAATAGTGATCTTTTGCATTCTAAATAATCCAGTTTTCATGAGAGAAAAGAGGGGAGGAAAAAAGAATAAATTGTCAGTCCCTCCCCCCCCCCCCCCCCCCCCCCATAATCATAATCACAACAAGCTCCCTTAAACGAGACTGAATCGTCGTTCTTAATTGTAATATACGAACTGAGATGAACTGACTGATTTAATACATTTATACTACCCAACTTATAACCTTGTAAAGAGCTTGCCAGTCTGTTACAGAGGCCTGTGCTGTTTTCATTCGGCTTAGTATTCTCTGTCAGTTAAAAAATACAACAACTGCTTTAAAACAGATGAATAATTACCAAATGAAAAGCGGCGAGGAGTAAGAGAAAAAACAAAAAGCAAAGAGAAAGAAAACAGATAGAAAACAGAAGAATATTTGATAATTGATCGAAATCTAAATTTAGGAAGAGACAGATAGACGTGCACATTTTGTCATTTAATAATCGGATCTTAAAATAGGTAAATATTAGCGAAAAAGAGTAAATTGAATATTGATTTTGGTGCCTTTAAGCGATCTTTTGTTACGTTCGTGACTTGTGTCAGATGCAGTGTCAACGTCACGTCTCGTGACGTAGGAAACTGGCTGTGATCGGAAACGAAGCAACTCCGATCAAAGTCCGAATTAAAACTACGTCATACGTGATGTGTTTTTCACAACGTGTAGGCTAGAACGACGTTGTATCGATCGTCTTATGAAAAAAGCGAAAATCTTTTGATCCCAGATTTAGAAACACAAATTACCTATTTTGCAATCGTTGTTTCAGCTTTACTTTGAACTTACCGATATATTTTTGATGTTCTTCAGGCAATCTTGTAAAGAAGACAAGAGTTCTTGATTTCTTGGAAGCATGAAAAAATTAATGGCTTTTTGTCTCTGAGTCAGAATTTCTATATTTCGAGTTGGACGCATAAACCATATTCTGTTAGAAATTGAAATTGAAATTGAGTATCGAGCTGATTTAAACTAAAAAGGGGCCACTGAGTAAGGAAAATCGAAACCATCAAAATTATCTTCTTTTATCAAATATCTTAGAGGAAAATGAAAAATAAGCTGATTTATCTTAAAGCTCAGTTACAGTCAAAACGGCTCAAGTGTACCCCCCTAGAATCCATTAATGAATTCATTATTCGAATATTGAGTTGATTATTCACTCAAAATTCACTCAAAAAATCGGAAGACTCCAAACTTCACATTCATTTCACACTAAAATCTTTAAGGATGGCCTTTCTGGGTAGATTTTCTACCTTGGCATGGCAATTGTTGAAGAATCCAATCAAAACTATGCAAGTGAGATAATCCATTTTCTAGTTTGGAGTCGGAGTGAATAATGAACTCAATATTCGAATAATAAATTCATTAATGGATTCTAGGGGGTACGCTTGAGCCGTTTTGACTGTAATAATGAGACAAGAGAAAAAGACTAAAACCAAAGTTTGACAATAAAATGAAAGGTTTTTCTTTATTCAGTACTATAAACGACGCAGTCATGCCTTGGATGGAACAGGTTTCTTGAAGAGAAGGGCAAAGGATTGCTCGAGTTTCATAAATATCAGTCCAAAACTCATCTCATAAGTGCTCGGGAACAAATTAAAAATAGCCCGGCAGGGTAGTAAAGTTTCACGAACCTTAGTAACCGACTTCCAAGAGAAGATCGTGTTCTGTTCATGACACCTAAGTGAAAAAATAAGTGAGAAATCTGATTAAATAAACTAAAAGAATGCTAGCTATCATCAAAAAATAGTATAGATTTTTTTTTTTTTGTCGCCAATTTTTTACCCAAGACATGTGATTCTCAGTCGGGGGACTTTGGTTAACTTGTGGTAAGGGCATGCCGTGCTGTGACAGTGACGGTGTCGCGTGGGAACATTTGATAAGCAGTGATCCGTCTTGCGCGCTATCATTGGCTCAAAGAATTTCGTCAATTCCGTACCATGAAGGTCCTAGTGCCGTGCCGTTTCGCATATACACAAAATATAATCGATTCGAATGAGTGGGAGTAACCAAAAATTGTCATTCATAACAACAAATAAGCGGTTACCAAAAAGGGAGAGGCCTTCCTTGGAACTTGTTCCTTGTTTGTAGACAGATGGGTGTGACTCTTTTCTAAATATCTGTAAAGCACTGTAAATAGTAAAGATAATTCATGCTAGTAAAAATAATTGTGTTCTTTATCTTGAAACGTAGGTGAATCCGTTGCTAGTTATGTCAGATAGTCAAGTGTTTTTCCGCATTCCTTTTCTGTGAGGAAAGATTAAGTCAGTACCACAGAGTGGGAAAAGCAGTTAAGCACCTGCATTAAACTGCCATTAAAAATCAAAAAGTATTACTGGTTATCATAAAACCAGCTCGTGAAAGTTGGCTCATAGTCAGACAGGCACGTGCACGAAAAACTACGCCCTGAAGCATGTGATCATGAATCAGTGTGGGTTGTCAGTATTTAGTAGATAAAACCACGAGGAAAAGTAGTAATAACCCACCTGTAAGTGTTATCGTCGATAATCATCATATCTTTCCTATGATTCAACAGTAAAGTGTTAAAAGGTTAACAATACATTATGTTTGACCGGAAACCCTTAGATAAGCACTTGTAGTACCATCTAACACCTTGTAACAATAGTAACACATGTGAGTTATATATGTCTGTGTCTTTTGCCATATATGATTTTTACTCACAAAGAAAACACCTTGAGTGCTAGAATGGGAACGGGTACATCGAGATCTTCCAGCTCCAAACCAAACCGTTTCTTCTCAAGATATTTAATCAAGGCCCCAGCTGCACGAACCTACAAAGGTCATCAAGAAAAAAGAAGGAATTTTATATTTTCGATATTCTTTAGTCTTAAGCTCATCATACAAGAATAGATCAGAAATAGATAGCTCCCACACGAAGGATCTGAAGGGTGGGTGGGTGGCTATGGGGCAGATTTAAGATTTCACTTCCACCTCGGATAGGTATAATAAGGCGGGACTGCATTGTCTGAATGCCATGTTAATTAAAATCTTTTAATAATAATATAAGTGATTGGACATAACATTAAGTGATCGTGAACTCAGTTGAACTTACCATGTTAATGTTGTCGAAAGGAATAAGAGAACTGAAAAATACATTTCGTTCCATGTCATTAAAGTGCTCAGGCATTCCTGGCAATCCATTGATGGAAATGATACGTCTCTTGCATACCTCTAGTGCTAAAAGGAACCAAAAATTTAAAGCATTTGGTTATCTGGCCATTTGATAGTAAACTGTTAATAGGGGCCGGGTCAGCCTAAAATGACTGAGTATTTAAGCCTATAATGAAAATACTTACAGAAATCAATAGTTGGAAGAATTTCAACCTCGTTTTCTTTAAACATCGTCTCCTCATTATTTTCTCCCTCTGGTATTCAGTTCAGTTATGCAGAGGAAAAAAAATACAATTATAAATATCATTAAGGAACTGATAAGTAGATTTATAGATTTTTAAAAAGTATTAAAAGTTTTGGGTTACAAGCACCATATTAATAACAGTACCTATTCCTTTTAGAATGGTTAGAAATCTTTCATCTTGTTTTGAACTTGTAATTATTATATCTGGGTTCACTTGGTCTTTCACTGTTGGAAAATATAAATTATCAGTCAAATTAACTGGGTGAGGTCTTGCGTGTCACCGAAGGCTTTTACACAAAAATTCACTTTTTATGTACTCTTGGAGATTCTTTAATACTGACCTCTTTTCAAAATTTCAAAGTCATTGGTCTCCACTATATCCATCATTAGGCTGATTTGTGCTGAGTTGGTATCGTAATAAGCCACACCTAGTTTACCTCCACTCCATACAGTAGACAGAACAGTCTAAAAAATACAATAATTTTTTTAGTCAAAGCGGCACAGTCACAAATCAGTAATACTGAAAATATAAGCTCTAAAATCTTTAGTCTAACTTTACTTTACCTTAACAGTTTCATTCTCTCCTTCATCGTCCTCAAAAAGGCGGTTGTTATTATTGTGAACATTTATATCTCTCTCGCATAAATCTTGATCTATCTCCCTTACTGTCTTCTTTAAATAAGACGTACTTGCATTTGAAATTAAACAAGGATCCGAAGAAACTGAAGATAGTCTTTTTCTTTCAGAAGAAGAACCGGAACCATCTGAAAACCGTCCTTTTCCAGTACTAGTGTCTCTATTTTTGTCAAAGGATGAAGAGCTCGTCGTTTTCGTGAGATGTCCTGGAGTAAAAAAGGTATTTTCTCTTCTTGAATCGCCGGAGTTCAGCGTTTTTGAAAAGGTAAGACTTCGAGAAACACTTGCCATTATCTTTCGATAAGTTTATGCTGATTTTTTAGCTGATATTTAACTATTTTTCTATTAAAACAAAGGACCTATTTTGACTGAAAAATGGCTTCCTTAATTTTTTTTTAAAATAAATGTGCTTGAATCCTTTCCCGCCAAAAAAGTTCAAAGCCGACGCGCGCGCGTAAGAAAGTTTTTTTTTTTTTTGGCGCCAAAATGATTTAAACTTTGAAAATTTATTATGAACTCAGGAGTGAAAGAATCGTTTAAATATTAATCCTTCGAACTATTTACTTCCTATGCTCAAAGGTTATCCAAAACTGATTAAAAACTCTAGATCTATTGAAGTTGACTCCAAGATCCTGCAATCCGATTTTTTAAAAACCTACTCAAAACGCCCTCGATTTCTTCTTTTTCCTGGAACCCCGGTCACAAAGGGGTCACAAATGGTCACACATGTTTGCCTTAGAGGTCAAGGTGAATTTAAAAAATTAAATCTAAAAGGGTTAAGAAAATGCTTTTTTAAATATAGGTTTTGATAAAGAATTTCTTCTTAAGTAAAGAGAGAAAACAAGAGGATAAGGTCGATACACAATCGCCTCAATTTTTCACAATTTCGTTTCCGGATGAGGCAACCTAAATATTCGCGATTTTATATTCGCAGGAAACCATCAAAGCTCGCCTTGTCAAGTTCCGTTTCCGGAAACTTCTTTGATTGACGTAGTTATGAGGGTGGGGCACGATGCGTCGCTATCTTTTATTATGCTAATTTATATTTTTACAAGTCACGTCTCATCACACAGCGCTAAAGCGTAGGCTTTGATTATATTTTTAGTAAAATCAGCAGAAATTTTGCAATAACCCCTTGAAAAATCGGGTTACAAAGTTGCTGTATCATGCTATGCGCCAAAGGTTTTAGTATTTGGCACAATTTCAGCATTACAGTGTCAAATAATCGACAAATATATCTACCGATTTCGGCTCACATTTCAAGCCTAGTTATTATCTGTTTTATTTCGACAGATCTCGTATTTTCGCCTTCAGATAGAAATTAACTCTCGCATTTCGGTAGGAAAATTGTCGATCTTCGTAGAAAACCCTATTTCCTAGAACGCGAGTGAAATATTTAGTAGAACACGTCCAATTTTTTGAAGGGAAAATTCGCGCTATCTCGTTGTCCTTGGAAATACGCTTTTGTTTACAGCGTGTTTTGAAGAATACGTCATCGGTATATTCGAGAGGTCACATGAAAGATCCCATGGGAGACACATCCATCTATATCCACCAATCACAGCACGAACATACCGAATAATTCCATAGACTAGCCAATCAGAAATCACATTACATCATACACAAAATTAACTCGAGTATATCTTGAAAACGCGTAGTGGATAAAAGTATGGTTCAATCGAGTATAGAACATCGTTTCACTCAACTCAGCTGATTCGGAAGTTGTAAAAGTTATTTTACCAAAGACTGGTGAATTGAATGGAAGTCCCTTTTTACGAGGACGAGATTATGCCCATAGATTCTTCATCTGAACACACGATGTACGACAAAACAGCAATGAAACTCGACCTCAACGCCACAGTTCGAAGCCAAAGCTCTTTCGATAGCTCAATTCTTACTTCGCCGGATTTAAACTTACTCAAGTTAGCTTCACCGGAACTCGAAAAATTGATCTTAAATTGTGGATCCCTTGTTACTCCAACACCACAAGGGTTGAAAAATTCCGCCGCGAACTTATCTGTCACAGAGCAACAAGAATTATACGCTAGAGGATTTTTGGAAGCTCTTCAGAAACTTCACCAAGAGCAAGGTCCACCAGGATCTACGGCAGTTTCTACGCCAGTTTCTAACGCAATTTTTACTCAAAATCAAACGACTTCAAGCATTGGAGTTCCTACAAGACCTGTGTTTACTCAAGCACAAGCAACAGTACAGCCTTCTACGGTTCCTTTGGGAACACAAATGATGGTTACTACTGCGGAAAGTTTGAACACAGCTCCAAGTTATCCTTCGAACACGTTGTCTACGATATCAACTGGTGAACTTCCGCTTGAGTCGGTACGCTCTGGGAATGTTACTTCGCAGATATTTCCACAGTTTCAGAGTACTGGAATTTCTATGAATGCCCTTTCGCAGTTCCAAAATGCTGCTTCGAACTTTAACTACACTAATCAAGCTCAGTTAGCTAAGGTGAAGATAGAAGATTCGTTGCAGGTCGTTCCTGGCACACCCCCTCTGCCTCCTATCGACTTAGACCTACAGGAAGCCGTCAAAAGCGAACGAAAAAAGCTCAGAAATCGTCTTGCTGCATCAAAATGCCGGCGTAGAAAGTTAGAAAAAGAGGCTGACCTTGAGAAGAAGGTACAAGAACTCAAAGATAAAAACTCTGGGCTTCAAAGTGAAGCGTTTGAATTACGAGAACAGATTTGCCAGTTGAAAAAACAAGTGATGAAACACATCAGTGAAGGATGTAAAGTATATCTCACTCCAAATTAAGGATTGTGAACTCTGGCTTTTAAGAAGTTATTTATCTGTCAAGTCTTGCCTTCATGGCAGTGGCTTTTTAGCCGAAAAGAGCATAGAAATTGTGCTGTAGTGATGTGAACTGTGTATGTAGTGTCTGTATTAAAAAGCAACAGGTGCGTGACACGAACAGAACAGCACATTCAAAATGGCTTGGAACTTGGTCTTTGAAGAGCAAGAAAAAAGGAATATGAACATTATTTAATTGAACAAAGAAAGTCCATCTTGAAATCTGGTATTTCAAGAACTCTCTGTTGACCAGAGGAAGGACCCTGTAATTCAGTTAAGTTGATAATAACAGTGCTAGTATTTTCACAAAGATGAAATGAAGTGGAAAAACATTTCAATGCTATATAAGAAAACCAGTTGAAAACCTCGGTTTTGCGTTTAAGTTATACCGAATATATATAAAATATACAAAGATATGTATTTCCAAAGTCAGTTATGCTAAGGAATATACTTGTTATTTATGGTTAAGTGAAATAGCTTATAGTAGATCTATTTATTCAATAAATAAAATCACAAGACGATCTAAAATGTAAATTCACAAAGACGCTTTTAAGAATGCTTTTTCGTTCTTTTTCTTTGATATTATTAGACGATTTCTGTCCAAGAGACTTTTCCTAAAGCCCCATAACTGCTGTATGGCTATGGGTATCGAAGAATTAACTAATAATATGTTAATAAAATGAAGATTGAAATTGAAAATGTCTTGTTGTCTGAACTCTTATCATTCACTGTTATATCGAAAGTAAATGGTTAAAAGAGGGATTTTTCCCAGTTCTTCCATATAAGGAAATGAAATATGCAA
Organism: Anthopleura xanthogrammica; assembly: GCA_964019055.1. Classification (NCBI taxonomy): domain Eukaryota; kingdom Metazoa; phylum Cnidaria; class Anthozoa; order Actiniaria; family Actiniidae; genus Anthopleura; species Anthopleura xanthogrammica. Next base: position 11,069,154 of record OZ025215.1, read on the forward strand.
CCAGAAACCGGAACTCGTTTGAAGTGTAAACTAGCGATCGTATGTGATACACATTGTCACGTCCAAGTACTTCCTTTATCGTTCTGACAACTCAGAAAACCCTCCGAGAATTTCCTACAACTGGGGCCACATGCAGCTTTCAAAAAATTCCTGTTTTTCTTTCTTCCATGAACTACGATGACATCCACGACTTCCTGCGTTGCGGAGAAGTTAGTTGGTTCTAAAATTAGCTATTCCTGGCACTCCTATACCTTCTGGTTATTGAGTACGTGACTGAAAATCAAAGGCAGAACGACATATTGCAGGGATCTAATATCCATTCCAAATCGTGTCAAATGTCAAGGATCTAAAACTTCTTTTCTTATTCTTAAGATGAATGATATTTTTTGTTGTTTTCGACTTTCAAAATTGTTCATTTTTTTGAGAACAAAAGCTTCCCACCGGCTGAGAAAAATCATGCAAAAATATGTTCAAGTTGAACAATTTAGTTGGTGAAGTTAGGCATCATAGGTTTCCAGTTTCAATAAAGTGGAAAGGTTAAACACATACATGCATGAAATATGCTGGTTTAAGAGTTCCATTTTTTACCACAAAAATGAGAAATATTTTTATGGGGGTTTTGGGCACTTCCTGGTAAAATTTAATATATTGTCTTCAACAAACATTTTTTCTCTCCTTTGATGCATAAGATCTTATGCATGTACAACTTCACATACACTTTTAGCTCAAAAAAATTATTTCATCTTGAAAGGAGAGGAAAAAATATATGATTCTAAAAAAAACAGCAATGGAATCCAAAAAGGGAAATTTCTTAGGAAAAAATGCTTTTCTATACTATATTTTGGGGATTTTTTTTAATTTTCTGAATACTTATCATCAGCTGTATTTATCATAAAAGTAGAAAGTCCCCAGTTTTTCCTTATAAGTACATTTTTCTGTATTACTTATATTCATTTAAATCACATGATGTTGAAGATTGTGAAAATCTGACATTTCAAGTTGAAATGTAGAAATATTTTTCAGTTTCTATAGTTACGCAGGTAAATATTGACAAAAATATCCCTGTCTTTAGCCACACATCCCACATTATAAATAATTCAGAGCCTTTTAGTTTGATGTCAATAACACTGGGTAGAATTGGATTATCCTTCTCTATACCAAAAAAGGAGATATTATACACTGAAATACACATCATAAAAAAATAAATATTGATGTTTTGGAAGAACTAGCCTTGACCTTAAATTTGACATGACATGTAAACTCATAAATCTCCCATTTTATTTCAAATTTTTATGGTTATTTCAGCTGTAAATACTTACCTGTTCAAATATAATATGCACAGAGAAATGCACCTTAATTTTATGTATTTCCAATATCATTGAATCCATGGAAAATTTGAAATTATTTTTCTTTTAAATGTCAATTAAATTGTATATCTTCTGAAATTTCCCCTTCATTCGATTGTATTCTTTCTTTTCATTTTTTTTTTCTGAATGTCTTGCAGTGTTTCAATTAATTTGCAGCCAAGATATTGGTACAAATGTTATGAAATTTCTTATATATCATTATTCGATTTCTTAATATGTTAATCCTAAAGCAACTCAATTTTCCCTTAGGGCATAACAAGTTATTTGCAATTCATATACAGTTTTTACTTTAAGGTCAAATTACATACATGTATCATGAAATAATTGAAAAATATACACTAGTCTTACATTCTCCAAGCTCCACATTTCATGGCCATGCATATATTGAATTGGTCTGCAACAGTGGATATATTTATGCAGATACAGTGCTCAGTTTTTCCCATTTTGAAACCTTGGAAGACACAAGACTCAAGACTTGAGTTATAACCATGTTAAAATATAGGCTCAATGAAATGCAATTTTACAACCAAGTTTTCCAGAAAATAAAACTTTAATTATAATTTCATCCAGATTTATAATAATCACATCAATTTGATTCAAGTCATGCATTTACAAAATATTTTTTTTCATCAATTTATTTCTAGACAAAATATTTGCTTGTGACAAATAAGTCTTGCTTGGATATTTTGTATTTTAGTGTTAGTTTATATTTATTGCTGTGCAAACAATAAAATGCTATAACGGTAACTATGTTATAAAATTTTACTACTAAATTATGATAAGAGCATTACCTTGCATGCAAAATATAATTCTTTCTCGCGAACTAATGTATATTAATTTACCGTAAGTATAATAAATTCCATCCAAAATATTATGATAATTACATCAGTTAGATCATAAATCATTATGATAGTCATTGTAAAGGAAAGAAATTTTTAATTACTACAAAATTAGGATAAACAGAAATAACTTTTGCATGAGGGAAGAAAAGACATGAAATTTAGTTCATTGCCAGTAGTGTTGACCTTCATAATCAATGCCAAGGTTTCAATGCCAAGGTTTTGTTAAGATTCAAGACTTCTGGCAATTTTTTTCTTGCCGAATGCAATACATTAACAGTGGCAGATCAGGAACATTTGCTTAAACAGGCCTCAAGCATGTGACATTTTATACCTACGCTTCCAGAATCCCTTTCGCTAGCTTTTTTTGTCATGCTAATTTTCACTATTGTGTTGGTATTCTCAAAAGAGTTTTAACATTTGAATATGAAAAGATATTTTGAAAAGGATTGTGGTAGCTTAGGTGTGAAAGGTCATGAGGTCTATAGAAGATGTCGTTTCCTATCTTGCATGGGGTGTTGATCAGCTGGATTTTTATAGTCCTCTTTATCTTGAGGATAATGTTTTTCCCTCAGACCATGACTGTCATTCTCTTGAGAGCAAGATTCTTTGTTTGGGTTGTATTCATATTTATGTGTCTTCTCATGCACAACCGAAATGATACAATAGGGAATGACACATGGTCTGAAATAGGAAAACATTACGCCCAAGCTAAAGAGATCTATTTTTCAATATCATTCTTTATTGCTGACAGCACATTGTGGTCAGCGTTTGAATAAATTTGGAGCAGATGATAAGATTGAAATATTTTTATCAGCATGTAAAATCATGCAATAGCTTCCTCTTTATTGTCATTCCTCTTTTTTTCTTGTTTCTTAAAACTTCAAAGGCGAGGAAAAGGTGGTAGAAATGAAATCTCTTCTCACGCACTGTGCCTACTCAACAACAATGCTACGGTACCTTAGAGCTCCTAAAGTCATCATAATACTAATAAAAACCAGTTTTCCCTGTTACACCTGTAATTATCACTAGACCAGCAAAGCATAAAACTGCTTTGCCACCATACTTCACTGTAATACCAACACCAAGCTTTCTGTAAGACCTTAGAGTGTCCATGCCTTTGTACATCCTCTTCTAACAGCTGTGTACCTAACCTCTATACAGCTATTTCAAAACAGATTGGTGAAGGTTTTGTTGCACGTTGCATAACAAGCTTGAAATCTATTGTGGATCATGTAAATGTCAGCACAGTGAAGAAAATATGGGGGGGGGGGGGGGGGATGAAAACAAATTTTGGTGAAGAATGATAAAATTCCAAACATCAACCCCTGAGAGGAATGCAGAGCTATCTGACAATCTATTATTTTGACTTGCTTTGTGCGAGTTATGCAAGATCATGGCATTGTTATATTATATAATCTCATTGTTCTCTGTATACTTTGTTTCTGATGATGCCGTTGAACGGCAAAAGCTTAGACGTTTAAATAAAATCTTCAAGCATCTTGCCACATTTTTGGGAAATTCCTTATTCTTGTACATGACCTTTCACTGATTGCACTTACATCGCTCATAGTGCAAATTGGGCTTGGTATGCAACATGCAACAGGACCTTCACCAACCTTTTTTGAAATAGCTGCACAGTGTATATTACCAACATTATGTTAGATGTCTGGACATGCTAAATATGTCTGCATCTGACTTCAAACCATTATTAATCCATGACACCATCTTACAACACATGCATAGTCAGAGTGATTCTACTTAACCCATGAAACAAAAACTACTTGTTAATGTGTGATAGTCAATTAGACAAAAAAGAAAACATTGGAAAAAAGATCTATACTAACAAAACTTCAAAGTATATCTTACTAACAGTCAAGGTAAAATGAAAGAAAACAATGGAATAGCTGTTATTACAGTTGAGCCCGTGATGAGATATTCTTTTGTTTTGAGAATCATACAAGTGAGGCTAATGGGTCAATACAATGTTTGTTGTCTGATTTGCATCCATCCATAAAAACTGCTATTAGTGTCTACTATAACTATTATACTATATTATTATTATATATTATTATTATATATCATTATATACTATCTTTTCATGGGCAAAGTAAATTAAATTACTCTAACTATACTCTTACTATAACATTTGTCCTCAGTCAAAGTGAAAAAATCTGCTAATTAGAACATATCACATCTGGCTAATATAATCAGCATATATCGTACTACTATCCAGATTGCCTGCAAATACATTTCTCACCAGAGGACGAATACTGGACACTACTTTACTGACACACGATCCCAAGAAGTTTCCAGCCAGGTTGATTTCTTCAAGTCGTTTGGGTAAGAATTTATGGAGTGCTGATGCGAGGGTGCCGATTGAAGCCGCTGTACCTTGATTGTAGCTGTAATTTTAATAGTTGTAAAAAGTTAAGATTAGTGTATAATTAAATACATTAGGTGAATTTGTAAGGAATCCTTATTGGAAAGCATAACAGTTCCCTTCACAGTTCCCTGCACCATCTTGAAAGGTAGCCATGCCTTTGCATGGAAGTGAGACGAACAGTTAGCTTGCAATGATAGAGAGCTTTTGTTAACACTTTTGTTAACACTTTTTCTTGCCTCAACAACAACAACAACAACAAAAATTTTATTTACAACCTTAATTATTATTACAATATATTCAAAAAGAAATAATTAAAACTTAGAAGTTGGTTGTTAGCTAATTACGATAACCTTAAGGCTAATCGAGGTAATTAGCTATATACAATATTGACTATGAATGGTCGGGATAAATAGGATGAAAAGAGAAGGAAAAAAATATAAGCAATCATTCAAAGGCATGGCTACCTTTCAAGATGGCGTAGGGAACTGTGAAAGAGACTATTGGAAATTTATTTTAGGTAAATTGCAGGAAGTGGTACTGCTCAGTTTTCCGGGCCAGAGGCTCATATTATAAGCTTACAATGCATGTGTGACTTGTGCTGTTAATGTGCCCCTGACTCTTGCAGCTCAGTATTTTTGGTTTAGATCCTCAGACTCATGGTCATCATTGTGAGCAGAGTTGTATGTTGGTTCAAAGGTTTGCCCCAGGGTATATATCTTATTTATTCTAGTCTAATAACTATTTTATATACCTGAGGTCCAGCTTTGTCAAATTAGAGGAACATCCTGGTTGACTGAATATCTGAGAAAGAGCCGATAGACCAGCATCACCTAATATGTGATATAAGGAAAAATACATCAGGAGATTCTCTATAGAGTTTGAAGAACCAAGAGTGTAATGCGCTACTTGGGATATGAATATCTATTTGAAGAATATCTTACCAAGTCTATTTCCAGCAATGTTTAGACATTTTAAACTTGAGTTCTGGCCCAGTGAACTAATAACCTCACCACTGAGGACTGTAAGAAAATGATTAATGATTAATGATTGTTATTGTTAATTATCATCATTGATATAATGACCACAATGGTTAGAATAATTATCACATCCATTTCAACTATTCATCATCCAACATCATCATTTTGACCATCATTGTCATCACCACCACCACCATCATCATTCTGACCATCATTATCATCACCACCACCACCATCATCATTTTGACCATCATTGTCATCACCACCACCACCATCATCATTTTGACCATTGTCATCACCATCACCACCATCATCATTCTGACCATCATTATCATCACCACCACCACCATCATCATTTTGACCATCATTGTCATCACCACCACCACCATCATCATTTTGACCATTGTCATCACCACCACCACCATCATCATTTTGACCATCATTGTCATCACCACCACCACCATCATTTTGACCATCATTATCATCACCACCACCACCATCATCTCCATCATCTTTATTATACCATCATCATCACTATCATCATCATCTCCACCATCATCTTCACCATAATCATCATCTTCACCACCATCATCATCTGCACCATCATCTTCAACATCCTCACCATCATCATAATCATTACCATCATCAAAACCGCCACCATCATCATCTTCACCATCATTTTCAACATCATCACCATCATCATCATCATCTTCAACATCATCATCTTCAACATCAACATCATCATTATCGTCGTCGTCGTCATCGTCGTCGTCATCATCGTCGTCATCGTCATCATCATCATCAACAACAACATCTTTGCCATCATCTTTGCCATCATCTTCAACATCCCCATCCTCATCATACTAGACATACATACTATAGAATGTGACATACCTTCAAGTCCGCAGAAACTAATATCTAATTCTGTTAGTTTTCCATGCTTTAGAAGAACAGATAAACTGTTATCATGTGAAGGTTCGTAAGAATTCTCTCGAAGAATCAAGGTTTTCAGAGTTTTGTTGCATTTTCTGCTGGATTCACCTTAAAAAGAGCAAACATTGAATCTGTTCATTAAAATGTTACTGTAAATAAATCTGGAAAAAATTGGTCTTGAATGAATGAATGAATGAATAAATGGATAAATGAATGAATGAACAAATGGATGAATGAATGAACGAACAATGTTTGGCCATGTTTTTACAGTTTTTTTGGTATATAATGTGCAAAATTTGATGTTAACCCATACCTGATATGGCTCTGAAGATTGATGCCAGCCCAGCAGTGTGCATACCACAACTCGGCAATGCCAAATATTTTAGAGTACTATTATTACCTAAAACACTTGAGAGGGTAAATGCCCCTTCATCGCCTATTGTGCTACATATCGTCAGTTCCTGAAGACCATCAAAGTGAGGCTCAGGGTTCTTTGTCAGTTTGAGACTTGTCAACTCCTGAGAAAAACTGTCCTGTGAATCAGAATCTTGTGAGCTTATTGAGAAGCTACTACAACTAGAACTACTCATACTGTCACTTGACGATGACGAGTCATCAACAGTTATTTTAGCTGGTAGAGAGTCGCGACTGTATCGAGAGAGACGGCGCCGTTTTGAGGATGACAAAGGCTCGGGAAGACTTTTTCTAAATTTTCGACTGTGCTGCAACAGTTCAGATGGTTTGGGAGGACATGTGCATTTATTTAAAAGTTTCCGAGCTAAGTGACTGACACCCAAGGCAGTGATCTTACTGGATGAAAGATAGAGGACCCTGAGAGACGTCTGGACACCTGAGCGGCAAGTTGAGCAGTAGGTTCCAATGCCTTCACTAATCAGCGACACAAAATTATCATCAACTGGGTTGATCTCAATTCTGAGATATTTTAATTTTCCTTTCAGACATAATGGTATCAGAGCATCAATTAAGATCTTTCCTTTAGACTGGAAGCCTATCGCATTGTCTCTCAGAACTAAGGATTCCAAATTATGCCACTGTCTTAACGACTTAGCAAAAAGGAATAGAAGATCGTCATGGAACCAAAACGACGAAAACTCAAAATGCTGGAGAAAAGAAAACCCACCAACTGCTTCAGGGGTTTCAGGCGCTGGGATCTGAATGGCAGGTGGCATTTCCTCAACAACTTCTTTTTCTTCCTGTGGTGCTGTAGTCACTACCGTATGGTGATCTTCAAGGAGATTTGGCCCAAATAGGTCATTAAAAGAGAAACTCGCATCTTCACTGATATCTATAGTTTGCTTATGAAACACCTCTGAATAAAGATCATTAGAATCAAAATGAACATCCTCTATACCATGGCCATTCTTATAGTGATCAGATGACTCCTGGATTTCCAGAATGCTTTTACTATGCTCATCAAAGTCATAAAAATCAATATTGTCATATTCCTTGATATGGTTTGGTGTGTTGACGCTGGTTACCTGGCTCAGACTAGCATCAGTAACACTTTTTGAAACAACAACATGTCCATTTGTTAGTTCATTGCAATTACTTAATTCTTCATTGGTACTGGTATTTGACTGCACACTTGCTGGTGGTTCATTAATAATATCTAGTGAGCCGTCAATCACTCCTAGGTGAATGTCGTTCTGTCCTTGTACAACGTATAGATGTAATGGCTTTGGTGTGGTGGGGCTTGGTGTAGCGGGTGGAGTAGGGTTAGGTGCAGATTTCGTAACCTTAGCACTTTCAACAGCTTGCGCTTTTCCGATAGATACTAGAGGTTTACTGGTAACAAATCCAGTCGAGCTTATGTGTAGTATTTTACTCCAGAGATTGATGTCTCTAACCTTAGGAAAGCACATTCCAACAGACTTCAGGTTCTTGGCCAGAAGAATTTGGAGAAGAGAACACATCGCATCAACACCATTTTCCCGTAGATGATAGATCTCCAAAAATTCAACATGGCTTGCAAATTCCTGGAATATGTCTAAATGCGTAGCTAAGTAAGTCAGTGCCGAGTTGTGTAGTCTTAGATAGGTGGCATACTTTCCAAACCTTCCAGCAGATTGTTGGAGGAACATTTCACTCGCTTTTGCCCTGGTTCCATCCTTGGAATCTTGAGGAGGGGATCTGCTTTCTGGGTGCCAGTGAACAACAGCTAATTTAAAAAAAGATTAAAAAAAAACAACATTATCATTGGAGAATGAAATGAGAGAGTAATTAGAGTGATTTCACTTCACCCATGAAATAGAAACTATTGGTAAATGTCTATTTGGTAAATGTCTATTTGTCAAAAGAAGATGAAAGCCATGAAAGACAATTTATAGCCCTAGCATCCACTACATAATCAAAAAGTAAAATCACTCTTATCATGAATGGGCCATTCCTTTCCATTTTATGCATCCCAAGAAATTTTCATTAAACTCACCTCTCTTTCATTTGACAAAAATACACTTGACTCTTACCCCATCTCCCAGAAATTTCCATTTGACTCATCCCCCCCCCCCAAAAAAAAAACCCTTGAATCTTTCTCCTTCCCCTCCCCCCAGAATTTATCGACTCTCTCTGATAGTATCAAGCTTTAAAGTCAAATGAAGTGGTCTTCATTTCTATGATTTCAACTGACCTGTCTTGGCCTCAGTACTATTCACAACTTCCTGGAAATGTCGTTGCCAATAGAGAAGACGCCAGGGGATCTTTTCAGGTAATCTACTACTCGTTTTGGCAACCTGGTAGTATGACTCTGGCCACCTGCCTTTATGACGCCACTGCTGACAATAATGCAGCTGCCACAAACTGTCTGTGTCAATACCTGAAGGAGAAACAGTATAGAAGTTATTGAACCGTAACGCACATTGGTGGTATAAATCAGCTGAGCAATAAGGCCAGCACACACTAACTAGGTGTCAAGTCCCTGCAACACGACACAAGGACACGTCACTGTGACAATTCCCCTCGTGTGCACTGTGAAATTTCTGCAAAAAATCTTGTCCCCGCGACAGAATTTTGTCACTGCAACATGTCACACTAATTCAAACTGGTTTAAATTCATACGACCTGTTGCAACAACAAAATGAGTGAAAGTGGCATTTTTGCATTGTGTGTACACACAGGGGTATTGTCCCCATGTCGTGTTGCAGTGACTTGAAGCCTAGTGTGTGCGGGCCTATAGGGTCAGTCTTTTAAATATTGTCCTACTCACATCACACATACTGTACTGTCACACAAACTCTTAATCAGAAACTGACTCCCTCTCCTCTCCCAATATTACTTATTCATGCATTCAGTTTCTCAGTCAATCACTCCTTTGTTTGCTCATTGAAATTCATTCATTTATTCATTCATCCATTTATTCATTCATCCATTTATTCATTAACTATCTGTAACAGTTGAAGCTTTGTTGATCGTCCTAGTATCCTCTAAGTATGTCTAAGTAAGTAACTAAGTTTATTCATTCACGTTAACACAAAGGAGCTTACAATAAAACTCGTTAGAACGTGCACGTGTATACTTTAGGTCCCAGGTTTTTATTGAGAAACAGAAATTCTTTTGGATATGTTTGTAAAGACAACAATAAATTTGATCATGACAGCACTGATTATTATCACATCAACACAAAAGTCATATAGTTTATATTTAGAAGGTAATAAATTGACCAGAACACCAATTCTAGAAATTACTACCAATAAATTGAAATCAATATAGGGAATGTACTAATTGTTATAAGATAACATGTCTTATTGAGAGGACCATAAATGACCTAAGTGTCAGCGACACAGGAAGTTATAAGTCAAGCTAATGAAGTAATTCATCAATCAACCCAGCATTCTCAATCACAGAAGACCAACATCACATCCCATTTAAAAATAGGCAGATTGAATTGAATTGGCGCCGATAATGTGTGCATGCAAAAATGACCTTTGTCATATACCAACTGTCAAAGTCCATTTTTCTCATACTCTGATTGGACGAGAGGGTATCATGCGAATGTGAACGAGTTTCAATGTTTGCCCAGGAACGATTCTCAGTGGGCAACAATATGTTATCTACTGGAAAATAACAAAGCAGAAGTGATTTAACCAGAAACCTAACTTTTTCTAATTTTTTAATGTCAAATAATTAAAAAATTCGAATATATTTTTTGTGTTGTTTGACAGTTGGTATATAACAAAACACTTATTGACTGGGACAGAGGGAAAGCAGTGTGTTTTGTGGTTCCTCGACGGCAATGTTTTTGTGGTCCCTCAATAGAGATCATCATCTCGGAACCACAAAACACAGTTTTCCTCAGTCCCAGTCAATAAGTGTAAATGTACATACAAATGCTGCTCATGTGCCATCTTGTAACTTAGTACCTTGTATGCATTTGTGGGGTCTTACAAATGTGTGTGTGTTCTTTGTCGCAATGAATCACTCCTAATATATGCTTCAAGGGATAAGCCCTAAGTTGTTTTCAGGGTATTGATAAGATTTTAATTTTTTTTTGGTTAGTCCTCTAGTTTTCCTTCCTCTGCAGAAATAATCACTTTCAAATTCAATTCAAACATTTAAAGAAGAATGGCCAGAGTTTCACTAATATCCATCACAGTCTGATTTCCAAGTCTCATTACTAAAGTGTGATATAATACATGATTATAATGTATTGATGGCCAGTATGTTTAATATATATAATACTGTACAGTACTAGCTAAATACACATCAGCATTGATTGAAATATTGAAGAATTAAGGGTGCAAGGAACTGCCAGGAATAATAGAGTTATGGTGCAGCGGCACCATGTGGTTGCCTAATGACAGCCTTAAATGATTCATAAGGACTTGTCTGTTGTTACATTAACTAGGTTCAAAGGTTAGAAAACTGAGCCTGTGCTTCTTGTACTTTTGCATCTTACTGAAGAAGCCTAGACAACTTAATGCTTTATAACCAGCAGCAAACTGACTAGACATATAGAAACTCCTTACTTCTCTTCCGGTCTTGTCTAACACTTACTTCTTCATTTACCTAAAACTTTTGACCTTAAATCATAAAGTTCACCTGATAATTAGATTAACTTTCAGCCTGTGGCTATTTCAAGAGATTTTAATGGCTTGTTTACGCAAAGTGACAACAGATGAGTTCATCAATGTAGTTCATCTTGGATCAGGCCACTGTGCCATAATTGGAGATGAATAATAAAAATTTCAAAAAAAAAACTGCAACACTCATAATAATTATAGTTATTCTCTACTGCAAATTTTTCATTGCATGTAATAGAGCATTAATCTAGAGTTTGGGAAGTTCTCTTATTTCATATTCTTGGGGTGTATGAAAAACAAAATATTCCATTCTCTTGCGCTTGCATCGCTTCTTCTCATAGTGATAATATGCACTAGCTTGGATTGGTGTCTTCTTGCATCGGCTTGCATCACTAGTGAGAACTAGGCTTTACAGACTTTTTTTGAGGCAGCAAACATGGTGCATTGTGGTCTAGCTTGGGTACAAACATCTTTTGCTCATTATGCCTAAATATGGTGTTGTTTGTGCCAAAGCTTGACCAGAATTCACATTAATTATATCAGACTCAGAAAAGACCTATGACATTGGTGGCATAGCTATCTCCCTGACTGATATCACATGAAACTTAATCAAACTAATCAAGCAGGAGTACACTGATTTATTAATCTTTTGATAACCCTGTATACTAACTGGCCAAATTCCAGAAAAACAAAAACATTCTATAGAAATTTATTAAACTTTATATCTGAAGTGCTTCTGACTGACATGTCAGACGGTGAGTGTATAGGAGCAATTATGGAAGAGATTAAGCATTGCTGAAACAATTAGTGGATGCAGTGGATGCAGTGTGGCATTGATCCAATGTTATGCAAAACATAGATAGCCTGGTTTTCACTAGTACAAGCATGAAAACGAGCACTAGAGACTTTCCTTATTTCAATGCACTGTGGCATCATTGATTCAGTGTTATGCAAAACATTAACCAGAGATCAATCAATAGAGCCTAGTTTTCACTAGCACAAGCACGAAAACGAGCACTTGACTTTCCTTATTTCAATGCACTGTGGCATCATTGATTCAGTGTTATGCAAAACATTAACCAGAGATTGATCAATAGAGCCTAGTTTTCACTAGCACAAGCACGAAAACGAGCACTAGAGACTTTCCTTATTTCAATGCACTGTGGCGTCATATCATTGATCCAATGTTATGCAAAACCTTAACCCGAGATCGATTAATAGAGCCTAGTTTTCACTAGCACAAGCACGAAAACTTGAGACTTTCCTTATTTTAATGCGCTGTGGCATCATTGATCCAATGTTATGCAAAACATTAACCAAAGATTGATCAATAGAGCCTAGTTTTCACTAGCACAAGCACGAAAATGAGCACTAGAGACTTTCCTTATTTCAATGCACTGTGGCATCATTGATCCAATGTTATGCAAAACATTAATCAGAGATCGATCAATAGAGCCTGGTTTTCACTAGCACAGGCACGAAAACTTGAGACTTTCCTTATTTTAATGCGCTGTGGCATCATTGATCCAATGTTATGCAAAACATTAACCAGAGATTGATCAATAGAGCCTGGTTTTCACTAGCACAAGCATGAAAACGAACACTAGAGACTTTCCTTATTTCAATGCACTGTGGCGTCATATCATTGATCCAATGTTATGCAAAACCTTAACCAGAGGTCAATCAATAGAGCCTAGTTTTCACTAGCACAAGCACGAAAACTTGAGACTTTCCTTATTAATTTTTAATGTGCTGTGGCATCATTGATCCAATGTTATGCAAAACATTAACCAGAGATTGATCAATAGAGCCTGGTTTTCACTAGCACAAGCATGAAAACAAGCACTAGAGACTTTCCTTATTTCAATGCACTGTGGCATCATTGATCCAATGTTATGCAAAACATTAATCAGAGATCGATCAATAGAGCCTGGTTTTCACTAGCACAGGCACGAGCAAAAGAGTCTGCATTTTTTTGTGGAAACAGGCTCAATGCAAACAGAAGCATCAGCACAAACATATAAAAGGATCAAAATTTTTCCTTTTCCTTATACTTGCATTTGTACCTGTGTCGCCAGTGAACATTACCAGATCTAGCTACCAAGAAAATATGATATGTGTTGAGCTCTACAGATAATGACCTATTTTTATTGTAATTTAAGATATTCCGTACCTCACACTGATAACAGGTCAAAAAGTATACTACCTGGAATCTAGAATGGATTGCAAATTAAACCAACATGTTAATACCAATGATAAACTCCAGTGCAGTACGCTCCAGTGCAGTACGCTCCAGTGCAGTACGCTCCAGTGCAGTACGCTCCAGTGCAGTACGCTCCAGTGCAGTACGCTCCAGTGCAGTACGCTCCAGTGCAGTACGCTCCAGTGCAGTACGCTCCAGTGCAGTACGCTCCAGTGCAGTACGCTCCAGTGCAGTACGCTCCAGTGCAGTACGCTCCAGTGCAGTACGCTCTGGATTATTGAATGCAATTAATAGTAAAAATAGTTTCTTTCATAATTTTGACACCTAATTCAAAACAAAATTTCTTGATAACCTCACAAATAGTTGGGAATTATTTAATGTGAAATCAAAATCATAATTCCAGAAATTGTTTTTGACATCTGGGATTGAGAGGTGGCTCATTATAATATATAAACCCTACTAATATAAAGTTTATTGTGATTGAGTTTGTAATCTTAGGTAATTAAGACCTAATTTGTCTTTGAGTAATGTTTCTAATGTTTTTCAGACCATGACCATGTGTCATTCCAAAGAATATCATTTCATTGTTTAACAATTGCGCATGAGAAGACACATGAATATGGATACACCTCAAACAAAGAATCTTATTTTCAAGGGAAAAACAAATGGTCTGAAATGGTTAAACATTGCACCATGATGAATTAGGTCTAATTAATGCCAATATTGTGATGCACTGAAAACATCTGGTTGCAATAAACCACTAGAACATGACATCAAAGCAGCTCAATTTGGAGGACAAAACAAAAGATATTCAATTTCCTGAGAATTGGTAACCTATAGTTTTGTCCTCCAAATTGAGCTGCATTCTGAAGTGCTGCAAGGGGACCGTCTATAGACCCCTTTCACGTGACATCAAAGCAGCTCAATTTGGAGGACAAAACAAAAAATTTCAATCTCCTTAGAATTGGTAACCTATTTTTTTGTCCTCCAAATTGAGCTGCATTCTCAAGTGCTGCAGGGGGACCTTCTATACATGCTTTCATGCATGTCTCAGTGGTGTTCCAGATGATCACCCACTTACATCATCATGGTGAAACAAGTTATAAAAGCCAGGTCATAGATGCCAACTATGAATTAGATTGTTATTTTATCTTACAAACTCTTATGGCTAATGGTCATCAGATAACAAAAAAAGTTAATTCAAAAATTCCTTATAAAAATAAAAACATGTAATTTCAAAAGAAATGGCATCTTCTATGTTCATTTAAATTTCTTCTTCCTATTAAGTAGCTTTTTCAGGTGGCTTTTTCTAGATCATAACATGATCTAGAATATTCTATATTGTAGCTATTTTTAGAAGCTTACATCATAATTATTTCAAGCATTATTATAGGTCTTTCTAGAAAGCATACTTAACAACTTCTAGAATGTTTTGAAACTTTGTACACTATTGTAGAATTTTCAAATAGTACTAAGAAATGTTTCATTTAATTTGGAGCTTGCCACATAAATGTACAATACAGTGTATATTGAAAATAAAGGATCTCTTCCTCATCACAAGGAAATAATTTAAACTGACAATACACATGTTTTAAACAATGTAGTTTGGAGAACTTTTACAGACTGCAATTACGCGACACATTGCTATAATATTTTAGCTAAGTAACTGTAGTAATATGCCTTCGAGGCCAGACTGTATCATATATCATGCTTGGACTTCAAAAACAAATTTCATATGATAACTAACTTTTGATTGCCCAAAACTATGATAGATGCTGTGATGTAATGGTTCGTGATGTGAACTTTGGATCAATCAGACCTGGGTACAGGTCCTCAATCCAAGATAACATATGTCATATAACTCCCATATGTGGCACCCTGTAAGAATTGTCTACGTCTTTGTCTAGAGGTCTTGGATACCACTGTGAATGGTAACCCTTGAGCAGAGTATTGGCTGTATAGTAGGTACCTTTTAAAATGCCTTTGATCATAACTCCTGATATAGCAATGATGAAAGTCCTACTGTTTTAAAAGAGAATCTATACAATGTAGTACATGCTGAGCATAGGAAAAGAGCATGCGATTGCATGTAGAAGATGCACCTCAGGGCCATAGCAAGCCTTGAAAAACTAGTGGGGCACAAAGCAACATGTGACCATGACAAAAAAATTAATTCCATACTTGCTTTACTTTTATGGGGAAAACTCCCCTCCCCTTGCTATGGCCCTGCACCTAATTGCCTAAATCATCTGAAATTATAAATTTCTGTGAGCTCATTCTCAAGGTCACAGAATTTCAAATCTACATCCGACAACAAAATAATGCTTTTGGATTCTAAGATGCTTTTTGAGCAATGAGATCATCAAAACTAAATAGAAAACAATTAAGTATCAGTATTCTTTCCTCAATTTTCTATATGAAGACATATTTCTTCGAGTTTCCATCCAAACACTCAACTAATAAATTCTGAATGGTTTGGTTGACATAAGACAATCAGCAAACTCACGCAAGAAAGTTGGGTGCGTAGTAATGAAATTGGTGGTAAAACCGGACCACTGTCCAAACAGTGGCTACAGCCCTGTTAAATAAAACTATGATGGAGAGAGGTGGGGTGGGGGAGGGGGTAATAAATATGCTCTGTCAGCATATAGTTGGATTTACAGTAACACTGTAGCTGACTATAAGTATTTATTTTTTGGACGCTGGGAGAGATCAAAATGTAAAATTATTAAGGTTAAATTCATCAAATCCTCCTGTGGGTACTTTGAACTACATGAAACCTACTGTGACTTAATCCTTAGGACGGATTTACACCATTAAGGATAAATATTTGAAAAGGATGTTTTTAAATATATAAATTGTCATCAAGTCATTTGGATAATATTGCATGATGACCAATTCAGAAATAATTTTTTGAAACATATTTTTTTCCTCCATGAGCATATAATCACTAAATCTATAACAAATGAGTTTATATAAAAAAAATCTAGAAAATAATACCATAAAAATTAAAATAATTAGCTTAGTAAACTTGTCTTATAACTTGTTAGATGCGATGAAAAATATTATCTTTTGAGATGAAAGCATTTTTAGTTATACACACACTCGTTAAAATGTCCAATATTTATTTCTATAAATTTGAATCATGAATACACCATGTTTTGAAATTCTTTTAATATCTAAGTATTTTAGCTTTTTCCGTGCAATACAGTATGCTCGTGCTCGCACTCGGGGGCTGATTTTATCACTGTCACGCAAAACAAATGCCGAGGATCCCAACAAACGTCCTCAAACCGAGCAAAAAAATATCTCTTCAGATGAAATATTTCGATCATGTATCAAAATACCGAGATAATGACTTTCTAGAACAAGTTTAGGTTTAAAAATGCGCTCCTGGTAAACGCACCCCTGAGGATCGTGATTCCTTCATAATATCTGACTGCATACCACAGCTGAGTTGAGGATCGCCGGACATTCCTTTACGAATTTACTCTCGAAGTACTCTCCAGCACGATATCGTAAGAGCTTCACATTGCGCAAAGTAAATGATTAAAAGATTAGTTCAGTATATCATCCATGAGGTGCTTTAAAAGCTCGAAAAAATCGTTTGAGAAAAAAATGTAATGAAAGGATGACAAGACGATGGTTTCCGGAGCTTGAAAACTTACCAGTCAAACTGCGAATATCCCCCTCTTCGA
The DNA here is from genome assembly GCA_964019055.1 of Anthopleura xanthogrammica. Lineage (NCBI taxonomy): Eukaryota > Metazoa > Cnidaria > Anthozoa > Actiniaria > Actiniidae > Anthopleura > Anthopleura xanthogrammica. The sequence goes on from OZ025215.1 coordinate 11,086,593, forward strand.
GTCTTTCTAAGTCAAACGGATTCAAACTCTGTAGAATTTGCATCAATAGGTGCCTCGGAGTATCTGCAATCCAAAAAAAACACAATGCTTTTTAACCATTTTCTGGAAGATTTTTAGGTGTTTGACATTCGAGGCTTGTTGCTCAAGTCACTCACCTCGCAAGTATTTTGGTGTCAATCCGCGTCCATTTTTCCCTACTGCACTCAAACACAAGTCTAGTAAGGACCATGGCTTGATTTCATCCATGTAAAACAGTTAAGCAGCAGTTTGAAGGTGAGAGAAGGCGAGTTGTTGGAGCTGTTGTGGAGTTTTACGCTCCGTTCAAAGCGGCCGCCATGTTTGTTTGAATGACTGATAAGCAAAGAAAGATTACACGTGCTAATAGTGCCAGCCCCTCTGACCGAGGTGATAGATTGGGCCCTCCTACGTAGGACTACTTCCGTCCGCTTCAGACACAAGCCAGCTTTATCCAGCTCTTTTCAGCTTTACTGACCAGAGCTAATAAACCAAAGGTTTTTCAGCTGAAGCAGAGTGACGTCAGATTTATGAGAGTATGGTTGAACTTTAGACTGGGTTTATCGGGTCTTTAAAGAGTCTATAAAAATATAAGATCCAACCTAAGAACCTATCTGTCAATCAGGCTCTCGTTTTGAGACAGATTAGGGGCTAGAGACAAATAGGCCAGTCGTGGAACGGTGTTTCTAGCCTAACAATACCCACACAAGTTGGCCCTGAGTGGGTCTCGAGGGTCAGTCGGCGTCCGGCAGAGCTCAAACTCGGAGGCTTAACCAAAAAAAAAGTACTGTTTTCAATAGGGTCATGAAAGGAAAACAAAAAATAAATTGGTAAGAAAACAAACTTAAATCTGTGAATTGAATTGCGTAAAAGAAAATCCTATTAATACATTGTTATTAAGGGTTATCGATAATAAACACAATCAATTGATATAAGGATTAAGTGTAAATTCTCAATAGCCACTGGTAGCGCATTCTCTTCTGTTCCCAAGCGAAGGGCAAGTCAAACAAGAATGTCCGGGTTGTGGCATTAATGGGGGCCCTAATGGCCATTGCAATTGGTTAAACTGCGGCTTAATTAAGTTTGCAGGAGTTTTGTCGGTTCAGGACTTATAACTAATGACGGTCATGCTTTGTTAGTGTTATATATAGAGCTAGGTGATCCCTAATTTGCAATGATTCTTATCTGTTGACAGGCTGTGAGACACGGTTCGTGAGTGCTTGCATCTAGAAAGACGGTTAAGGGCGTTAAGGTTCTATCTGGTCTTCAATCGCTTTATTGACGCCCCTAATATGTATACCTCGTTAGAAATGAAAGGAATTACAACGAGAGATAGTGAATAGAGAATTGTTGAGGAAAAATTGAAAATAGTTATGATAACTGAAGAACGAGCTGATGATATCCTATGTCTTGTTTTCATGTTTCGAGACAGGTACTATGTTTCGGCATATCATAAAGAGAGAAGGTGAGAAAGCTGAAGTCTGACTGAATTCAGCGTTGAGTTAAGGACACGTTAAGGTAGAACGCTTCTTCATTCAAAGCATGTTATACATTAAAAATCCGATTTGAACTAAGAAACATAACTGTTCCGGCAGAGAAATTTTGTGGTTTGTATCACAAAGCATGGAAGTCTGCGTGCACAAGGCTCGTGAGAACACTGAGCGCTTATCTAAAAACCTTTGGTTTAAGTATGAGCAATTGAGTCTAATGAATCGATTTCCTTTTAACCATATCTAAGTGAAGTGCTTGTTCCGATAGCATACGAGGAATTTGATATTCTAGCGTTTCGGTAAATGATCGCGATAAGAGATTGCAGCGAACCGTGCATCCTCCCCCTCCCCCCTCCCCCCTCCCCCCTCCCCCCTCCCCACTCCAACTGAAAAATAACATTCATACGTTGATGAATTGAGCTGGTAAAAATTAAAGAATTCGCGAGGAATAAATGAAAGTACTAGTACTGTTTACCTCTGAGTCAAAGTAGTAGAACTTTATGCGTCAAAACCTGCCATAAGTGAGCAGTTTCCAGATACCCGGCTAAATGCGTAGCCCTTGCAATTCAACCAACTAAACTACGAAGTTACAGAGCCAGTATTATAAAAGAGTACCAATCCTAAGATAACCAGCTCGGCAAACAAAATTTTGCCAGGTGTTTCAGAATAAATTTCCAAATCAATCACCAGTACTATCACACCGAAAAACACGATAATAGGCAAACACAGCATGCAGTCTCGATTTCACTTGATTGCTTGCGCCGACTTGGAGAGACGCAGCTCAGGGTTCATATACAATATGATTGCCCTGATACTGAAATTTCACAAACCCAGCATGTTTTTAGCTTACGGCTGCCGATTCCATATAGCAAACAATAGGCCTTTTGCAACAACAGGTCACGTGACCCTACCCCCCTTAAATCGAGCAGCTGTGTCAAAATGAACATCAGAAATGAAAAGAGCACCTCGATATTAGTAAGAAAGCAAAGTTTTAGCACCTAATGTTAAGTACAGGAGAAATTGCATTAAATATAAAATTCAATATTTTATAAGGATTTGTGCTCTGGCGGGCATGCCATTCAGATATTTTAGTATTTGATCAGCCACCAGATATATTTAAGAAAATCTATCCATAAAGTGTAAATATCATAGTGTTAGTGACTGCACGAGACGGCTACCTTGATCGCGTGCCACAAGGGCTTAATGAACGCGGCTCCCCGCTTCTTGATAATTAGGGAGATTGGCCACACCAACCGTCTAGCTATATAGCACCCATTCAGTTTGCGAAAATAACTTGCCCTCGTTTAGGCTCAGGTTCGACCTCACTACATAAGATTGTGATACCAAACAACTCAACCAATGAATGGAACACCATATTAAACAACGAAATCATTATTTGATAACCACCTTCAGTAATAAGATAAGTTAACTTTTTGGTATAAGGAGAAACCTGTGCTTGGCATGTGTGTCTGTCTATAATAGACACCCCTCGCCCTTTTCCGGAGTTCTTGCTGTTTAGATCAAACAGATTTGTCTGCAGATCTGGAAAAAATGTCATATAAAGTTCCTGATGTTGCTGCAGGCAAAACACCGATTGCGCATCAAAAAGGGCGTCGTTCACAAAGTCTTCCTCAATCACCACTGCCCTCTCGAACACACAGTAGTTAATTGTAATATAGCCCATACGCCTGACGCACATCCAAGTCCTATCCATCTCACCTTAGATAGCACTGAAACAAAACGCTAACAAGAATCCATCTATAGCTTTCATTAGTGAACGGAAATGCACACTTGTATAACAGGCGAATACTGACATGACTATTCCAGTTTAAAAGGCTCCACTGATCTGTAGAATAATCGTCAACTAGCTCCTCAATCTTTGCAACTTTTCTTAGCTCAAAAATTACCTCCCTCCAGCTTCAATCATTATAATGCATGAGTAAGTGCACGAATTCGCACTAGTACTAAAACGAAAAGTCTAGAGATTGAGACTAACTTCAGGCAAAACGTAAATCTTTTAAAAAAAACTTGGGGTTTGTGCTCTTTAGTCCTCGACATTTTCAGTGCATGTTTTGAAACCCATTCAGTTCAGTTTTAAATAAACTGCGGGACTAACTATGCAGGCACATTCATGCAATTCTAGCTTAAGTACTTGAGCTAGACTGTAGACTGAATCATGCTGAAGACTAGACTTATAAAATGAATTCAAATTTTCGATGATAGGATATTAAGAATTTTTAGAGCTGTTTTTAACTCAGGAGTTAATTCGCCTTGGTCAATCAATTCAACACAATTTGCTCATCGTTTCTTTATATTCACAGCACATCAACTTTCCTTCCGACATTCATAATTTGCAGATTGCATGTCAAAAAAGAATTTTGTTGACTGCTTTATTTCATTTTCGTCTCGAAGAGTCAAAGGTCCTGTGCATTAATAGTAATTTGGGCGAATGCACCCAGACGTCAGCATAACCCTGTCTGGCATGAAGAGGGGGGTCAAAAGTGTTGTCTAGATCGATTCAAGTCTGAATGATAGTCGACCCATGTATTTATCGGTGGGTGCTAAGCCAGATTTGATGGTCTTGCTCGAGTCAGTAATAGCTTGTTTTGTCTTGCACTTCATAGAAAACGAATTCAAAGATCAAAAAGTCGCCATAAAGAAGATAATGGCAAATGTAGATACTATTGTCGGTGTGGGTGAAAAGGGAGATTACAGAACCTTTGCGCAGTTGCATTATCCAAATACTAGCACGTGTAACTTGCGCCAAGAGACCATGATCTCTTGGCGCAAGTTACACGTGCTAGTATGGTCTCTTGCTTGCGCTTATAAATGAAAGAATAATTATAGCAAATGTACATGTGAATGATGTTTTCAGTTTGAGTGAAATAGAGATATCACTAGAGTTTTGTGCAAGTCAGTTGCGTACAGTCCATACTCTGGCACTTGTAGCTTGCGCTTATAAATGAAAGAATAATTATAGCAAATGTACATGTGAATGATGTTTTCAGTTTGAGTGAAATAGAGATATCACTAGAGTTTTGTGCAAGTCAGTTGCGTACAGTCCATACTCTGGCACTTGTAGCTTGCGCTTATAAATGAAAGAATAATTATAGCAAATGTACATGTGAATGATGTTTTCAGTTTGAGTGAAATAGAGATATCACTAGAGTTTTGTGCAAGTCAGTTGCGTACAGTCCATACTCTGGCACTTGTAGCTTGCGCTTATAAATGAAAGAATAATTATAGCAAATGTACATGTGAATGATGTTTTCAGTTTGAGTGAAATAGAGATATCACTAGAGTTTTGTGCAAGTCAGTTGCGTACAGTCCATACTCTGGCACTTGTAGCTTGCGCTTATAAATGAAAGAATAATTATAGCAAATGTACATGTGAATGATGTTTTCAGTTTGAGTGAAATAGAGATATCACTAGAGTTTTGTGCAAGTCAGTTGCGTACAGTCCATACTCTGGCACTTGTAGCTTGCGCTTATAAATGAAAGAATAATTATAGCAAATGTACATGTGAATGATGTTTTCAGTTTGAGTGAAATAGAGATATCACTAGAGTTTTGTGCAAGTCAGTTGCGTACAGTCCATACTCTGGCACTTGTAGCTTGCGCTTATTCATGTTATTCAAATGATATATGAAAGCAAAGTGCGGTTAACAACTGACGCATGCGCCAAACTTCCAGATACGATCAATTCCCCTTGAAGACCTCGGATTTCCCCCGAGAAATATTACCCTGAAGAAACAAAATCTATATCTTTAACATAACAATCATCTATCCAAAAATCTTTATTCATCATGATCCTAGTGTTATTTTTGAAATTAGAGCTTTGATTTTGAGTGGTGCTCATTTTTACTTTGACATGCATCTCTAAGTGAGGTAATATAATCATAATGTTAACATTCTTCTGCCGAAGCCAGGTCAAAAAAAAAACCTTCCACTTACGTAAGAACAATATCCTGTAACAGTAATAAAATACCTCTACGATAAAAATCTATCTAATTAGGCATTTGTCTAGAACTGTGCCGGGTGTATTTCCGATGTGACGCAAAACAACTGCATGGTGGTGGTTATTGGTCACTTTCCAACTTTCCAACTTTCCAGTACGGATAATACTATATATGCTTTTTTTACTTGTTGTTCGAGACTTTATAACGCGTACTTTATTTACAAAAAGGAAGGAAGATGGGATTTTACTTCTCGTTTTTGTTCTCCTTCTCGTTCTTCTTACAATAGACACCATATATACTAGCTGAATCTTATCTATTTGACGAGGGGAAACGCATTAAGCATAAGTTCTTTGACATACGGTCTAGCTCTTCTCGTTTTTGTTCTTATTCTTCTTGTTCTAATGCTTATTCTTCTTCTTCTTCTTCTTCTTCCTTTTAATTGTTGTTGTTGTTCTTCTTCTTCTTCTTCTTCCTTTTAATTGTTCTTCTTCTTCTTCTTCCTCTTAATTGTTCTTCTCCTTCCTTCTCCTTCTCCTTCTCCTCAGTTCTCCTTCTTCTTCTTCAGTCCTTATAAGTACTACACAATGACCATGAAATCGAATCAGTCACTCCGACAAACATATAAAGGATTGATTTTGCTTTATTCTCGATCAGTATGAGGTACTATTATGCACTGAGTTCATCACTATACAAACAAGATGTATGCTCTGCGTGCCTCAACAGGAGTAACCGATAGAACTTCCCTCACTCTGTCAGCACTCACGTCTTTTCATAACAGAGAACGACTGAAAGAATTTTCAAGCTTCCCAAATGTTTATTATAGAAAACCACAAGAGCAGAATAAAGAAAGCAGCCAAAATATGACGCCAACTGAGTAAGCCCAATCCGGGGGGAACATGGTTAACATGCAGAACTAGATAGCGCAAGGCTGAAAAGCCCATTCATCGTAGAATAAAATAACAAAAATGCTGATCAAGGCAACTCCTTTCCTGGCCACAGGAGTGGAAAATCCCCATTTCTTATCTTAACAACAACCACAGGAACTCATAAATGTATCTAAAGATAGTTTTAGAACCAGCTATTAGATCTAGGACCTTACTGTATCATTACTGACCACACGCCGCCTCCATGCAGAAAACGGAAAGAGTGGGCTTATAAATTGCTACCGCGTGACCTTCCCAAGAAAATTGATAATATTTTGTACACTAAAGAAAGAGGAAGCGCGAGAGAGACTGAAGAGAGAGAGAGAGAGAGAGAGAGAGAGAGAGAGAGAGAGAGAGAGAGAGAGAGAGAAGAAGAAGAAGAAGAAGAAGAAGAAGAAGTGAGATTGAGAGAGCTTATAGACAACACTCACTCGCCCTTGGTGTCTCCATTATTCGTAATCGGTTGTCATAGCTAGTTTTTCTGCATGCTGCAGGGTAGAATTTCTAGGAACACTTGAACCGGCTTTCACAAAGGCTATAGTATAGGCATCACTAGGACAGGGAGTTTAAAAACATTCAAGACATGGAGAAGTATTCTCACTTTATTAATTTTACTAATTAAAGTAAATTGAATATAAGAGATGTGAGACATTCTCACGCATCAACCATCAGATGTTGGTTGAAACTGATATCGAGTTTTGCGCGGGCCGCTAGCGTCGCATCTAATAGCGACCTTCAGATCCGACTACAAGTATGAGAACGAGTACGAGTACGAGTTTTAAACTCTCAAAGATTAGTACTATAATTTCGTAGCCGTGATGGAGTACATAGTTTGAAACTTTAGATTATCAAAAATAGGAAATCGAATACGATTTAGTGTTAAGCACGAGCACAGGGCCAATTTCAAAACTCGTGCTCTTACCGCGTTCTCGTACTCGTAGTCGAATCTGAAGGTCGAAGGGTGACAGGCTGATGATGGTATGCCTGGGCATAACCGTAAGCCTGTTCTTCTGTGAGTTACCAAATGGGCGTATAATTGCGTGAAGAACTCCAAAATTCATAAAAAGGAGGTGCATTTAGCAAAGCACTTGTGTCAAGTGTCCGCCCGTACTGATAATGAATAGCTTTTATGATCTTAAAAGGTCATGACCTCTCAACCCTTGATTGATCCTCTGCGAAGTTTATTTTTAAAGCCGGAGAGTTTGCTGTCTTCAGTTTAACTGCACAAGTTTCTTTGCTTCTCGTTTCTAGATATTTAGATCAGTGGACAAGCTAAAAACTAGGGTATTCTAATTGGCTTAAATTTGAAACGGATTACATGATGAGCCAGGCGCGGAATTAATGATTATTCTAGATTGCAGTACAACAAGTTCCTGCATATTCAGAATATAATCTTACATTGGAAAGCTCTTTCAACGATTTTAAAGAGCTAGAGTCGACACTACACTGCCCTTTGTCCCTCGTTTTCATCACTGAACATGGCGAAACTCAAGCTACAAGTGTGTTATATTAGGCCACTGAGCGCCAAACTGGAATCGAAGACAGAAGACACCCTTAAATGGGCATGCACGAACCACGCAGCCTATTACAAAAAAAGTCACCTTGCGGGGAAACTTCCAAGGGTGATGTGCGGCCTAATGCAATTCTTGAACTCGTCACTTTAATATATGTGAGCAGGTTTACAGCTAGTAGAGTTTGGAAGGCTCAGTCCCATCAGTGCTTGTGTAGGAATCAGTTAATGGAATATGAAGTGTTCTTGACCTAAAACCATGCAGTCCAGTGGCAAGCCATGGCAGCAATTACTCATGGGTGTGGCTGATGAAATTTCAGCTCCACAAACGGTAAGCTTTGATCACCTACTTTCGACTGGCTGTCATCGTGTGATGGTACGAAGTACAGACTATCCCCAAACCCCCTCCACCCTCTACTCCCCAAATGAACCAAAAAGGTAATTCGCCGGAATCGGTTACCCTGTGGTTTTAAAAGTCCCTATCACGTGATTTTCTCTAATCCAAGATGGCGGATACCAAGGAAGGCAGTTTTCCGGCCTTCCTTGAAAAGCTCGACAAAAACATCCCTTTTAATGAGTTTCTCAAGACAATTTCGTCAGTGCTACATCAAGAGGACTTCAATGTTATGAGACGTTTCTTGTACGACATAATGTCGACGAGAATTAATGAGAAATTAGCGAATACCGAGGACCTCCTGCAGTCGTTGTGGCGAAGTCGATGCATAAATGAAGACGAGCTTGACTTATTGGAAGATATGCTTGGAGTTACGAATAAAAAGGATGTTATTCAGATGGTGCTTGAGTATAAAAAGAGACGTTCAAATAAATTAAGTTACCTTGGGCTGGACGAATTATCACAAGGCTTTGATATGAGTAAGTTAAGCTTTTCAAGCTTGTGAATTATAAAAGTTATGTGGAATGTCTCTGTATATTCAATTTTTTATCCTTAACTTTTTTAATAACTTGGCTCAATAGAGAAACGAACGAGAAAGTGGGGAAAGTTTGAGATTTAAAGTAGCAAAAATAGCAATCATCATCTCTCCCCACCCCCTCTATAACTTTCATTTCACCATATATTCATTTTGCTCATATGATTTTTATTTATTATTTATTTATCTTTTAGATGAAAGATCAGTCATTTCATTCTTCCTGAAAGAAGAGCTTCTCAACTTTGACAGAAACAAGTTGTTAAATTTCAAAACAGCCCTTTGTAAATCCTTGAAGCTGGTTCCATCAGAAGTATCTTGGATTGGAAAAACCTGGGGTACGGAGAATAAGATTATTTTTCAATTGCCTTGTGAGGTTGTTCCTTTGTTACGGCACTGCACTGCATGGAAAAAAGACTGGCTGTTCTCGTTGGGCGTTAAAGGGATCCAAGTCAATAAGGAAGATTTTATAGCAGTGATCGATATAAGGGTATCTCAACTGAGGTTACAAGAGGATCCAGGTAATACTATATACTGTAGAAAAACTATTCATCTGCAGATATGTTCATCCATGCATCCATCCATTTATCCATTTAAAGTCGAACCTCAACTAATGTGAACCTCCCACAATGCCCCAAATCCCCGTTCATATATATACTGTAATTGAAACCTCTCCACTATGGCTGCAGAATTTTGTTTAAATGTTGGCTATTGTGTAGAGGCTCGACTGTATTAGTAGCATATATCCATCCATTCTTCCATCCCCTCCATCCATTCATTTATCCAACTTTAAATTCATTCAACCATTAATTCATACCCATCAAGGCACATGATTTTTCCACTGACATATATTCTAAGAGCAATGCTTGGAATATTATTATTGGATTTCTTTATCATCACAACTTACCTTTACATTTTGATCCATTTATTCATTCCTTTTTTTAATTCATTCAATTTTTTAAAGAATTGGTTTGTACAAAAAAAAAATCAAGTCAACAATGCACCAATTGCTCAAACAAAAACAATCCATCATATGAGCAAACATATTCAAACATCTTGAAATTGAATTTCAATTTTATATTTTCCTCTTGGGAACTGCTTGATTCAGTTTTGAAATAATGGGAAACAAACTCTCGTGTTGTGAAGAAAGAGGCCATCCTTTAAATATAATATTTAAATATAGGTTATAGTACAGTAAATATGGAGCATAGGCTTTAAGTGGCTGTTAAATATAAGACAGCCACATAATAGGTTGAACCAGAAATTTGTTTATAACAAAGAGAGAGAATATCATTGTAGACCTCCAGCTCACACAGCTCCCCCATCAGAATATCCTTAACCAATCTCACAATTAACTGGCTGAGGTATCATTAGTAGGAGGTGTAGGAATTGTGTGATCACCGCTAGAGTTTATTTGTGTCTCAATGATTTTTGATGCCCTTTCAATACTCACAGTGAAAAAACAAAATGGAAATTATAGCTATAGCAGCAACCTTTACTTCTCATGTGCTTGTTCTATATCCTGATGTTATGTACATATCACTTAACCCAGAATCAAGAATTCATGAATGGAAGTTACTGCTGATGTAGCCCTGCTGTTATCCCCACAAACGTGTTACCATATGTTGCTATTTTATGTATTCAACTCACAATAGAAAATGAAGTTACATTTGATGTAGGTCATTTTTAACTCTCCTACACACACCTCTTACAAGATATACATTCTAAGTGAGATTCTCTACATGTCACTCTGTCAATTCACAATGAAGATTCAGCCTTCATACTTAAGATTGTCCTTGTCCTTGTTTTACAAGGGTAAAACTTAATAGCCAGTGGTTAACAAACCTGTGGTTGTCATTCCATTATCGAATTGGAATTTAAAAGTTGATTTTTTGCGGAGGGTCAAACACCCTTAAAGCACAGGAGAGAACCAAAAAGCAACTCTACTCACATATAATGGCAAGTCAAGGGACATCCTTATTATAAAACTCCCCACTTTGTGCAAACCTGCGATTTATCCCTCTCTTTCTTTCTCGTTTTCTCCAAATTTCTCATCTTAATTGTGACAAAAACACTTCCCTTTCACTTTCAGTTCTCGTTTCTCCCTTTTTACGAACCAACGATGCCTCTAGAGTTGGAGACGTCTCCGAATTACGTCGAGTTTTAAGCTCAGTACCATATGACAAAAGAGCATCTTTACTGAACTCGAGAATCGACGGGGCAACGCCCCTTATCACAGCCTCCAAGAACGGGAATCTAGCTGTGGTACAGTGCTTAGTAGACGAGTATGGTGTAGATTTGGAGCAGGAGGGAACGGTCAAAGTAGAAGAAGATCTCATCGAATGCTGTACAGCTCTTTGGATGGCCTGTTTAGGAGGCCATATTGGGATAGTACGGTTTCTTATTGAGAGAGGAGCCGAGGTGAATCACTCTACTTTAACATCATCAACGCCTCTGAGAGCTGCTTCTTTTAACGGTCATACTGAGGTTGTGAGGTATCTCTTGGCTAACGGCGCTAATGTCAACCAAAAGAACCAGGATGGGAATACTTGTGTGATGGTAGCTTGTTGGAATGGCCATTTAGGAACATTTGCCTTGCTGAGAAACTCTGGGGCTGATTTATCTGTAAAAGACAACCAAGGGTTTGGCCTGGTGCATTGTGCAACAGCTGCCAACAACTTAAGCCTCCTTCATGAGTTGTTGTCTCAAGGAGGGGATGTGAATGCCAAGACAACTGACGGTATAACACCACTCATGCTTGCCTGCGAGAAAAACCACTCCGATGTTACGTTACTGCTGTTGCAGCGCAATGCTAAAGTGAACGAGCAGTCTTCGAAAGGACTGACAGCTGTTCATTTCTGTGCTTTGTCAAACAGTCAGACGAGTCTTCAACACTTGATGGACTATGATGCCGACCTCTGCGTACCCACACAGCGAGGAAGCACATCTCTGATGCTCGCGTGCGCCAAAGGCTACCCTTCTATTGTCACAGCTCTACTCAGAAACATATCTAAGCAGCGACTGAAGAATGAATGTGGCAAAGCCGCGGGAACTTCAGGACCACAAAAAGTCCCTGATAACCACGAAATAAATCAAGGAAATGAAAATGGAGAGACGTGTCTCATGTTAGCTTGTGAGAGAGGCAGTGCTGAGATAGTAAGGATCCTACTTGACGAAGAAGCTGATCCAACACTGGCAGACATCAAAGGTGTCACGCCTCTTATAATAACTTGCAAAAGAGGACATGAAAAAATAGTCCCTCTACTTCTGAAGAAAGAAGCCAAAGTGAACACACAGGACGAAGATGGCAATACACCTTTACATATGTGTATCAAGTTCTATCGCGAGTTTTCTGGACATCGCAAGTGCGTAGAGCTTCTCTTAGACGCCGGGTCTAACCTCGATGTTAAGAACAAAGAAGGTTTGTCTCCAGTTATGATGGCTTTAAAAACCAAAGTCTGGTTTGGACATGCAGTCGAGGCTTTCTATGAACGCGGTGGGGACTTGGTAACAAGTTTCACAGGTGAAAACGGCGACTCTGCGTTTCACAAATGCGCTCGTTCTGGAGACCTGTTATCAATGACTTTTCTTATGGGTACAAACCGTAGAGGACCGTTATTGACCAATAATGATGGAGATACAGCACTTTGGGCAGCTGCATTAGAAGGAAATGACGCCATGACCCGAACCTTGATCAATACCCTTCCAGGACTGTCAACCCAGGAGAAAATTGAAGCCTTTGAGCTCCTGGGCGTTGGATTCTTAGCTAAAGATATCGCGAGAGATTGGGACACCAACTCCGTGATTGGTTTTTGGCAGGAAGCCATGACGCTTCGTAGAAATAATGGTCTTCATGTCCCTTATACACAGCCTTGTGTGTTTCCTCTCGAATATTTCATCGAAGCACGAAACGCTTCTGAACTCGAAGACTACAAGACTAATGCCAGCGTGCTGACGGCCCAGGCTTTGCAGATTTGTATCCGTCTCTTACCAAGGCGTAATTCCCGTCTTCCGGCGTTGTTAGGGACTGTCGGTGAAAGATTCGCTCAAATCGGAGAATTCTGTCGCAGTTTGAACGTCTGGTTATACGTCCTTGACATCCAACTTGAAAATCTTTCCAACGGCAATGTCGGGATTGAAGAACTAATGAATACGTTCCGATGTTTTGCTGATGCTTTCGGGTTCGTTCTCAGTCGTAACGCAGACATCCTTCCATTTGATATCGTTTACAAGGTAGTTCAACGTGCTTTGACAAGCCTTACAAACTTCCCCGCTGTTTCGGAAGTACGCGATACCCTAATGCCATATCTACTTCACTATTTCTCGTCCCTGCTCCAAATTTCCAGCAATCAAAGAGAATCCTCCACCATTGAAATCGTTCGGGGTTTTATTCGTCTAGGTCTTCGTACGAAAGAAAATAACTCCACTCTTCTACACATTGCTGTTGCGTCGAAAACCGGCGATATTAGCTCTTTAAAAGAACACCTTCACTTCCCAAACTTGGCTGTCTGTGAGCTTCTAGTCGAATGTGGTATCGATATAGACGCCTTAGACACCAACCGTAATACGGCGCTGCATATCTTGTTAACCAAAGGCCATGCTGAGTTGAACATTCTCCAGTACTTACTGAACGCCGGATCTCATATCGACGCAAGGAATAACAAGGGCAAGACGGCCATTGAGCTTTCTCGGTGTATTAAGATCCGTCAGGAAATAAGATCTATTGGGATCGTATCCATGCTTCAATGTATTGCAGCCCAATGCATCGTTAAGCATAGAATCACTTATCAAGGTTTCGTCCCAAAACGCTTGGAACCATTCATTGAACTACACTAATACTTACAGTCAAATGACAAAGGCATGGCGGCCATGTTGGTGGTATCAACAGAGAAGGCTACCACCAACATGGCGGCGATGACGTAACGTGCAAAAGAAGGATTTTAATTATATTTAAAAGTGAATCAATTTGTAAAAAAAAATGTGGATTTTAGTTGGCTAGGATTGAATTTTTGCTTTACAATGTCAAAATAAGTTTTACTAAAAGGACTATCTATGATAGGAATAAAGTCTTATAATTTTATTGATATGTGCGCTCGAAGTGTGTAAAATGACAACAAGTATTTTATTGTGTTATTGGGCTCCCTGTGTACTACTACGATTGATCGTGGAGGGACGTGAAGAAAAAAAGACGACTTAAAAGCTGGTCTGGTAATCTTAAGAATTCTGCAAGTTTTCAAATTATCATTCTCGGTTACAGTTATTTCAATTTTTTATTGGATATATCGTTTTACACTCGTCCAGTTTTGTTCGTATGCATGCTCCCCTGTATCAATCCCAAGCGTCTTTGCGTGGTTAAAGGCATTTCTTCTTTACCGGCTTATCAGTATAAAGTGTTCTATGAGATCATAAAGTGTATTGAAAAAAAATATTGAGAATGCGCTAATTAAGATTTAATCATTCATTCAATATCATAAGTGTGTAATAGCGGCGCCATCTGCCAGAAGAAAAAAAAACGGGAACGAATGAAGACAAAATGTAGTAACCTCAATATAGCGACCACTTCATTATTTCCTAGATATTTCAAATCGCGTCTTCAAAATTATTTCTATTTTTAACCAGGAAATAGGAAATAATGAAATTTTTTTTTATCCATTTTTTTTTTTTTTTTTCGTTTTTTTAAGAAATGTCTTAGTATATGAGTGTTCTTAAAATAAATAGTGTTCAAACGCTTCCGGATAGCTAGCAAGCAATACGGATCATGTATCTTTACTATCTTTCGCCTTCTCCGGAAAACGAGAGCAAGCAAACGCGCATGCGTTAAACTTAGATGCGAGCGCGTCGATTTTCCCGCCCAAAAAATTTACACTAAAATTTCAGGTCCTTCAAAAAAAGATCATTAACTCCATAAATTAATTACTAAGGATTTACAATATCAAGAAAATAGCAGTTTATTTTTAATTACGTTGTATAACACATTTACAGATTTAATTCTCTGATTCAATTGAAAAGAAAAAAGGATTTCAGTTTACTGATTGAATTATTTGAATTCTGTGGCATTCAAAAAATATTAGCGTTTTTTTTCCCTAATCTTGCTTTTCTCAGCATCCACTGTTAGTTATCCTGTAGGCATCTATGCCAACCCTCCAGCGAAGCAGTTTTCTATCTCCTTTCCGTACCGCTGTAGGACATATTTTACACATCTCATGGATCGTGCAGGGATCTGTGGAAAGATCGATCACAGAACTTGTTTTCTACTACTCTACTATTTTCTACCTCTGGGCTGATCTAAGTCAGGGCACGGCCAACTCACAGATCAAACCATGAAACAACCTCTGGGCTGATCGAAGTCAGGGCGTGGCTAACTCGCAGATCAAACCCTGAAACAACCTCTGGGCTGATCGAAGTCAAGGCACGGCTAACTCATAGATCGAACCCTGAAAAAACCTCTGGGCTGATCTAAGTCAGGGCACGGCTAACCTACACATCGATTTAGAATTTATGATTTTAGATTTTGGGAGGGAGGAAAACTGCATGAAGAACTTGGTAATCAAGGGAGAGAACCAACCGAAACTCGACTGACTCTCAGTGATGTAATAGTCCTTACCTCGCTTCTACCAGGTTTAGCGGAGGGACAATTGCCTGTGGGACAGACATGTGTTGTAAAACTCGATAATGCTGAGCACATCAAAGATATATTGAGTACCAGTAAGATACAGACTGTGAGTACTACTTTGCTAGCCATGCTGTTCAGCTATTGGAACTGGTTGTCAGTTGTGATAATCCTGGTTACTAGATCAATAGTTGTACTCCTCAAATGCCTCGCGCTTATCTTCGTATTTATAGTGTTTTAACGTCCATAAAACTCGTTTATTAGCCTGACTGCTATAATTAAAAATAAAACAGGCGGTGTGATTTTAGAGTCCAATATTCCTGATCGCTTTAAGGATAAATTGATACAAAGTTGACAAAAAAGCAATTTTCGAATCGGGCGTCCTACCAAGACGAAAGACTCAACCGAAAATGACAGCTACCGTCCAAGTAAAATGTTTACTTTCAAAGATACAAACAACAATACGATGACAAAGAAAGTAAAAAGGGCAAGGAAATAGAGAAGCGACTTTTATTCGATGAGTGGGAAACTCTTAGTGTAAAAGCAAAAGGTTTTCAGGTAGTGTTTTGGTTCAGTTTATGGCGGCAAGCGGCAAATGTACCAGAAGATTACCTACACCTTTTACCGTTTAGTTTATGCGTTCTCTCATTGACATTGTGCTTTAGGGCACATGGTTTATCGTTGTACTTGTAGAATCTTCACTTGACGACGATAAGGCGCACTGAATATGCCGGGAAATTTTCTCAAAATAGACCTCTCCCGAACTTGATTCTTTTATTTATCAAGGCCAACCTCCACGTGAAACCATTGTTTCGTGATCATCCGAGGGAATTCGGGAAAAATCTATTGGCGGCGGTTGTTTTTTTTCTCTCTCTTTCTTTTTTTTCTTTTTTTTAAATTATCAGTATAAAGTGTTCTATGAGATTATAAAGTGTATTGAAAAAAAACATTGAGAATGCGCATAAGCGCTATCTGCTAGAAAAAAAAAAACGGGAACGAATGAAGAGAAATGTAGTATCCTCAATATAGCGACCACTACATTAATTCCTAGATATTTCAAATCGCGTCCTTGAAATTATTTCTATTTTTAACCAGGAAATGATGAATTATTTTTTATCCCTATTTTTTTCTTTTTTTAAGAAATGCGTTACAATATGAGTGTTGTCTTAAAATAATCAGTTTTCAAACGATTCCGGGTATCTAGAGAGCAATACGGATAATTTATTTTATCCATCTTCCTCCTTCGAACACCAAGAGCAAGCAACTACGCATGCGTTGAACTTAGATGCGCACGCATCGGTTTTCCCGCCAAAAATGTCAATATAATTTCAGCTCCTTTCATAAAGACACCCTTAACTCGGCCTTAAGTAAAAACCATGGATTTACACTGATATCAAGAAAAATATAAGTTTATTTTTAATTAAATTGTATAACAAAATTACAATATGAATTGTTTTATTTAATTTAAAGAAAAAGGTATTTCAGTTTATCGATAGCATTATTTATTTTCTGTGGGATTCAGAAATTTTGCCGGTTTCTTTTCTTCGTCTTGTCTTGTGTAAGAAGCCACAGTTAGTTATCCTGTAGGCATCTATGCCAACCCTCCAGTGAAGCAGTTTTCTATCTCGTTTCCGTACCGCTGTAGGACATATTTTACACATCTCATGGATCGTGCAGGGATCTGTGGAAAGATCGATCACAGAACTTGTTTTCTACTATTGTACAGTCACTCTTTTACTCCTAGCAGGACGACTCAGGTTACAAGCTCTCCCCCCTCCCCTCCCCCTTTGTTTCTTTCTTTCTTATAATTCCCTTCCATTTTCTGTTTTTCAATTAATTACGAAAAAAACAAAGTTCAATGCCAAGAAGTTAAAAACATCCATCTATACAACTTCCTCATATCTTTCTGCGTTCTGGTTAAAATTTACCAACAACAGAATGACTTATCATCGCCAACTATTCCGGCCATGCGCCCGCGATTCGTCAGCGGTAATCATAATAAATGCTTTACAAAATGGCTACTGACTTTTGTAAGGAAATGTATGGGTATCATAACTAATATCGCATATAAGAATATAAATAATAAATGTCTGCAGTTTGCCGGAGTGAAATCTTATTAAGCAACATGAGATGGTCTCAGAATCATAAAAATCCAGTTGTAATGTTAACATTTTACTTTTCGTTTCAACTTGTCTTCACGAAGGCCTTTCATCCCATACATTCCTTTGTGCCTATAGTGAAATTTGATGAAAATGAGGAAAAAACAAGTCTAGAAAGTATACTTCAAGGATTGAAATTTCATTTGCCAGACCGGATCAATAAACTAGACCCGTTTGCCAACCAAATACCAAATTTTGAAGCTCAAAACAAGAATATTTACTTTTCGTTTTTTCGTCTAAAAACGCATAAAAATTGAAAAGTCCCAAACCTGGTTCATCATCAGTCTCCGCTGTCTCTTGTTCACGTCACAGTCCGAAATCATGAGCGATTTTTTACCCGAAAAAACGAGAAAAGTAGGACAATCTTGGTACCAAAATTCACATCAGAAACTCAGCTTTCCAATGCCGCAATTCATTCTGGGATTACTGCAAAGCGAATTATGTTGTCAGCAGTTAAACCTGTGACAATTTTACTTCCGGTGAAAATGCCCGCGAAATTCAGAGACGTTTACGGGAAAATTTGTTTTTTTCAAAACAACACTGCCTTCTTCATGTCGGATTTTTTGACAAATTTAGATCTTACCAAGCCCCAGAATGCTTAAAAAGATGAAGATATTAACAGCCTAGAATATGTAAAAAACAGGAACAGTCTAGTCAGTTATTATGATTACCGCTGACGCAAAACGGGCGCACAAGACCGGAATAGTTGGCGATGACCATGCATATAAATAAAGTGCAGTCTGTGTAACCACCATGACCAATTTTATCGATACCCGAAACAATCTCTGAGTTGATCTAGGTCAGGGCATGGCTAACCTACAGATCGATTTAGAATTTATGGTTTTAGATTTTTGGGAGGGAGGAAAACTGCATGAAGAACTTGGTAATCAAGGGAGAGAACCAACCGAAACTCGACTGACTCTCAGTGATGTAATAGTCCTTACCTCACTTCTACGAGATTTAGGGCAATTGCCTCCGGGGCAGACATGTGTTATAATACTGGTTGATGCTGAGCACATCAAAGACATATTGAGTACCAGTAAGATACAGACTGTGAGTACTACTTTGCTAGCCATGCTGTTCAGCTATTGGAACTGGTTGTCAGTTGTGATAATCCTGGTTACTAGATCAATAGTTGTACTCCTCAAATGCCTCGCGCTTAACTTGGTATTTATAGTGTTTTAACGTCCATAAAACTCGTTTATTAGCCTGACTGCTATTAAAAATAAAACAGGCGGTGTGATTTTAGAGTCCGATATTCCTGATCGCTTTAAGGATAAATTGATACAAAGTTGACGAAAAAACAATTTTCAAATCAGGCGTCCTACCAAGAAGAAAGACTCAACCGAAAATGACAGCTACCGTCCAAGTAAAATGTTTACTTTCAAAGATACAAACAACAATACGATGACAAAGAAAGTAAAAAGGGCAAGGAAATAGAGAAGCGACTTTTGTTCGATGAGTGGGAAACTCTTAGTGTAAAAGCAAAATGTTTTCAGGTGGTGTTTTGGTTCAGTTTATGGCGGCAAGCGGCAAATGTACCAGAAGATTACCTACACCTTTTACCGTTTAGTTTATGCGTTCTCTCATTGACATTGTGCTTTAGGGCACTTGGTTTATCGTTGTACTTGTAGAATCTTCACTTGACGACGATAAGGCGCACTGAAAATGCCGTGAAATTTTCTCAAAATAGACCTCTCCCGAACTTGATTCTTTTATTTATCAAGGCCAACCTCCACGTGAAACCATTGTTTCGTGATCATCCAAGGGAATTCGGGAAAAATCTTATGGCGGCGGGTTTTTTTTTTCTTTTTCTCTTTCTTTCTTTTTTTTATTTTTTATTTTTTTATTGATGAAGGGAGTTTATTTTAATCTTAAAATAACATAAAAATGCTCAATTGTCCTTATCAAATCGCCAAAAGAAGAGCATGTTATTAGAATAAAAGATAAAAATAGCTAGGGTGAGAAAGAAAAGCGTAATAAAAAAAGGAAAAAGAGAATGAATGAACGGACGGACGGACGGATGGACGGATGAATGGATGGATGGATGAATGGATGAATGGATGAATGGATGAATGGATAAATGGATGAATGAATGAATGAATAAATGAATGGATGAATGAATGAATGAATGAATAAATGAATAAATGAATGAATAAATGAATGGATGAATGAATGAATGAATGAATAAATGAATAAATGAATGGATGGATGAATGAATGAATGAATGAATAAATGAATAAATGAATGGATGGATGAATGAATGAATAAATGAATGAATGAATGGATGAATGAATGAATAAATGAATAAATGAATGGATGGATGAATGAATGAATGAATGGATGAATGAATGTATTGCAGCTCAATGCATCGTTAAACATAAAATCACTTATCAAGGTTTCGTCCCAAAACGCTTGGAACCATTCATTGAACTACACTAATACTTACAGTCAAATGACAAGGCTACCACCAACATGGCGGCGATGACGT
Source organism: Anthopleura xanthogrammica (assembly GCA_964019055.1). Classification (NCBI taxonomy): domain Eukaryota; kingdom Metazoa; phylum Cnidaria; class Anthozoa; order Actiniaria; family Actiniidae; genus Anthopleura; species Anthopleura xanthogrammica. Next base: position 11,106,676 of record OZ025215.1, read on the forward strand.
AACGTGCAAAAGAAGGATTTTAATTATATTTAAAAGTTAATCAATTTGTAAAACAAAATTGAATTTTAGTTGGCCAGGATTGAATTTTTGCTTTACAATGTCAAAATAAGTTTTACTAAAAGGACTATCTATGATATCAATACAGTCTTATAATTTTATTGATATGTGCAAGCTGGTTGTGCTAATCTTAAGAATTCTGCAATTTTTCAAATTGTTTTTGCTACTCTACACAAAAGCTGACTTCTAAACACTGCACAGCTACAATTTCAAGGCTTTCGACGAGTTTTGCGCAACATAACATTCTCGGTTACAGTTATTTCAATTTTTATTGGATATATCGTTTTACACTCGTCCAGTTTTGTTCCTATGCATGCTCCCCTGTAGCAATCCCAAGCGCCTTTGCGTGGTTAAAGGCGTTTCTTCTTTACCGGCTTATCAGTATAAAGTGTTCTATGAGATCATAAAGTGTATTGAAAAAAACATTGAGAATGCGCATAAGCGCTATCTGCTAGAAAGCAGAAAAAAAGGGAACGAATGAAGACAAAATGTAGTATCCTCAATATAGCGACCACTACATTAATTCCTAGATATTTCGAATCGAGTCCTTGAAATTATTTCTATTTTTAACCAGGAAATGATGAATTATTTTTTATCCCCATTTTTTTCTTTCTTTAAGAAATGCGTTACAATATGAGTGTTGTCTTAAAATAATAAGTTTTCAAACGATTCCGGATATCTAGAGAGCAATACGGATAATTTATTTTATCATTCCAATTTTTTTTCCGTCCTTTTGATTGGCCGAGAGAACTGCAAATAACTGCCTACAAATAACGGTCTGCTCATGCGCATTACGGTGCAAAGCCATCTTGCTGCAAATAACGGTCTACTCATGCACACTGAGGTGGCGTAGCGGTGAGAGCGCTCGCCTCTCACCAATGCGACCAGGGTTCGAGCTTCGCTGGGTTCGGTGTCGTATGTGAGTAGAGTTTCTAGTCGGTTCTCCCCTCTGCTTCGAGGGTTTTTCTCCGGGTTCTCCGGTTTTCCTCCCTCCGCGAAAATCACCTTTCAAATTCTAATTCGATCTATTGGTTGCCTTGTAATTGGGTCCTAGACCTGTAAGGCTTTCCGTCCTCCCCAGAGTGGTAAAGTGGCATAAATTTAAATTTAAATTTAAAAATCTAAAATGCGCAGTAACGCTGCATTTGACAATGGCTCGCTTCCCTGAAAAAAATGAGCTGACTTCTTTGTTATTGTTTGACTCGTGCGCACTGCCCCTCAAGGATTAGAAAAAATAATTTGAATGATAAAATCCATCTTCCTCCTTCGAACACCGAGAGCAAGTAACTGCGCATGCGTTGAACTTAGACGCGCACGCATCGGTTTTCCCGCCAAAAATGTCAATATAATTTCAGCTCCTTTCATAAAGACACCCTTAACTCGGCCTTAAATAAAAACCATGGATTTACACTGATATCAAGAAAAATATAAGTTTATTTTTAATTAAATTGTATAACAAAATTACAATATGAATTGTTTTATTTAATTTAAAGAAAAAGGTATTTCAGTTTATCGATAGCATTATTTATATTCTGTGGGATTCATAAAATATTGCCGGTTTCTTTTCTTCGTCTTGTCTTGTGTAAGAAGCCACAGTTAGTTATCCTGTAGGCATCTATGCCAACCCTCCAGTGAAGCAGTTTTCTATCTCCTTTCCGTACCGCTGTAGGACATATTTTACACATCTCATGGATCGTGCAGGGATCTGTGGAAAGATCGATCACAGAACTTGTTTTCTACTATTGTACAGTCACTCTTTTACTCCTAGCAGGACGACTCAGGTTACAAGCTCTCCCCCCTCCCCTCCCCCTTTGTTTCTTTCTTTCTTATAATTCCCTTCCATTTTCTGTTTTTCAATTAATTACGAAAAAAAACAAAGTTCAATGCCAAGAAGTTAAAAACATCCATCTATACAACTTCCTCATATCTTTCTGCGTTCTGGTTAAAATTTACCAACAACAGAATGACTTATACCATGCATATGATTAGAATTTAGGGTTTTAGATTTTGGGAGGGAGGAAAACTGCATGAAGAACTTGGTAATCAAGGGAGAGAACCAACCGAAACTCGACTGACTCTCAGTGATGCAATAGTCCTTACCTCACTTCTACGAGATTTAGGGCATTTGCCTCCGGGGCAGCCATGTGTAGTTACACTAGTAAATGCTGAGCACATCAAAGACATATTGAGTACCAGTAAGATACAGACTGTGAGTACTACTTTGCTAGCCATGCTGTTCAGATATTGGAACTGGTTGTCAGTTGTGATAATCCTGGTTACTAGATCAATAGTTGTACTCCTCAAATGCCTCGCGCTTATCTTGGTATTTATAGTGTTTTAACGTCCATAAAACTCGTTTATTAGCCTGACTGCTATTAAAAATAAAACATATTCCTGATCGCTTTCAGGAAAAATTGATACAAAGTTGACGAAAAAGCAATTTTCGAATCGGGCGTCCTACCAAGACGAAAGACTCAACCGAAAATGACAGCTACTGTCCAAGTAAAATGTTTACTTTCAAAGATACAAACAACAATACGATGACAAAGAAAGTAAAGAGGGCAAGGAAATAGAGAAGCGACTTTTATTCGATGAGTGGGAAACTTAGTGTAAAAGCAAAAGGTTTTCAGGTGGTGTTTTGGTTCAGTTTATGGCGGCAAGCGGCAAATGTACCAGAAGATTACCTACACCTTTTACCGTTTTAGTTTATGCGTTCTCTCATTGACATTGTGCTTTAGGGCACATGGTTTATCGTTGTACTTGTAGAATCTTCACTTGACGACGATGAGGCGCACTGAAAATGCCGGGAAATTTTCTCAAAATAGACCTCTCCCGAACTTGATTCTTTTATTATCAAGGCTAACCTCCACGTGAAACCATTGTTTCGTGATCATTCAAGCGAATTCGGGAAAAATCTATTGGCGGCGGGGTTTTTTTTCTTTTTTTCTTTTCTTTTTTTTTTTAGATTAAAGAAGTTTATTTTAATCTCAAAATAACATAAAAATGCTCAATTGTCCTCATCAAATCGCCAAAAGAAGAGCATGTTATTAAAATAAAAGATAAAAATAGCTAGGGTGAGAAAGAAAGGCGGAAAAAAGGAAGGAAAAAGAGAATGAATGAATGAATGAATTGAATCAATGAATCAATGAAAAAAAGAAATAAGAAAGAAGGAAAGAGAAAAGAAAGAAATTGTGTTATGATTAGATTTAATGCTTTCAAGTGTTTAATTACCATACTTTATTATTTCAAGATTAGTCATATTCTAAATCTAACTCAATACGCGACACATTGCACACTTTTAACTCTGTATAAACCGAACTCTGAAAACCGGAAGAACCATTACTCAAACAAACCACTTAAAGAACGATTTAAAACCATTTCCCTATATACTCTCCAATGTTTGTAAAAACCAATCCAGCAATACTCATCGTGCAGCCGGGGTGCCTGAGGGCGGAAAACTGACGGTGAGATGTAAAAGTCGATATACGTGCAGTAAATGAAATTAACATCAATTTATATCCCACTTATAGCACTGTTATCCCACATTACTCAGTGTGCGGGTTTCAAAAGCTTTACGCTGCTTGCTGCTTTGAGTAAATAAAATGACCGTGCGCCGACTGTTTAGCCTCGTGTCTCAGAAAAGTTTAGGAATATTCTTTTCTTAAAAATTTATAAAATTTCACAAAATTTATTATGTAACTATAAAATTGAGCCATTTTTGCACAAACGACGCGGGATGAGTATACATGGACCGTATTTTTTTTTGGAATTCTACAGTGGTAGCTATACATTGTAGAGCTACAATCAAACAAAGATACAGTTGATAATGTGGCTTTTAAAAAAGCCTGATAATAAGGTGCAATGATATTTTGTTTGACCAAAATAACTTCGTTTAAAGATAAAACTAAGAAATTGCGGGGAGTTTTAAAAATATTTTTCCATTTTACCGTCACTTTTAGGCAAACGGCATTTGAACATGGAAATTATAGAAGATTCTATACTGTGGTTGACGGAACGCATAACATAGAACTGCAAAAGGTGTAGGTAATCTTATGGTACATTTGCCGCTTGCCGCCATAAACTGAACCAAAACACTACCTGAAAACCTTTTGCTTTTACACTAAGAGTTTCCCACTCATCGAATAAAAGTCGCTTATCTATTTCCTTGCCCTCTTTACTTTCTTTGTCGTCGTATTGTTGTTTGTATCTTTGAAAGTAAACATTTTACTTGGACAGTAGCTGTCATTTTCGGTTGAGTCTTTCGTCTTGGTAGGACGCCTGATTCGAAAATTGTTTTTTCGTCAACTTTGTATCAATTTATCCTGAAAGCGATCAGGAATATGTTTTATTTTTAATAGCAGTCAGGCTAATAAACGAGTTTTATGGACGTTAAAACACTATAAATACCAAGATAAGCGCGAGGCATTTGAGGAGTACAACTATTGATCTAGTAACCAGGATTATCACAACTGACAACCAGTTCCAATATCTGAACAGCATGGCTAGCAAAGTAGTACTCACAGTCTGTATCTTACTGGTACTCAATATGTCTTTGACGTGCTCAGCATTTTCGAATATAATAACAGGCGTTTGTCCAGGAGGCGGTTGTCCATCTAGATCTTTGGACAAAAGACGTCGAAGTGAGGTAATAACTGTTCAAGAGTACTATAGAGTTTGTTGGTTTGACTGAGGGTTTTTCTATAGCCGGGTTCAAGCTTCGATCTGTGAGTTAGCCGTGCCCTGACTTAGATCAGCCCAGAGGTTGTTTCAGGGTTCGATCTATGAGTTAGCCGTGCCCTGACTTAGATCAGCCCAGAGGTTGTTTCAGGGTTCGATCTGTGAGTTAGCCGTGCCCTGACTTAGATCAGCCCAGAGGTTCTTTCAAGGTTTGATCTGTTAGTTAGCCGTGCCCTGACTTTGATCAGCCCAGAAGGTCTTTCAGGGTTCGATCTGTGAGTTAGCCGTGCCCTGACTTTGATCAGCCCAGAGGTTCTTTCAAGGTTTGATCTGTGAGTTAGCCGTGCCCTGACTTAGATCAGCCCAGAGGTTGTTTCAGGGTTCGATCTGTGAGTTAGCCGTGCCCTGACTTAGATCATCCCAGAGGTTCTTTCAGGGTTCGATCTGTGAGTTAGCCGTGCCCTGACTTAGATCATCCCAGAGGTTGTTTCAGGGTTCGATCTGTTAGTTAGCCGTGCCCTGACTTTGATCAGCCCAGAAGGTCTTTCAGGGTTCGATCTGTGAGTTAGCCGTGCTCTGACTTAGATCATCCCAGAGGTTCTTTCAGGGTTCGATCTGTTAGTTAGCCGTGCCCTGACTTAGATCAGCCCAGAGGTTGTTTCAGGGTTCGATCTGTGAGTTAGCCGTGCCCTGACTTAGATCAGCCCAGAGGTTGTTTCAGGGTTCGATCTGTGAGTTAGCTGTACCCTGACTTAGATCAGCCCAGAGGTTGTTTCAGGGTTCGATCTATGAGTTAGCCGTGCCCTGACTTAGATCAGCCCAGAGGTTGTTTCAGGGTTCGATCTGTGAGTTAGCCGTGCCCTGACTTTGATCAGCCCAGAGGTTCTTTCAAGGTTTGATCTGTTAGTTAGCCGTGCCCTGACTTTGATCAGCCCAGAAGGTCTTTCAGGGTTCGATCTGTGAGTTAGCCGTGCCCTGACTTTGATCAGCCCAGAGGTTCTTTCAAGGTTTGATCTGTGAGTTAGCCGTGCCCTGACTTAGATCAGCCCAGAGGTTGTTTCAGGGTTCGATCTGTGAGTTAGCCGTGCCCTGACTTAGATCATCCCAGAGGTTCTTTCAGGGTTCGATCTGTGAGTTAGCCGTGCCCTGACTTAGATCATCCCAGAGGTTGTTTCAGGGTTCGATCTGTTAGTTAGCCGTGTCCTGACTTTGATCAGCCCAGAAGGTCTTTCAGGGTTCGATCTGTGAGTTAGCCGTGCCCTGACTTAGATCATCCCAGAGGTTCTTTCAGGGTTCAATCTGTTAGTTAGCCGTGCCCTGACTTAGATCAGCCCAGAGGTTGTTTCAGGGTTCGATCTGTGAGTTAGCCGTGCCCTGACTTAGATCAGCCCAGAGGTTGTTTCAGGGTTCGATCTGTGAGTTAGCTGTACCCTGACTTAGATCATCCCAGAGGTTGTTTCAGGGTATCAATAATATTGGTGGTTACAGAAAACCCTTGATATATTTACATGGTAAACGATATTGTGTTTATTGGTAAATTTATACCTGATTACGGCTGGTATGCCACGTAAGGAAGGAAAGGGAGAAGTTATATAGTTGGATATTTTTACTGCTTGGCAATTGCATTTTTTTCGTGGTTAGTCTAAAACTGAAAGAAAGAAAGAAAATAAGAGAGGAAAAGAAAGAAAAGAAAATGAAAAAGAGAGAAAGAAAGAAAGAGGGAAGATTTTCTTTGACCGCGAGTCTCCGTTAAAGTAAAAGAGCGTACAATAGTAGAAAACAAGTTCTGTGATCGATCTTTCCACAGATCCCTGCACGATCCATGAGATGTGTAAAATATGTCCTACAGCGGTACGGAAACGAGATAGAAAACTGCTTCGCTGGAGGGTTGGCATAGATGCCTACAGGATAACTAACAGTGGCTTCTTACAGAAGACAAGACGAAGAAAAGAAACACGACAATTATATCAATATCATCAATCCAACAGAATTCAAAGAATTAAGTCAATAAATCACTGAAATATTTCTTCTCGCAGTTTTAGATTAAAAGACGAGCAAAAAATCACATGCGGAACAATATAATTTGGAACCCCACAGAGTTCAAAGATTTCTAGTGAAATACTAAAGCTTCTCTCAGTTTTAAATGAAATAAAACTCTTAATTCGTAAATCCTCTGAAGGGTTGGCTTATTTCTATACCGCAAAGCACGATTCATTTAGCTGCTAACAAAAAATCTCCATTTCACATATACCAAGGGGAAAAAAGGCCTTTCACGAAATACGAAACTCTCATTACATACCAGTTTAGTACACTTGAGAAGGTTGTGAAGGCGACGGCGAACTGAAATTTTCTAAACGTTTTTTTTTTCTCTAAACGTTTTGCTATAACTTTTTCTTGTCGTACACAACAGTTGTAGCAAGTTGTAGGGTTGATTTACACGACGCAATTCGTGTTGTAAGCGTGGCGTAAGCAGATCGTATGCGGCGACAGTTGTAAGCAAAAGTTGTACCGCGTAAATCGGCCTTAAACAAACTCTGCTGGTCGGTCCAGCGATGGAACAGTTAGAGCGGTGAGAGGCGGTGGATTAGCGCGGTGTCTACCACCCGTGCTCCTCATCAAATACCACTGTGTTTAATAACCACGGGTTCGATATATCATGAACGCCCCGTGGTGCATTGTGGGTCTGAATGAGAAGAAGATGTCAAAATGTCCCAAATTTAGTCCAACGATAATGTGTATATAATACGTTATCAATCTTTCACTTAGAAACGAATATTGCTTTTAATGCCTTACTTCCTTCCTCTATCCGTTCGTCATTATTTCGATTCATTCATTTTTCATTTGTTCTTCAAAATCCTTCATATTTCTATCGGATTTTTTTGTTCACTATTTCTGTGTTTCAATCTGCAAGTATTTTCAAGCATCTCATCTGCTCCAAAAAGTAGTCAAACACTGCGGGCCACCATGAGCCGGTCAACCAAAAAGAATTCTATTGATAAATTTAAAAACTTGCGAATTAGCTGATGAACACTTTTCACAAGTCAGGAAAGGACGTCATGCAAACCCAGGAATGAATCGATACTTTCCCACCTTCTAGTTTCCTAACCTGTGCCTCAGTTCCGTTGTTTAACAGCTTTAATACCTCACGGTATCCTCAGCTGTCCTGCTAGGAAGAGCACAGCTAATGGACAATAATTGAAGTCGATCTACATCCATTCTACCTCCGTAGGAAATCCCTTCCTTTTTCCGTGAATAATGGACATAACGGAACATGTTGAAAAGGATATTTTTACCTCATCGAAGCACATCACATCCGTTCGTCATTATTTCGATTCATTCATTTTTCATTTGTTCTTCAAAATCCTTCATATTTCTATCGGATTTTTTTGTTCACTATTTCTGTGTTTCAATCTGCAAGTATTTTCAAGAATCTCATCTGCTCCAAAATGTATAGTCAAACACTGCGGGCCACCATGAGCCGGTCAACCAAAAAGAATTCTATTGATAAATTTAAAAACTTGCGAATTAGCTGATGAACACTTTTCACAAGTCAGGAAAGGACGTCATGCAAACCCAGGAATGAATCGATACTTCCCCACCTTCTAGTTTCCTAACCTGTGCCTCAGTTCCGTTGTTTAACAGCTTTAATACCTCACGGTATCCTCAGCTGTCCTGCTAGGAAGAGCACAGCTAATGGACAATAATTGAAGTCGATCTACATCCATTCTACCTCCGTAGGAAATCCCTTCCTTTTTCCGTGAATAATGGACATAACGGAACATGTTGAAAAGGTTAATTTTACCTCATCGAAGCACATCACATTGAATCAATATCTATATATTTGGGCGTCTTTTACAATCGAGCCTCCCCCCTTTTTTTCTTCGAATTCTTTTCCTATGATTCGAATTTCTTTACCAACCTTTCTAGCTGCAGTCTGCCATTCACTGTGCAGTATATTCAGTACCTCACGACCAACGACCACCATAGCGACCACTTTTAGAACCATATTTTTCAACAATACAGATTTTAATAAATGGAATAAAAAAATTGAATCAAATTTTGAACCGTAATTAATTTTCCATACAACGGATGGTGATAAATATACTGCCCAGTTACGAGAGAGTGCTCAACTTCGGTGCTTGAAAATTTCACGAAGAAGTTGGTTTAGAAGATTAGTTCTCAATTTTTAAGTATCATTAGTTTGTGTATGATTATAAGATTCGATTAGAGTCTTGTATTTTTACTTAAAGATCATTCATAGTTTTAATGCAGATTTAGCTGCTTAGCCTTTTTCTACGCGCGGACTTAACTCTTTGGAAGAAATTACGTTGAAAGAAAGGCAAGCGATTCGTGAAAATTCGTGTAAGATCACGAAATTCCGTGTTTGTCGGAACTTCTCAAAAAAAAAAAAACACTAAAAATTACGAGTGTTCAAAGCCATCTGATCTAAATGCACCAATGTTTAAGATATCCCGCATGAAAACCGGCCCTAATAGTCTCTGCTTGATAAGGAAGCACTTATCTTTCAAGAGATAACGGAAAACTACAAGAAAATCCATCTTCACGCTGAGATTTTAACTCAGAGCTCTTCTTCCAGGTTTTATTGCGTTGGCGTTCTCACTTTGTAAATCGGAAAACTTTTCCTAGGGTAGAGAGAGGGCTATTCTATAAAACCCCGATATCTGAGATGATTGAAGTTATAACAAGATTGGAAAGAGGTGGTTAAGCATCATTCAGACTCTCAAAAGAAACTGAAAAGACAAGAAAAGAAAATACGTGGAAGATGAAGAAAGAACTACGAATGTCTCTTGTTCTACTTTTCTGTTTTTTCCTGTTTTGTCAAAGTCAAGCGCAGTTTACAAGCTGCCACGGAAACCATGGAAAAAGAGCTGAAAAGGTAAGTTAAACATACCTTAGGAAAGCCATTTGAGTGCGTGAACATACCTTAGGAAAGCCATATGAGTGCGCGATTTTACCTTAGGAAAGCCATTTGAGTGCGCGAAGGTGATGAAAACCATTTGATTGCACTGCACAAATGAAAGCCAGTTGATTGCATTCAATGTACTCAGTGATAAAAACGTTGTGGTGAAACCATTTGAGTGCACTGTCAGATCTGAGAAAACCATTTGATTGCACTGTACCGATGAAAAAGTTTGATGAAAACCATTTGATTGCATTGTCAGTATTGAGAAAATAATTTCATTGCACCGTACTGATGAAAGCCACTTCATTTGACTATACTTAGTATATAATTCGATTGCAAATTGTGAGAAAAACATTTAAATGCAATGTTAGATTTAGAAATATAACGAGTTTCTGTCTTCTCAGCCCTTATAGAACCAAACAGTAGTGTGTTTTCTTTAACTTCCGTTTGCAAAACAGCTAGCTTCAAGACATTCTTCTTAATCTATTCAAATATTTCATAATTTTTATAAAAGTTTGCTCACTAAAAATTTCCATTCCTATCTTCTCAGCCCTTGAAACCAAACAGGCCACGGCAGATCTGGGATCTACAGAGTCATGATAACGATCAGATGGACACACAACACAGGGATATAATACAGAAAGAAGCTCAAAGAATACCTAGGAGACTCCAGCAGGATATTGAGCAAAAATGATACCAAGAAGAACGAATAAACTAACTTCATCCTCACTGAATGGCGATGAATGAAAGAGGAACATGAAAAATAAAGCATTTATTTTTATGTTATATAATGTTAAAATTTCTTAACTGTTTAAGGCAGGTTCTTAAGAATAAAATCAAATCTATTTAATGTTTGATAGGCTGTATGCATGGCTAGATACATTATTCTAATTTATTTATCAGAAAATAAAAAATAAACCACCATCTTTGCATAAGTATATTTGCAATAATTTTACTAGAGAATGAAACTGGACAAAACATAGACGCTTCACCGTCGATCACTTCGTTCCCAAGGCAGTGAGTTGGATATATGGATGGAAAGTTATGGTTTTGGTTGGTTAGAGGGTGTATGGATAGGTGGGCTGGTAGTTGGATATATGTGGGTGAGAAGTTAGGTCGCTGGTTGGTTCGTGGATGCATGCATGGGAGGGTTATGGGATGCATGGTGGTATTAATCAAAGTTTGATGAGTTGGTAGTTGGTTGGGGATTGGTGGTTTGGAAATTAGTATATAGTAAATTGATTCATTGTTTAAGGAAAAAACTCCTTGAACCAGTGGCTTCAGTTTACAAACAACTCTTCGCATTTCTGTTAACATAAGTCAAAAACGAGTTCCACCATCTTTGCAAATTTCGTGTCAAGCTGAAAGAATGCTGGCTGTAGATTTGGTCCTTTCAAGACTCGTCTTGTATTTGGTCAGGCGTTCTGTCCTCCGCGTTCAGTACAAGTAATGTATTTGAAGTGTTTTACACGAGTGATACAAAAGAATTCATTTACAGTTCGAACGAAATCTCAATTATCATTGTATCCTCTTGCAAACGTTTACCAGTGTCTGAAAAAGCTAAAATTTTACCGGTTTGTAAACGAGTCTTGTTAACTGACAGCCACGACATGCAAGTCCTCTTTCTCTCCTGACTTCGAGGGCTTTTAAGTTTTTCCAGAATCCCTCCGCAAGAATAAACTTCTAAATTCCAATTCGATCTTCGACTTTCACCTAGTTTGGAGCCGAGCTCAGTTGTGATTGTATCACTCTGTGATACAACAGCAAAATGGTTACAAGATTTTTAGCTTTTTTGAAAATTCACTTCACTATCAAAGACGACCTTTCAATTTTTTTTTTTTTTTTTTTTGTATACGTATATGATATATATATATTTAACAATTAGAAGACGAACTCGAGATTTCTATCGGCTGATAGTTGACGAGGGGCTCCGGCCTCGAGGGGCTCCGGACGAGGGGCTCCGGACTTGTTTTTTCAAAACAAGTCCGGCTTTCTCTACCCACTATCTATCGGCTGATAGATAGTGAGTACGTTAGCCAATCAGAATGCAGGATTTGCAATAGTATAGTAGTAGAATTTTACTAAATATATATATATATATAGAGAGAGAGAGAGAGAGAGAGAGAGAGAGAGAGAGAGAATATGTTCTAACCATAAAGACTAAATATTCACTAAGGCCAAGTTCAGACGTCGAACTTTTGCCGCGTCGAATCTAATTGCCTTTGAGGCCAACGGCCAAGAAAACGCTGAAAACTACCATATAAGACATCAACTCTTTTCCTTAGCGCCAGGAGACGATATGGGTTAAGTTTGGTCTACATATACTTGTACTAGTTTAAGGGAAAACAGCGCTCGACCTCAAAGGCAATTAGATTCGACACGGCAAAAGATCGACGTTTGAACTAGGCCTCAAACGTCGATCTTCTCATAAGCCGAACCTAATGGTATCAAAGAAGACCGCCTTATTATCCATCGTTGTCAATGCGTTCGGCTCATGAGAAGATTGACGTTTGAACCGGGGCTAACATAAAGATCGCGCAAGTCGTTTTTGACATTACAAAATACAGTAAATTCATCCGGACCGAAAGACTTCGCGTTTAACCTCAACTCACTCGACAGTTTCGTAATTTGTAGTAGAAAATTTGCCGAGCCACAAACTCATTAATTTACTCACAAGTCGATCAAAAAATTTGAACACTTCAGTGGTGATTCCATGCATAAATATTGACGTGATGGTTAAGAAATTAATGAACAAGTAAAAGGAACACTTAACTTGACTATATTGGAATCTAAAATGCGACGCTTTACGAGCAAAAAAACTCAGGAACTAAATCAGGAAATAATGCTTTTCCGGATTCCTAAACTTTTAGCAACGACGAACTAAGACGCTTAATAAGTAAGAGAAAGCTTTAAACAGCTTAAAATAATTGAAAGACAATACTAGAAAGGATGTGAAAGAGTTTTAAGTGTGGACAGGTTTTAATGGCGTCCGAAGAGGCTGTTTCCTGTTGGAGTAATTCTAGAGCTTCGTTAGTGATTGCATAAGTAAGCCAACTAGTGGGAAGGCAGGTCTACAACTGAATTATCGGAAAGAGAAAGACTTCCAGCTATCAAGCTAGGGCGTGAACAGCAAAACAAGATGAAGGCAATAGTTCTAACTTTGATTGGGATTGTACTAGTTGCACAGCAGACCTATTCTTTTACCGCTGGAATTGGGAATTTTGGTAAACGAGAATATCAAAGAGGGTCCCAAATGGTAAGAAACTAAGTAGTTTTATTTGATGTGATAAATTTTTAAAGCGTTTGTTTAACGAGAAGATTTACAAAATTCTTGTGATTTACAAATTGCATAAAGAATGAATGATACAAGCATTTATATATACGTAATTCATAGAGCTTTGCAAATATAATTGGCTCTCTTTTTTGTAGTTTATCTTTTCACTTTCTTGCTTTCTTTTCTTTTCTTTTCTTTCATTCATTCATTCATTCATTTCTACATTCTGTTGTCACTCACTTCTTTTGTGCTTTTGCTTTTGCAGTTCAGTTTCTGTTTCATTCTTTCATTTTTGCCGTCTCCATATTTCTTTCTCTTATTCGACGTTTACTTTTTTGTCAGTTGTTTACGTTGTTGTTCTGAAATCTGGCGTTCTGGCATTTTTATTCATCTTCCATTCTTTCTTTCATTTTTCTCATTTTCTTTAATTCCTTCTTTGGTTTTATTCATTTCTTTTTCTTGCTTCCTTTGTTCGTTCGTCCTTTCGTCCCTCTTCTTTTTATCTTTTTTTTTATCAAACTATCAGTGCTCCTTATTACGGGTATTCAAAGCTAAAGCTACACAAAACAGAGAAAAGTCGGAACTATGGACCTCTAGCTCCGAAGACCGCCGCACTAACCAACTGAGCAACGCCTTAGAAAAATCATAGTTAATGGAGTGGAATGGTTTGGAAACCTATTGTTCTAGGTTTTTGTTTGGCGAGCGATGTTGAAACGTACCATCACGTGTTATTGACCGTGCACAATGAACCAAAGCAAGTATGGCTGAAAATACTAGTTTCTGTACTATTTTCATGTACGATCATTTTGAAAGTGTAAAATTTTCATTCTAAGATTACAAAGAAGAGGATAAATAATTCCGCGCAGATACAGTTAAGTTACTAGATGATAGATAAGAAAGCGTTCAAAAAGGTGATTACCCTTTTCAGTAAACAATTAATTTTTATCATATAGAATTAATTAAGAAATATCTCCTATTTTAGAACATTTTTGAGGAAAAAACGTCTATGTTCTCTAATTTACGATGAACAAACGCTGCAACTTTTTCTTCTCTGTGCACGGTCAACGTCATATAACAATAGAAAAGGTTGAACAAAAACCTAGAACAATAGGTTTCCAAACCATTCCACTCCATTAACTATGGAAAAATGTATAATTTAGATCAATAAACCGCAGTATTAATGATATACATTTCTTTTTCATAGAGTCGCAAATCTCTACAATATCTCTGTGATTATGTACAGAAAACAGCAACAGGAAAACGTACACCAACACAACAAACCAAGCTGGAGTACATACGGGACATTTGCCAACTATGACGTCACTGTAATGGAGCTCAATGCCGAAAAATAATCGAGTTTTAAATCCAAATTTGAAAGAATTTAGTTGAAAAGAAAGTCATAATAAAGATTCATGGCTATATGAGTTTTACTGTGAGATATTAAATGTAATAATTTCTTTAATTTAAGACTACTTTTATTCGCGTTCATTTGGGGAATTCTTTTTGGAATTCAATACATCCTGGTAGAAGACGCGCTGTGATTGGTTACTTAAATACGACACCTTTGATTGGTCAAAGACCAAAAGGATTCTAGACTAATCTAATTGCAAAAGTGGGTGATGGGGATAAAAATGTTTCACTTGGTAAAAAAAGAAAAATCTCCTAGTTTCTTTTTCTTCTTGTTTTTTTTTTTTTTCTTTTTTTTGGACAAATAAATAAATTTCTTTAGCTTTGGCGCAATGTTTTCGTATTTCAGACCTTCGTGTCATTCTCTTGAAAATAAGATTCTTTGTTGGAGTTGTATCCATATTCATGTGTCTTCTCATGCGCAACTGTTATACAAAGAAATAGTGATACTCTAGGGAATGACACGTGGTCTGAAATGGGGAAAAACATTATGCCAAACAAGCTAAGAAAAAAAGATTTGAAATACCTTATTCAAATCTTGCTAAAATTCCATGTGTTAACGCACTCAAATTTCCGAATAATTAGGGATGGATCGGATATTGTATTAGGAATTAGTGTTTATGCTTTTAAGATAACGGTTGTGTGAAGTTAACGTTTTAATGAGCAGGTGTTACACTGCATTCTTTCGCAATTCAAAGTATATTACAACAAGCAGAAGTTAAGAAATAATGACTGTGTATCATTAGAAGAGGAAGCTGTAGAATAGAACGTAAAGAAGACCAAAAGAAAAGAAGGAAATAGTGAATAAGATGAACAGTGGGCAAAGCTTATTCTCTCCTAACACAAAGCCTTTCAGTTACTCTTTTTAAGTGAAATAATAAACGCCTTCGCTGCTGTTTCCTCTCAAGCCTTTCCATTTTAAAACGCAAAATTTTAACTTCTCTTCGAACGTAAAATGAAAATGACGGTTTAAGTTTATTAAGTGAGAATGACATCTGATTGACGTGTAGTCATAGCCGACTAAGCACTTGGAATACGAACTAGTAGTCTTTAGAAGTTGCTCGGTAAGACGCCATGCGGAACGTTCGCCCACTTGATGATAACGGCGAGGTTTTTTTAAACTAATTTTTGCTTCCTGAAGGAGTTGCTTCCTGTCATTCTAGCAAAACTAATGTTGAATTGTAATTTCTTTATGTTCGTAAAACTATGTAGCATTTTGCATCTCATTTAAAATGGAAGGGAAATGAGAGAGAGAAAGGAAGGAAAGAGAGAGAGAGAGAGAGAGAGAGAGAGAGAGAGAGAGAGAGAGAGAGAGAGAGAGAGAGAGAAAGCCCGAAAATAGAAAGAAAAAAGAAAGATAGATAGAAAGAAAGAAAGAAAGAAAGAAAGCCGCAAAAAGAAAGACAGAAAGGAAGGAAGGAAGGAAGAAAGAATTCGAAAGAATGAATGAATGAAAGAAAGAAAGAAAGAAAGTAAGAAAGAAAGAGAAAAGAAAGAAAGAAAGAAAGAAAGAAAGAAAGAAAGAAAGAAAGAAAGAAAGAAAGAAAGAAAGAAAGAAAGAAAGAAAGTATGAAAGAAAGAGAAAAGAAAGATAGATAGAAAGAAAGAAAAGAAGAGAATGGACAATTCTAGAAATATGATTAAGATCAATATGAATTTGGGATTAGCGACGGAATTCTTTAAGCCAGATGATTGAAGAGAAAACAGGAAAGAAGGAAATACTTTGTCTGTTTATACATCTCTGCGATAAAAAGAATTAGTGACAAAAGTAGGGATCCTACGGCAACTAATATCATATTACAGGTCGCTTGATAGCGGCACTTGAAAAGGGCGGTTTGTCTGACAAGGGGAGGGGAGGGTGGGACGGTGTAGATGGCACTGGCTCTTTTGAAACTGCACAGCCAATACTATCACTAGATTAAGAAATAAGGATGGATGGATGAATGGTGGGATGGATGGATGGATGGATGGATGGAGGGATGAATGGATGGATGGATGGATGGATGGACAAAGGACTAAATGAAATGTGAAAACTAAACCTAAGATCGTCCCATTTTTATCGATGCCCTGAGACAACCTCTTGGCTAACCAAAGCCATGGCACGGCTAACTCACAGATCGAATTGGAATCTAGCTTGTTAGGTATTGTGGAGGGAGAAAAACCGCTGAGAATCCGAAAGTAAAACCCTCGAAGCAAGAGGGAAAGACTCAGCAAACTCCTACATCGCCTTCAAAATTTATTCATTCGTCATTACTTCTTTTTACATGAAAATTTTACTTATCACAAAAGAGACAATCGAATACCTCTGCAGTGCCCACTACAGAAGTACTAATAACGCAGTATTCTCTTTGTTCTTTAATGGAATGAAATTTAACCACCAAGAGAAGCGTAACTAATAAGGCAGGAAATCTCTCACGAGTCCCATGAGGTAAATTACTTGAACCATGCGAAAGGAAATTGGCCAATTCCAATAAACGAAATCTCCTAGTTCCTGATTGCCTATTAGGCAATACCTCTCGTCATTCCGTAAGAGAGAGATGATATAAATAGGGTGTGTTGGAGCTGTTAAGACACTTTTCAATATTATCAAGTAGTAGTACAAGAGTTCCTTTCGTTTCGAGTTCCATCAGACTTAGTCTTATAAAAATATGAAAGTGATAATATTTATTTTGGTTGCTGCACTGTTTGCTTCACAACACGTTGATGCCTTTACAGCGGGTATTGGGAACTTTGGCAAGCGAGAACTAAGAAAGGTGAGAATGTTTAATTTTATATTAGATTTGTTTTCTGAGGAATTTTTATTGTTTGAGGTTCGAGCTTCTGCTTGATTATTTCTTTTGTTTTCTTTCATTCGTTCGTTCGTTCGTGCGTTCTTTCTTTCTTTCTTTCTTTCTTTCTTTCTTTCTTTCTTTCTTTCTTTCTTTCTTTCTTTCTTTCTTTCTTTCTTTCTTTCTTTCTTTCTTTCTTTCTTCACCTTTGCGTTCTTTCTTTCTTTCTTCACCTTTTTTTTCCCATTCCATATCTTATTGTGCTGGTAAAACGATGCCCAATTGTCATAAATTAAACATTTAAAAAAATTAGGCATATGTAATGGTGTTAAACCAAAGCCCTGTCCAGGTGATCTGAGGAAAAGCGATTAGCCAATCAGATTGCGAATCGTGATATCCGAAAAAGAATCAATCCCATGCGTCTTTTCGAGCTCAATCATGGATAAACAGAGGGAAATCAAAACAAAACCAAATAGCATACAAGTACAATAATGCTAGGAAAAGTGTCATTTAGCCGATTATTTAAGGCTAAAAATGTTTCTACTTCAAAGAATATGTTGTCTAGATGAGACTAAGAATATTTTTTCATCGGTTAGGTTAATATTCATGTTTTTTTATTAAAGAATTACCGTTTAAACGATCTCGAAGAAGCTGCCGAAAAGCTTTCTCGATTCCTTGGCAGGATTTAACTAAAATTTCCACACCTTACGCTGCTCTATTTTCCTTGGCAATCTCCAGGATGCTTTGAACCTTAAGAAAATCCTTTTATCTGTTATTTATAGTGTCTCGTTTTCAATAAGAAAAGACTTATTGGCGAGAAAGTCGCTCATAATTAGCCTATTTTCAAGATGGCCGCCATGAAACCCAAGTGAATTGAGCGTGCGGTGGATGATGGGATTGATTCTTTTTCAGATCAGGAAATCATGCTTTGCGCGCCTAGTCAGATCACCTGGGTTAATAAGCATCAAATCCGTTCCATGAACCTAAGAAAATTTGAAATAACAGATGATCGAAAAAAAACCTGAACTAGTCACACTAATTCAGTCAATTTTAAGATCCATTGAATTCTATTTCTTACTTGAGGTTATGTTATTTTATTGGTTAAAATCTGTTTTAAAAATAACTACCTTGTTACCATTTCAGTCCCAAGATGCTGTGCGCACAGTGTGTCGTTACATTCGAGAACTACAGACACAGGAAGCCCAATTCCCTAAACATCCAAGCTACGAATATGTACGAGAAATATGCAAATGAAGACGACACTATTGAATACATTAGATCATCAACTGGATATGATATTATCGATACCAATATTAGTATTAATAATCAATAATATATATTGGAACACTGATCGCTTGGAAAGGATTGAAGACGATATGTCACTTGTGATTAAATATGTTATATGACATCATGATTGGAATCAGATATACTGATATTGCTTAGATATATATACAGAACTGTAGTAAATTTATTGGAAATATTTTAGCTATGTAAAATAAATGCTTACATCATATCAATCCCATGTCATCATCTTGAAATAACGCTGATACATTTTTTAGTTAAAAATTTTAACTTTTACAAACTATGACTTGGAAAAGTTTTCTAACCAAAATCCCTAGAAAAAAGCTGCTCAGTTTGCTAGAACCATACAAGAGGGTCACTTGCAAAGGTTTTTCCAGCCAAAATCTCTGGGGGAAAATTCGGCATCTTCCTAGAACCATAGAAGGTCGTTTGCAAATATTTTTTCCAGCCAAAAACCTTGGAATAAAGATGCAGAGTTTGCTAGAACCCATACAAGAGGGTTTTTTGCAAAGATTTTTCTATTAGCGCAGACCAAAAGAAATGTGGGCTCAATGGGAACGAAATCGGATATTTGCATTCCAGTAAAGAAGACACTCACGACCATACGTATATACTTGAATGCTTTTTCTTTATTATGCTTTAAACAAACAGTTAAAATAAACTCTCTTTAATGACAATATTTTATTAAGATTAAAAGCTCATATTGAAGCAGCTCATTAATTAATGCTTTCATTCAGTTCTTATCTGTTTTTAGATTCATCAGCTTATTAAGGTGTCGTTGTTTCATCTTTGAAGTATTGCTCAGCCAGTTCTTCAACAGTAGGGTATCGCGACTTCAACGCAAACCTCTTTTCGTTATCATGAAGGAACCTTTTCTGGCTGCTTCTTGTCTGGAAGAAGACAATAGAAAATGCAAGGGATTAGACCTCTTTACCTTGGGCTTAATGTTTTCCCATTTCACGAAGACCACGTGTCATTCCCTAGAATATCATTACTTTGTTTAACGGTTGCGCATGAGAAGACACATGAATATGGATAAAACTCAAACAAAGAATCTTATTCTCAACGGAATGACACGTGGTCTGAAATGGGAAAAGATAACGCCAAAGCTAGAAAGGTTTGTCTAACATTTTTACAAGGAACCTTATGATAAACGTGATCCAAGCTAGTAGGTGGATATTCCATATCTAGGGGCTAGTTACATCCGGAAGATTGTTCTAGGGTTCGATCTGTGAGTTAGCCGTGCCCTGACTTAGATCTGCCCAGAGATTGTTTCAGGATTCGATCTGTGAGTTAGCCGTGCCCTGACTTAGATCTGCCCAGAGGTTGTTTCAGGGTTTGATCTGTGAGTTAGCCATGTCCTGACTTTGATCATACCAGAGGTGGTTTCAGGGTTCGATCTCTGAGTTAGCCGTGCCCTGACTTAGATCTGCCCAGAGATTGTTCCAGGGTTCGATCTGTGAGTTAGCCGTGCCCTGACTTTGATCATACCAGAGGTTGTTTCAGGGTTCGATCACTGCGGTTAGCCATGCCCTGACTTAGATCTGTCCCGATGTTTTTTCAGGGTTTGATCACTGAGGTTAGCCATGCCCTGACTTTGATCTGCCCAGATGTTTTTTCAGGGTATATCGATAGAAATTGAACGTTTTGAAGTAAAGAAAATAGACCTACCGCCCGAGTAGGTTTTTGTTGTTCTCTGATGCCTGAGACAAAAGCATCCGTCTGCTGAAATACGACCAGAAAAGCGATCAAAACCACGATCTTCGACTTCATTTTCCACTAATGTTGCAAAGACTAAAGTAGAGAGTCAGTGTTCTCTCTATTGTGATCAGGCTCGGATGTTTCAAACAAGTGGACTTAAAGCTATATTTATACTCTTCATTTCATCGAAGTATCAAAAATAAGGAAGTTTGTTTCAAAAGAAATGTTAACCAATTAATCGTCAAAACGTTAGATCAATTTTACAGCGTTGCAGAAATCCGGAAAGCGTGCGATAAACATTCTACAAGCTCTGCTAATTGTTTTGAAGATACTTCTGTCGTTGTAGTTTTAATTTAGACTCAAAAATAAATATACTTGGCCTTTCCTTTATTTTATACGGCTTTGGAAAATTGAAGTTAGAAACATCTTATTTTCTTTCTAATAGTTTGTTTTTGTACCTCTTTGGTAGGCAAAAGTAAGACAGACTGAGAAACCAGATGCAGTTCTAAAGACATTCTTCTCGTACTAGCATAGTTATGTAATAATTGTTTATCGTTTATCTTCTAAAGGTATATTGTTTTCTTCCCTTTGCATTGCTTTGATCTCTTGCCGAGTCTGTTACCTGAGTGAATTGTCATTGTTTATCGGATAGCATCCTCAAAAAGCCGCACAGCCCCGACAATAAACATCCTCACACAAATGCATCCAAATTTGTTTCCAACTAAAGTGTTTTTCCTTAGAGGACTGAAGAGTACACACCTTTCTTCTTCCTCGTAAAAATGAATTAAAGCATGGTTGGTGAACTGAAGCGATTATTTTTGGTTTTATCTGCCATTTGCTCACACTGAAATAAAATTCTGCTGAGAAAGTTCATGAAGAAAATGCTCTTGAATAGCTTTGATTGGGTAAAACTCGAGAACTGGGTTTTGCGTGTGTTTTTTTGGATTTTTCTGGATTTGAATTCACGTCCCTAAGAATAAGAAGCACTGGCATTAGCCAACATTACATCGATGTATACAGAGAAAATAGATAGAAGAAAGATCTTGTCTAAAACGTTAAACTGGGATTGGAATGGGATGTTTCCAACGTTACATAGTACAAATGTTTCTAGCTTTTTTCCCATCCTACTTTAGTTTGAAGAGCTTATCTGCCATCCTCTTGACATTCCTTAGATATACTGAAATCCTCAGACACATCCATCTCAAGTAGGTTGTCGATGGTTTTGTAAAAGCGTTGTTCGATAACTAGTAGATTTTTTCCCTTTCCTTTTCTTTCCTCATTCCTTTTCTTTCCTCATTCCTTTCCTTTCCTCATTCCTTTCCTTTCCATTTCTTTTCTTTCTTATTCTTTTCTGTTCCTTTTTATCTTGTGATTAGGTGTACACTCAGAAAATTTTAAAAAAATATTCACTTTTATTTACTTTTCTTTACTTTTTTTATCCAAAAATTTTCATTTCTAAACCAAGACACGTTTGTTACGATTGACTTGACCATTTTCTGCCATCTGCTTGCTATATTAAGCAAAAGTGCCGAATAAAACTTAACGCGGATAAATCTATTAAATAAAGCATGTCTAAAAAAGTACAAAACATCCTTTGTTTGATAGTTATTTTGATTTCCATTTTATGATATACTTATCAAATTAACACTTAAGATTTTACCGACAAATAATAAGTTTATTTTAACTGTTTTGTCTTTTTTAATGCCTGTAGAGAAATTATATACTTTCCTAATCTTTAGAAGTAAACAGGTTACGTAGGATGCTTAAAAACAACCATTTTATTAAATTTATTTAAAAGTGTGACGTTTCCATGCAATCTTCTTATGATCCTTCAACACAAACGCAATCAATAGTATGGACACCGTGAGCAACATTCTGAAAGTAAAAACAAATGACAAGAAGCGAAAACTCATGTCTTAGAAAAACAGTCATCCACTTCAATTACTATTTAATATAATAATGTTTATAAGTATATTGATTACCGTGGGTTGTGTAGCAGGTGTTGAATCTCAATTCAGATAAACAACGACATATGCCGGGCGTGGGCTGAAGCCAACATCTAATTCAAATTGTAGGGAATCAAGGGTGGTCGTGGCAGTATAGTTCACTTGCCTCTCACCTCTGGGGTTCGGGTTCGATTTCTATATACAGTCGGCAGAAAGCTGGCATGCTGCATAAAACAACTGCCATATCGGCCCTCCTCTCCTCACCTCTCCTCTCCACTTTACATTAAGGTCAGATTCGGTTATTCTATGATTACTTCTTGCTTGTAGTTTGTTTACGGCACGCTATCCGCCACTCAAAGATTCCATGCTGAGCGGAAAAAATTGATGTAACGCTTAAAATGAAAATAGAAATTATCGTTATGGCATTGCTTCCTTGTTATGAAAATAGGCGTTAAGTTTTCCAAGATAATATCCAATTTTGATAACAGAAATGTTGGTGGATGATTAGTTCTATTATAGTTTAGCATGTTGATGTATTTAGCTTTGAAGTCATCCAATAAGGGAGTCGTTTCCTTGTTATACATCGTATTGGGCTGGCAGCCTCGATGTACAAATAAGAGCTTCCTACTTCACTTTGACCACTCTGGTTGACAGTATCGAGAGACATGGATATGAACATGAAGACTGTTGTAATTCTGATCGCTTTTCTCCTCGTAGTTCAAGTAACGGATGCCTTCACTGGTGTGTTGAGAGAAAATGGTAAAAGATCTCTTCGACTTAGGGTAAGAGTATTTCTTTTCTTCGGTATTTTAGAGAAACTTTTGCGGACGTTTTTAGATAACTTATGACGAACTTCTAGTGTGAACTTTTTTAGATAACTTATGATGAACATATATTCGATGAAACTAAAACCAGATAACATTGGATGTCACAATAATGTGCTTTGTTTTTTTGTTCGAGGTTATTCTGTCTTAATTCTACGTTCATTGAAGTGTTCGGCTTGAACTCGTAAACTCCAGTTGTTTGGTTTACCTCGCTGTTCATTCTCTCTCGGAGGAGCTTTTGAGACTAAATTTTTTTCCTCGTTTCGGAGTCGACTGACTCCACAGAAGAAAATCTTTCAGTTTACAAGTAACATTCCAATATTGATAATATGCAAAGACATTTTGTACTTGAAGGAACCGTTTTTGAATGGTGTTACAGGGCAAGCGTTGAAAAACAAAATGGCATCACAAGGCCTAGTCACATAATCAATTTTCAAGGCACACAGCACGATTTCGAAGCAAAAATAACACTTAAAAATATTTTTCATTAATCATGCTAAATGCCTTGAAAAATGACCTCAGTGCGTGATCAAATGACCATGTGACTAGGCCTTGTGACGTCAAACTTTAACTTTAAGAGCTCAGGGGCGGATCCAGGGTCTTCATCTGGGAGGGGTGCTGCGTTGGAAGAGCAATCACACGTGAAAAACGCCGAACCAAAAAGAAATATTCTACGATATCATCCAAGAGAAAGTTATTACGTATTAGAATCAAAGGGGAGAAAAGCATAATTTTGTATTGGTTATCTTAGAAGTAGGGGCACAAAATCGACCATAACCAAGAGGTGCGCACCCCCTGCACCCATCCCCTGGATCCGCCCCTGAAACTTAATCCTTACTCTGACTGGGCTGTGTATTTTTCTCCCCAGTGTCGCTCGGCCAACTCCAAACTTTGCAATGATAACCAAGATGTAATCAACTATCCCTCGAAACGGCTCGAGAACTCTGAGTTTGAAGACCAATACATCGAAAATAGATGATAAAATGTAACAAATTAGACAAGAAACTGAACGCCCGAGAAATGATACAAAAACGTAACTATAAATATCACAAGCAAAAAGAAAAATTAAAAAGAAAACAAATAAACACTTTCTCTTAAGATACCATTATTTTGCATAAATTACGAAGCAAGATGTAATAATTTAGGGAATAAATTGATATCGATATGACTGCGTTAGTGTGTTGAATACGACAAGTGAATAAGAAGGAAACTTAAAGGGGCACTTGGATGAAAACGCCCCAGTTTTTGGAGGTCCGAATAATTCAAATATTTGAGGATAATATAAATCAATTATGATTCTGAAAACAAGTTGGGCAAAAAGTTTAGCTTGGGAGCCACTCGCAGTTGAGGAATTTTGGTTTAAAAGCTAAAAGAACAATAGGGTTGAGTAAATGACGTCATTTACTCTAATTGATAAATTTTTACCCGCGACTTTTGACTGTGAAGAAAATATGTTGCTTGGCTACTATTGGGGCCATTCAGATAAGTTTAACCAAGTTTCAAGTCGTTTCCAATTTTCATTGATTTTCATCCAAGTGCCCCTTTAAACATAGTGTAAAAAGGTTTGTAACTATACTTACAACTGGGACGTTAACTAGTCCTTTGAAAAAGACCTAAAAACAAAATTCTTTAACTACGACAAAGGACTAAAGGCGCAGACACACGGAGCAACATTGCGCGCAATATTTCAGGCAATGTTGCTGAAGTAGGATCGTTTTCTATACTTTAGCAACATGGCTCGTAACATTGATTTCCTGGAACATTGCGCATGCACAATGATATGTCGCTCCGTGTGTCCGTAGCTTAAAGTCAGAAACTTCAGTACAGTTACAGTCTTTTCCACGGTGTTTAAGTTTCCTTCTGGCACTTGTTAAAGGAAAGAAGGTTAATAAAGAGTTGATTGCTCTTGAAGTTGTTAACTGTATTAATCAATTTGTTAAGGTAAGCATTAGTGGGGTTAAGGGGGTTAGTTAGTTTATACTATGCTTATTGATGAGTGCCAAATATTAGTTTTATTCATAAGATTTTTTCATATTAAAGTAAAATTCTGAGTTACTTAAGGTAAGTCAACTTCATGTTTAACTTATATATTTCCTTTACTTGCAAAAAGGTTAGCGTGCGCTTTATTCCCCCTCCCCTCCCTTCTAAAGTAAAATTCTGAGTTACTTAAGGTAAGTCAACTTCATGTTTAACTTATATATTTCCTTTACTTGCAAAAAGGTTAGCGTGCGCTTTATTCCCCCTCCTCTCCTCTCCCTTCTCTGCCCTGCCCTGCCCTGCCCTGCCCCTTCTCCTCCCCTGCCCTGCCCTGCCCCTTCCCCTGCCCTGCCCTGCCCCTTCTCCTATTGCGGGTATGGTTGGCTCTCTGTGTGGGTCTCGTATCCTCCACCAGTCTTTAAAAATAGGCAGTATGAATTTTGCCCTTTAAAAGTGTACTTGATAATAGTATGAAATGCGCAGAACCCTAGTTACACTTGAAGGGGTTTCTGCTGTGAGTGGCCAATCAAAACTCATGAAAATTTTAAAACCATCCAATCACGATGATTAGATTCTTAGTCGGCTTTTTCGTCCTCGCGTTTATTCATGGTTGTTCATTCGACCGCCGACAATGCATGATACTCGTCGTAAGTATGGTTCGTTTCCGTTGTTCATTCTTCCGTTCGATCGTTCAATTTTCATTCCTTCGTTTGATCGCTCCTCCTTCAAGCCTTCGATCGCTCATTAATTCCTTGGTCCGCTCTTTTCAAATAAAGACCCATTCTCCTGTCTAGAACCTATTTTTTTTCTTTGTGAAGTAGAGGGCTATATCCGATGTTACCCGATGAGAAAGAAGAGAACATGTAATTTTTAACACCGACTTACGGTTTCAAATGCGCTTTTTTTAATGAGAAAAGGGGAAATATTCTCTCTCTCTCTCTCTCTCTCTCTCTCTCTCTCTCTCTCTCTCTCTCTCTCTCTCTCTCTCTCTCTCTCTCTCTCTCTCTCTCTCTCGCACGTAAAATGGCGGTCCCGTCTCATTTAAGGAGGAAAACACATGCAGAGTGCTACGAGTTTATCATTTCTTGATTACAAACTGCTACAAGTGTATGTGTTACCAATCAAACTTGCTTTACTTTAATTCTACTTATAACAACAGCATTAAATATCAAAATCCATCTATCCCTTTTGAGTCAAGATCGATTAGAACGTGTATTGATAGAACATTTAAGTTCAACTCCTTACAAAACCAAACAATAATCCTTTTTTCATTCTTTCAAGTGGTCTCTATCAAGTAATATTCTAGAGCGATATCCGAGTCACCCTTGGGGGCCACTTACTTTGAATATCTTAAATAGTTCAAAAAACAAAAACACTTATAGTTGGCACACATACATTTATCGACCCTCACAGTATAAACTACCTTACAAAACAACGCCATTTCCCCCCAGTTTTTTTGTAGTAAATGTTGTCAACTACGCCCTAGCAGTTGTATGTGGGTAGCCCGCACTGATTTGAATCCCAAAGAAATTTCCGCTTTAAAATTTCGTAGTTTGTTGAGAGCTACAACAACAGCTGCAACAAAAGAAACAGGATTACCAATTTGTACGCAGACCGCTTCAGGCAATTTTTATCCAAATTATTAGTGTCGTAGATGGTTTTTTGAATTTGTTTTTCACGAGTTAGTTGCTACATAATCTTCCGCAGACCTCACACGGTTAAACTTACAATCCATTTGTCTTTTATTTACTTTAAACTTTAGAGGCCAAATGAATATCTCGACCAACTTGTACGTAAACCCATTCTTGAATTAAATGCAGCAAAAATGTTTGATAAATTCATGAGCTGTAAGAACTTGACGTGCAAAAAAAAGGTTCCAAAACTTTTGTTGTAAACGTGATCTCAATGATCAGGCAAAACCAAGTGACTCATGAGATCCCTTTGTACCATAGTTGCTTCCAAAGTATCTTTTCGGTAACTCGGAGAGGAAAGAGTTGGAAGGTTGGGCTTTCTCTCTCTACTTTATTTTTGCTAATATTTTCTCATAGTTTCAGCTATCGTTTCAAATCCAACTTTTTACCTCTTTACACTGGCGATTTTTGCGGCGATTTTGGTCATAGTCAAGAATGGTAAAGAATTAACTTAAGTTTTATTCAGGACACCAAGATTACCTGGACAAATGTCTTTTTAGAAGCATAAGACAAATTTTATTATATTTTCAAAAATCGTCGCAGAAATCGCAGCACTGAAAAATTGCTGCAAAAATCGCCAGTTAAAACGGGCCTCTCTCCACTTAAGGGTGCTGTAAACCTAATATGAACTTTATCTATCTTTTTCCTAATTATCGTTACTTGTTAATAACATTGTTAAGACGAGAGTTCTAATGAGTAGAACGTTTTTCTTAAATGTGATTTTTACTCCATGTTCAGTGGTTCCATCCGTTGCCTCAAGCTACACTTACACCAACAAAACATAACAATCTTGAAAACGGCTTTTTCTTCCATCCTCTCATTTCCTTATTGCCAAATACCTCCAACAATAACTGTTCACTATTAATACCTCCCTGGCTTCCGGTACGAGTAAAAGCTCTTAGGAAAGTCAAAAAACCTCGCCCGCCACACAACTGAGACAATTTGTTTTCAAATTTTTCCCATATACAGTTTAGGATTGTTCGTCCAAATTTTGACCCCTCCCGCTCTGGCCCCTAGGGATTTTCTCTATTCTCAAGATCCAAGCCAAGGCTTTTTTACACAAGTACGATCGAGTATGCATCTATCTAATCTTAGAATGGTCTAAAACTATCAGTGGAACATCTTAACTTACAGTTAAACTTAAAATCTTTGTACCATCTCAGTTCCATCTACTTGAACCATTACATCCCCTCTCCGTCCCAACTGGGGCAGATAGTTTCATTTAGTCCACAGCTACAAGCGAAGCATTATTGTACTAATGATTATAAGTAATCTGCGCAGTACTGAAAATGACCCCAGGACTAAATATTGTTTCTCCAATTATGAATCAACACTGAGTCTGAATATCCACCGCTAATTTTAATTGTTGCTTTCCACCCACAAGCTACTCAAACCTTCAAGATACTTCTTACTATACTCTCAATATACTAATGATTATAAGTAATCTGCGCAGTACTGAAAATGACCCCAGGACTAGATATTGTTTCTCCAATTATGAATCAACACTGAGTCTGAATATCCACCGCTAATTTTAATTGTTGCTTTCCACCCACAAGCTACTCAAACCTTCAAGATACTTCTTACTATACTCTCAATATTAACTCCCAGAGCTGCCTAATAGGCACGTTTTTTAACCTTGGAGAGCCACCTGTTGTCCAACACTTTGGTCAGCAAATCACATGGCATAAATAACACACTTTACTCTCGTATAATTTTGCAAATCGTCCCAAAAATCCAGGCACTAGCTTTAGTATCGTCTCTTAAGTCATTATGAATAGTTTTGTGATAGTTTTACTACTAGTTCTTCTGGCTGCACAACAAAATGAGGGATTTTCTGTAGGAGCTGGTGCAAGAGTTACAACGGCGAAAAGTGGAAAACGAGAAATGCGAAAGGTGAGAAATATAATTTAGTGTTAACTTTTTTTTCCTTTCATGAGATGAAATCAGAGTTTCAGTCCTAAATTAGTCTTTTAAATAAGTTTTTAAAGCCATTTCTTAAAACACGGGAAATAATAAAAAAACAACTTTTAAAAGTAAATTTTCAATTGGTGTGCAGTTTCTTTTAGAGCTCGAATTCGATTTTTAAGAAAGCCTTCAGAATTTTTTGTATTTTTTTTATAAATTCACTGAACTTTTTTAGAAATTGGAATTCTAGCAAATTTGTGGGAAATTTATTTGTCC
Organism: Anthopleura xanthogrammica; assembly: GCA_964019055.1. Taxonomy (NCBI): domain Eukaryota; kingdom Metazoa; phylum Cnidaria; class Anthozoa; order Actiniaria; family Actiniidae; genus Anthopleura; species Anthopleura xanthogrammica. The sequence continues at coordinate 11,135,405 of OZ025215.1, forward strand.
ATTTCAAACGTCATTCCCTTGAGTATATTAGTTTTTTTCTTTAGCAGCGATTCCTCACATTTGGAAGGATGTTTGGAAAATACTCGAACAAAAGTGCTCATAATAAAGAACTACGTAAAAATGGTGGGGAAATATATATATATATAAGCCCAAAACAAAAGGGCTCATTTTGCGGCTTTTTGAGGGACAATATATAGTCTTGCGTTTGGTTTTTACATGTAAATATTTTCAGTCATGCGTTTTTATTCTTCTTGTTCTAGCCAACAGAGGCGTTTAGAGCTGTCTGCAGTTATTTTCGATTTCTGAAAGGCAGAGAAGGCCAAGTACTTCAGAAATACAGTCCCTCGTCTATTGAAGAAATTTGCATAAAAGATGTACTATAGAAGCCGTACACAAGAAGATTACTTGAGTAAAATCAAGGACGCGAATATTAATTCGAATTCATGAAATCAAAAATCTATATTTTATTTGTCAGAAACACTATAATATACCACGATGAAATTCTTTGTCAAAACTATTGAGCAGAGGTTCTGTAGAGAAGTAAAATTCTTCATGTCCCAGGGACGTCACAAGCTGAATGGAATCAGCATTTGTTAAAGCCTCTTATTCTCTGTTAACTAACAAATAAACATTTCAAAGCCAGATATGTATGTATTTTCTTTATTAAAAATGTCTATAGTTGCATTTTGTCAATAATGTCGCGGTCCCAGTGATGAGCCTTGGAGAAATCCCTAACTGGCGTTGTATTTCCAAATTTCCATTCCCATTGATCTAATTATAAATCCTAGTTCCAGTACAAGGGAATCCTGTTTTCAACGCAACTGAACATAACTTCCCATTTGGTAGTTCTTTAAGACTACCTTCTACTTTTCAGGTGATTCCGCGGTCCAGCAATACTATGTGGTCAGTGGGATGACATAAATACTTGTGAAGGGGGAGGAGTGGGGAGAAGGGAAGAGGGCGTTGTCATCAAATGAGAAATAAAGTTATCAAAAAATTATCAACAATTATTAACTATTTTTATTTATTTTTTTTTTTTTTCAAAAAGATCCCAAATTTAATTAAAAAACCCCAAAACCTAAATTTTTTAATTTCCTTTTTTTTTTATCAGTATTAATTCTTCGTCTTTGTCTGCCAACTCGAAAAATACCGGCCCTAAAATTACCATGGGAATGACAGAGAATGTCCTGATACTCGTATACCTTTGTAAAAGTTAATTGACAGTAATATTCGATATAATTTAGCGAGAAGTGCTGTTCTTTTACATCAACTTCTCTCGACCAATCACAACCCTTCCCGCGTCGATTTGTAATGCAAATTAATTACTTTAGTATTGACTCATTCAAATTTTACTCAAACACAACTGGAACTTGTGACCATGGGTTCGTGCTGTGGAGCTTTATGCAGGGAATTGGATATAAGAAACCTTGGTTTAAAGTTTCATGAACCAAGAGCATTCAGCGAGTCCCCGGTAAGTAAACTAGAATATTATTTATCGAGATTTTTAGCTCAGAGTTTTGGCGGTTGATGGTAGCAACTGAGCGTGAAGCTTGAATCAGGACCAACTTTTGAGTGTTTGTGTATCGGAATTTCTTTAAAATTTCTTTCTAGTAATGCTTTTATATCCTTCTAAACAGGTATCTAGTCAGTCTTGATACTATTAATGCCGTTATAACTGTATAAAGAAGGTTTTATGAGTAATAATTCGGTTCTAGAGCTGTTGTGGTGAATTATGTGGTCACGAAATAGTCGACCGAGTCGTTAAAAAATATAAACAATACCAACTTAGAAACAGCAAAAATCACTCTTTATATTCAAATTTAGCTTACTCACTAGCTGGGGAGATGTATCTGTGATTATTTAATGCGATAGATAAGCATAAAAGAACTTAGAGAACGTAGGAATTGAATATTCATATTTACAAATCAACGAAGTGTTGCACAGATTTCCTCACTCAATACGTGTTAATTCTTTGGCGGATTTTCCGAGTTCTTGTCCTAAAACAGCTATTCCAGCCACTTTGATTCCTTATTTTATTTACTTTCACAAAGATTTCTTGTAAAATTGACTACTTCGGAATGAGAATTTCAAGTAGTTTTGAAAGCATTTATTGGTCTTACTCTTTGACATGCATAAGTGCATCCCACTCAATATCATACGCAAGCCATGACATTATGTACAAATTTTCAACGAGTTAAGAAGTCATACCAAATTCCTCTCAATTATAAAAGTTGTCGAACCTCACAAACTTTTCCTTGGTATTAAATGATGCACCATATTGCTCCATTATTGAGAAAATTCAAAAATTTAAGTCTCAAAATCATTACAGCAGAACCAACCAATGAAATTTGCATATCTCTAACCAACCCTTGTATCTAAAGTTTTTTTGAAAAACTTAAAAGAAGTTCATGGAATTGCAAACACAAGTTTGAGATATAGTTTTCCCAAATGATTTGATAATAAGAATTATCAATATAAGTATTTGTGAGTCATCTAGATCCTCTCTCACCAACATGAAGAATTGCTACTTAATTAAAACAACTCTTTATTCATTCACAGTTGGGTAACTTTAAGTATAATCTTTGACGTATTTCTCTAAAATATAAATATTACTGAAATCTTCATCATCTAGGACATGAAATATAACATTATCTAAGTGTTCAAGACCTGAAATTTTTTCAGGGTGATGCAAAGTTATCCAGAAAAGTTTTCAGAAATTTTGAAGGAAAGAATTTGGTTATTATAGGGATCAGTCAAGCATTTCTTGAATAGAAGTTCTTATCACCAACTTTATACTCTCAAATATCAGATAACTTTTCGATATAAAAGCTAACTCACTAATCAAAAAACCATGCACATTGACTGCTATTTTATGATTATGAAATGCCAGCATCCCATCTTGACAGATATTTAAATTATTTTTTGATGGATTACCATTACAATGACAAAAGGAAAATCCTTCAATATTTATTCTTTGTCATGCTAATTCTTTTGAATCTGCGGCAAAGTCAAATTCCTTGGGGATGTTTAGGAACTGAGTGATTGGTTCAATAAAAGGGCCTGGCTATGGTCTGTCGAAATTCATTATATAGCTCTTTACACGGCAACAACATCCTTTTACATGCCTGTCTTCCTATTTGGGATTCGACAACTTGTGCCTTCTTTATTTTGATATATTATATAAGTTTATTACATGACTGCAATAAGCTTGACTGAGCTTCCCAGTAAAAACAATAATTTCTTAAAACTTCCATATCTTTTTCAAATACTGCAAATATTTTTAGCATGATGGGATCCCTGTGGTTCCCAAGTGTCACACATGCGTTGTAAAATCATCTCTAACCAAAAGAAGTTTATTGTGGATCAAATCGAACCAAATATCCCTGTTGTATTAGCATACAATATAAGCCAGTATACTGTTGAATGGATTAGTGAAACATACAACTACAAGCAGGTGTAGGAGAAGACTTTTCTCATTGGATCATTCAACTGATCAGTCCCCATCTATGACAGGTTTAACAGGTTTTGTGGCCCTCTAATGCCCCATTTCTTGTTTCTAATTTCTTTCCATTCTTCTAGGCCTTGCCTCTTCCACTGTTCATCTTCTATCGAGCTTTACTTGGATCTTTTTTCGTTGCTGCTTACGTCTACGTAGTCCTTGAACACCCAACATATCTTGTCATCCTCCACTTCGCCTACTGGAGCTTAGCATTTGTAGGGTTATACTTCATATTTGGGTGCTTGACTTCAATATGGCAGCTCATTTGTGGCGGTTCCTTGGGAGAATCCTCTGAGGGTACTAAAAAGACCTCTGGGTATCATTTTCTAGAGCATCCATTGGGTGATACGTCGTGCGCGCTAAGGCCTGGGGAGAGTGATGATGGTCCCAAATTATCGCGAAAACTACCAAGGTTAAACCTCTTGTCCTGGCATCATGAGGTGCTCTGGTTCCTTCATTCTGTCGCTGCTGACGCCTCCGTTGTCGTTCTGGCAGCTTATTTTTCTTTCTGGTTCCATGGTCTCCATTTCACGATAACAGGATACATCGACATAGTCCAGCACATTGCGCCCTTTTTGGTGATGTTCATCGATTCGTTCATTCATGGGTTCCCTGTGCGTTTGTTGCACGTGATTTATGCCAACGTATTCGGTGCCTTGTATGTAATTTTCACGATCATTTATATTCTAACGGAAGTACCCGATCTGAAAGGGAACCCGAAGACGTACCCTTCCCTGGAGTTTGGCAAGACCCCTGTGATCTATACTGCATGGCTTGCTGTTTATATTGGTGTTGGTTTCTTGGTGGCACAGATATTCTTCTATCTGATGTACAAGATAAGATCTGCACTAACCAGAACCGAATGAATGAACAAAACAATAACAATAATGTATAAATCCCCACAATGCACGTAAAAAGAAATTTTCGCGAGAAACTGATAGTCTCCGAAGAAATCGAAGTGTCTCTAAAATGAAGCTAGTAGAGAGAAAAAGGACAAATACTCAAGCTTTTTCTCGGTAGTTTTTTTGTTAGATTAGCGAGCCCCTCAATAAAATGTTTAATGAATCAAAGATTGGGATGGAAATTTTGACATATATCTTCTATACCCTTCAAACCAAGTCAGTTTTCTTGCAGCTTAACAAATATAAAATATTTTTGTAAAGAAAAAGCAGCTCGCAAAGCTGAAAACTAAACAGACACGAACTTTGCCATTTATCTATTTTTTAACTTTTTCTTGTAATTTAAAATGTTAAATGTGATAAATATACACTTGGTATCGAAGTTGTATTAGTATTAATACAAGTACGAATCCGGCAAGACACTAATTTATGCAAGACACTAATTTATAAAAAAAAAATGATGCTTTTTCGAACTTTGTTGATGGCATTATTCATAACGTATTGAAATTGGCTTGGGAACCACTTGCATTTGAGAAAGTCTGGTTTAAAAGCTAAAAGAACAATAGGGTTGAGTAAATGACGTCATCTACTCATGAAGTCCCTTGCTCGTTTCCGTTTCGGCCAATTAAGATGCTGAAAAAAATTCATAATTTTTATCCACCAATTTTGACTGCGAAGAAAATATGTTGCTTGGCTACTATTGGGGCCATATAGATAGGTTTTACCAAGTTTCAAGTCATTTCCAATTTTCATCAATTTTCAGTGCCCGGGAGGATCTGGGACCGAAACTAATGACGGCTGCGAAGGAGACCACTTGAGTTAAGTCATCAAACAGTTTTTTCTCGAATTCTCTCTCCGCTAGCAGTCTATCTTAAGTGGATAAAACAAATTTCTCCTCTCCTCCCTTAGCTTCCCTTTCGATTCTTCTCATCTCTTTTCTTTCGTATGTGACTTACGAAGATACAGGATTGAACAGACAACTGAATGGACGGTCAGTGGGGATCAGTGAGAGTTAATATTTGAAAATTAACTCCATTATTTTTTTTTTTGGATGATAACAATACAACTTGTTCGTTCGCTTTGTCAATTTATTTAAGATTTATTTATTTTTTCATCCTTTTATCCATCCTTATTTTTCATTATATTTGTTCTAAAATTGGTTAATTATATCGGGAGGCAGGTCCTGATTTTTTAGTTCTTTCAGAGTGGTAGATCAGAGTCTTCAGTTAATTTTCGGCGCCTGAATTGGTGAATCCTCGCATGCACACCTCTATTGTAGACTCTTTCGAAGGCTCGTTCAACCTGGAAAAATAGAAAAAATGAATTGAGAAATTGAATCTAAAAGAAATTTACCGAATTCGCTCGAGTGACCACCAAAGGCTCCAATTCTTTTAACGGAAACCCGTCAAGAAATTCAAGTCATACATATATAACACCCACGTATCGGAGCCTGTTTCCCTGTGGCCATAACAGCTTTTCGTTTAATCCTTTTCATATGAAGTTTATCAAAACCAATAACAATCATTCAGACTGTCGCAAGAAATTAAAGAGACAAGAAAAGAGAAGAACTCATTTTTTACGGTTCATGCCAAAGTTAGAGGCCGTTCTCTCTAAAATGCTCTGGGCTGATGTATTGAAAATCATTGCTTCCTAGAGCCATATTTAAACGCTTCATTTCACTGCAGTATCTAAAATAAGAAAGCTTGTTTCGAAATAAAGATATTCCTTTATAGATACAGTATAGGTACCTTGTATAGTCGTTTACCAATGTTGCTGTTAGAAGCGGTAAATGCATCTAATTCTCTTGGGTACAGGGCGATGACTACAAGTGCTAATACTAGGAGAGCACCCTTCATTTTGAATAGGTATAAGCTAGTGAATCCGAGCCTAGATATAAGTTCTACTGTATTCAGGACTGTGATAAGAATTTTCAGGCCGCTTGGCATATTTATAAGTCGGTCGGACTAAAATCTTCACTTATACCTCTAATTTGAAAAAAAGCAAAAAAATTGATTTGAAGAAAGCATGAAAGTTCGTGTTTGTGGGCAATCCTCGAAAAATGCTAGATATTATAACAAGCAACAACTAGTATTTCAAGCCAACTTCTCCGAATGCAGTAATATTTAAGATATCCAGCATGAAAACGGCCCTGATATTCTCTACTTGATAAGCAAGCACGTGCACTTATCTTTCAAGAGATTACGGGAAACTAAAAGAAAATCGGTCTTCAATGAAAGATTTAAGCACAATTTAAGCTCTTCTTCCAGGTGATATTGCTTCTCACTATGTAAATCGGAAAACTTTTCCTAGGGTAGAGAGAGGGCTATTCTATAAAACCCCGATATCTGAGATGATTGAAGTTATAACAAGATTGGAAAGAGGTGGATAGAAAGACAGACAGACAATTTTATTTATACGCGGTAAACAAATTGCAATAACAATCTAAATACACCTGATTGCAAAAATGTTGTCATAGAAAAATAAACTTTAAAAAAAATAAAAATAACAAAATAACAAATAGGAATTAATTATAGTTGGCGACTTAATTTAACCTGTTAACGTTTTTGATAAAGTCCATAAGACGGAGTTTCACGTAGAGGAGTTTTCTAGTCGAGAACAAGAAACTTCCTGTTTCGTAAACGTAGTTTAGAAGAAAGTCTTGTATTAACGTGTAACACCTCTTTTGAAACGTTTGCCTCACAACAGGAATCGACACCAGTTCCAGAAATAAGTTTCAGTATGTAACATTGCCTTTGTAATGGAAGAAAATATCATTAATGGCTATGAGTAAATCAATTAAATAAAATGAAAACAACTGCTTTTGTGTTTGTCTTGAATCTTAAGGAAAATCTATTAAATTTGCCATTTTTAATTAATTCCTATTTGTTATTTTTTATTTTTTATTTCTATAAAGTTTATTTTTCTATGACAACATTTTTGCAATCAGGTGTAACTATATAAATATATCTATCATTTAGTTCAAAATTAGGATTGTTTTATATGTTTGCCGTGTGCGAGTCCGATTTTGAATAAAACTTGTCAACTCGTCCTTTAAAATGAGCAAGGGAGTTTAATTAAAAGGAGCACTTGGACGAAAACGTCCGAATTTGTGAAAGTCCGAATAATTCAAATATTTGAGAATGATATAACTCAGTTGAGATTACCAAAACCAGATTGGCAAAAATTTTAGCTGGGAGCCACTTGCAGTTGAGAAATTTTGTTTTGAAAGCTAAAAGAACAATAGGGTTGAGTAAATGTACTCACAATTTAGATGCTAAAATAATTGATAATTTTTATCCGTCAACTTTTGACTGTGACGAAAAATATATATTGCTTAGAGACAGACCATATAGATAAGTTTAACCAAGTTTCAAGTCAATAGCAACTTCCATCGATTTTCATCCAAGTGCCCCTTTAACTTTCTCAGCTCAACAGATAATCCATTCTACAACACCGAGCCACTTTAACTAAAGCTTTGCGCAGTATTCGCTTCTTGGCTTGTGAATATTAAGTTTTTTTCATATTCTCTTAATTCGCAAAGGAACATTTTTTATGGTAAACAAATCTGCTGGATAACCAGGGCTGAAAACATTCAATGATTTGTACACAATAACACAGGGAACCCGGCTCCGGTACGTGGGTATATTTTTATTATTCATATATTTTGTTTTGCCGTTGTAGGTTTGCATTTTGTTTTTGAAAGATGCGTATTTATCCTCACTTGGTTGTCAACTTTAAAGCTTATGAATAAAACTAGAGACTTTACTTTAAAAACAGGCGTGAATCACGGCTTAAGAATATGAAGTATAGATACCTTTAAAATCGTATCGTTCTGCATAGAGACCTAACTAGAAAAACAGGCGCGACTCAGGGTTTAAAAGAATGAAGTATATGTACCTTGTATTGTCGTTTACCAATATTGCCCGAACCAGCGGTAAATGCATCTGATTTTCTTGGGTACAGAGCGATGACCACAAGTGCTAATACTAGGAGAGCAGCCTTCATTTTGAATAGGTATAAGTGAATTCACGCCTAGATAGGTTCTACTGTGTTCAGGACTGTGATAAGAATTTTCAAGCTCTGTGTATTTATAAGCCAGTCGGTATCTACGCACGGACTAAAATCTTCATTTCTCATTTGAAGAAGCAAAAAAATGACGTTTGAAGAAAGCATGAAAGTGCGTGTTTTGTGGGCTATAGATATACTAGATATTACTATAATAAATTGTTCGTGCTCCAGCGTGTTTGTCCGTGGAAATTCGTGAAAGTTCATGAAAACCTTGATACTGGATTAAGTTTGCATTTTGTTTCTGAAAGATGCGTATTTATGCTCACTTGGTTGTCAAATTTAAGGCTTATGAATAAAACTAGAGACTTTACTATAAAAACAGGCGTGAATCACGGCTTAAGAATATGAAGTATAGGTACCTTGTATTGTCGTTTACCAAGATTGCCGATACAACCGGTAAATACGTGCTAATAGCGTGCTAATACTAGGAGAGCACCCTTCATTTTGAATAGGTATAAGTGAATCCACGCCTAGATAGGTTCTACTGTGTTCAGTACTGTGAGAAGAATTTCAGGCCGCTCGGCATATTTATAAGCCGGTCGGTATCTACGTACGGACTAAAATCTTTATCTCTCATTTGAAGAAGCAAAAAAATTAAGTTTGAAGAAAGCATGAAAGTGCGTGTTTTGTGGGCAATCCCTGAACCATACTAGATATTACTATAATAAATTGTTCGTGCTCCTGTTTGTCCGTGGAAATTCGTGAAAATTCATGAAAATCCTTGAGACTGGGAAGCACGGGTGGCGCAGCGGTGAGAGCGCTTGCGGGCTCGGTGTTGTATATGAGTAGAGTTTCTAGTTGGTTCTCTCCTGTGCTTCGAGGGTTTTCTCCGGTTTTCCTCCCTCCACAAAAATCAACTTCTAAATTCCAATTTGATCATGGAACGAGGATCACAGGTTTGTTAGCCACTGGCTATTTAGTGCTACCCTCGTAAAAACCAAGGAGACTGGCTAGTTTGTATAAGCTGTCCCTCAATATCAGCAAACTTACTTAACTATTTTACGTTGCCATCAAAAGAAACTCACCGCAGTCTCGATGAATATAAATACATATATATATACATATATAAATACTACTTTTATTTTTAGAACTTGTTAGTTATTGAATTCAGTTTGTAAACATCTGTAAACATAAATAATATAAGATAAGTGAAGGGATGTATAAGCGATGATTTCAAGAGTATAGACTATATATTGTACTATGAGCCGTTTCCGATATTATATCATGTGTAACTGGTTTCGTTCACAAAAGTAAAATTTTGTTTATTTTTGTGCACGAAAAATAGTCAACTGAGAAATGAAACTTTTGTTCATTATACTCAATTCTTTTTCCTTCTTTCTTGATTTTCTTAAAGTGCTAGTCTTACGAGAATGACACTATCCCTGAAGAATATATCTTATAAAAGTAGACATGCTATATAGTTCATTGTCAAAATTTTATTTTGATACGAGACCGTTAAGATGTTGTATTTAGCCTTTAAAGTTCGGCATTTTCGGTCCGCCATTAAACGAATGCGTTCCGGTGAGGTTGGTAACAATTCAACGGAAGTGACGTCATACGCGCAACGATTAAAATTCGCGGCACATACTAGATACTCTGGTCTTGCTATCACATCAACACTAAGCGCATGTTTTACCAGTTTCGACTAAAAACCTGAAGTTTTAAACACAATAGACCTCATCGGCTTGGGTGTAATGTTGTCCCATTTCAGACCACGTGTCATTCCCCAGAGTATCATTTCATTGTTTAACGGTTGCGCATGAGAAGATACATGAATATGGATACAACTCAAACAAAGAATCTTATTCTCAAGAGAATGACACGTGGTCTGAAATGGGACAACATTACCTCAAGCCGATGAGGTCTATTACCATTAAAGCATGAAGAGCATGGAGAGCAAAGTCAGAAGTGCGCATATGACGTCACGAATAAATTAAATACAGCTCCGCTGACCAAGCTAATCGCTGTGACCGAACAATGGCGGACTAACTTTTTAGCGATTTTAGAAACAAAATTCATTCCCTTAATTATTTTTTTTCGATCCGACTTTTGTTAATTCGTAAACTATACGACCTATTTGTGGATAATAATCACAGAAAAGTGATGATTTTACAGTATCATTCTCGTAAGACTAGCACTTTAATATTTTACTTCTTTTCCTTCACTTTCTTCTTCATCCTCTTCGTCCTCTTCTTTTTTGTTGTTGTTCTTTCTGCGCACCCTTCTCCTTTTCCTCCTCCTGTTCCTTCTCCTTCTTTTTCTCCTTCTCCACCTTCTCCTGCTCCTGCTCCTCTTCCTTCCACTACTTCTGCTCCTGCTTCTGCTTCTGCTCCAGCTCCTCCTTCTCCTTCTCCTTCTCCTTCTCCTTCTCCTTCTCCTTCTCCTTCTCCTTCTCCTTCTCCTTCTCCTTCTCCTTCTCCTTCTCCTTTTCCTTCTCCTCCTCCTGCACCTTTTCCTTCTTATTCCCCTGCTCCTGCTCCTATCATCACCACAATTCATCTATTTTATCATCACCTTTAAATTTTTTGGCCTGCTTTCCCATAATCTTTTTTTGCCTCCCTCTAACATTCTGTGACTTTCTAGTCTTATCATTAACATATCCTCAGAGTAATTGGTCTCTATTCCACTTCACTTTTCCGCACAGTATGATTTAATGAGTTCTTTTATACATCAAACTCATTTGATCAAGAGGCAATCAAGAGGTCCAAGAAAATATCTCAAGTTCGTTATTGACGATATTATATGACACAAAGTAATTTAACTAACAAACTCTTCGAGACATTCTTTCCAAGAGCATCTTGTGAATTAAATCATAAAGTAATTTTGTTTTCTCGAATTCTCTTTCCACTAGCAGCAAGCTTTTTTAAAACTTTCCATCTTTGATAAAGAAGTTTGCGGTTCCTAAATGCAAGACTATAATTTACGGCTGAGGAGCGATAGGTTGAAATTTTACCGTTTAAAAAAAACCCATGGCTCTTGAAAAAAGTTAAAAAGTTAAAATATGCATTTTCTTCAGGCTTTATCCAGACTACCCTAACTTCGATACACACGCAAAATTAAAGCGCTGATGTCATTCATTTTATTCTAGAATTGCATTTAGTTGCATTCATTTGACCCTTTTTAAAAGTAATTTTTCTTCTGTTCTCTTCTCTTCTGTTCTGTTCTGTTCTGTTCTGTTCTCTTCTCTTCTGTTTTCTTCTGTTCTGTTCTGTTCTGTTCTATTCTGTTCTGTTCTGTTCTGTTCTGTTCTGTTCTGTTCTGTTCTGTTCTGTTCTGTTCTGTTCTGTTCTGTTCTGTTCTGTTCTGTTCTGTTCTGTTCTGTTCTGTTCTGTTCTGTTCTGTTCTGTTCTGTTCTGTTCTGTTCTGTTCTGTTCTGTTCTGTTCTGTTCTGTTCTGTTCTGTTCTGTTCTGTTCTGTTCTGTTCTGTTCTGTTCTTTTCCTTTCAATCTGTTCTCTTCTCCCCTCTCCTCTCCTCTTCTCTTTTCTAGTCTCCTAGTCTTCTCTTCTCTTCCCTTTTCTAGTCTTCTCTTCTCTTCCCTTTTTAGTCTTCTCTTCTCTTCCCTTTTCTAGTCTTCTCTTCTCTTCCCTTTTCTAGTCTTCTCTTCTCTTCCCTTTTCCAGTCTTCTCTCCTTTTCCCTTTTCTAGTCTTCTCTTCTCTTCCCTTTTCTAGTCTTCTCTTCTCTTCCCTTTTCTAGTCTTCTCTGCTCTGCTCTGGTCTCCCTTCCCTTCTCCTATCCTCTTTTTCCCTTCCCTCTTCCTTTCTCAGTCGTCTTATCTCTTTCTCTTTCTCTCCTCTGTATATCAATGAAAACAGGATCAAGTCTTTCAAATGGACGTTGATCAGTCGAGATCATAATAACCTATAGATATTTTTTTAAATTAACTCCATTATTTTCTCATGATAGCCACACAACTTGTTCGTTGGCTTAGCCAGTTTATTAAATATTTATTTATTTTCCATCCTCTTGCATAATATTCCATTATTTCTAGACAACTTATTGGACATTCTGTGCACTGCACCTAGATTATACATTGTTCTACAAGACGCAGAAAAACACACTCAAATATACATAAATTGTCACATAGTTGTCATTCATTCTCACTTCGTCTCTCCTGTTCATTCTATTTTTTTCTAATGGTTAATTATATCGGGAGGCAGGTCCTGATTTTTTAGTTCTTTCAGAGTGGTAGATCAGAGTCTTCAGTTAATTTTCGGCGCCTGAATTGGTGAATCCTCGCATGCACACCTCTATTGTAGACTCTTTCGAAGGCTCGTTCAACCTGGAAAAATAGAAAAAATGAATTGAGAAATTGAATCTAAAAGAAATTTACCGAATTCGCTCGAGTGACCACCAAAGGCTCCAATTCTTTTAACGGAAACCCGTCAAGAAATTCAAGTCATACATATATAACACCCACGTATCGGAGCCTGTTTCCCTGTGGCCATAACAGCTTTTCGTTTAATCCTTTTCATATGAAGTTTATCAAAACCAATAACAATCATTCAGACTGTCGCAAGAAATTAAAGAGACAAGAAAAGAGAAGAACTCATTTTTTACGGTTCATGCCAAAGTTAGAGGCCGTTCTCTCTAAAATGCTCTGGGCTGATGTATTGAAAATCATTGCTTCCTAGAGCCATATTTGAACGCTTCATTTCACTGCAGTATCTAAAATAAGAAAGCTTGTTTCGAAATAAAGATATTCCTTTATAGATACAGTATAGGTACCTTGTATAGTCGTTTACCAATGTTGCTGTTAGAAGCGGTAAATGCATCTAATTCTCTTGGGTACAGGGCGATGACTACAAGTGCTAATACTAGGAGAGCACCCTTCATTTTGAATAGGTATAAGCTAGTGAATCCGAGCCTAGATATAAGTTCTACTGTATTCAGGACTGTGATAAGAATTTTCAGGCCGCTTGGCATATTTATAAGTCGGTCGGACTAAAATCTTCACTTATACCTCTAATTTGAAAAAAAGCAAAAAAATTGATTTGAAGAAAGCATGAAAGTTCGTGTTTGTGGGCAATCCTCGAAAAATGCTAGATATTATAACAAGCAACAACTAGTATTTCAAGCCAACTTCTCCGAATGCAGTAATATTTAAGATATCCAGCATGAAAACGGCCCTGATATTCTCTACTTGATAAGCAAGCACGTGCACTTATCTTTCAAGAGATTACGGGAAACTAAAAGAAAATCGGTCTTCAATGAAAGATTTAAGCACAATTTAAGCTCTTCTTCCAGGTGATATTGCTTCTCACTATGTAAATCGGAAAACTTTTCCTAGGGTAGAGAGAGGGCTATTCTATAAAACCCCGATATCTGAGATGATTGAAGTTATAACAAGATTGGAAAGAGGTGGATAGAAAGACAGACAGACAATTTTATTTATACGCGGTAAACAAATTGCAATAACAATCTAAATACACCTGATTGCAAAAATGTTGTCATAGAAAAATAAACTTTAAAAAAAATAAAAATAACAAAATAACAAATAGGAATTAATTATAGTTGGCGACTTAATTTAACCTGTTAACGTTTTTGATAAAGTCCATAAGACGGAGTTTCACGTAGAGGAGTTTTCTAGTCGAGAACAAGAAACTTCCTGTTTCGTAAACGTAGTTTAGAAGAAAGTCTTGTATTAACGTGTAACACCTCTTTTGAAACGTTTGCCTCACAACAGGAATCGACACCAGTTCCAGAAATAAGTTTCAGTATGTAACATTGCCTTTGTAATGGAAGAAAATATCATTAATGGCTATGAGTAAATCAATTAAATAAAATGAAAACAACTGCTTTTGTGTTTGTCTTGAATCTTAAGGAAAATCTATTAAATTTGCCATTTTTAATTAATTCCTATTTGTTATTTTTTATTTTTTATTTCTATAAAGTTTATTTTTCTATGACAACATTTTTGCAATCAGGTGTAACTATATAAATATATCTATCATTTAGTTCAAAATTAGGATTGTTTTATATGTTTGCCGTGTGCGAGTCCGATTTTGAATAAAACTTGTCAACTCGTCCTTTAAAATGAGCAAGGGAGTTTAATTAAAAGGAGCACTTGGACGAAAACGTCCGAATTTGTGAAAGTCCGAATAATTCAAATATTTGAGAATGATATAACTCAGTTGAGATTACCAAAACCAGATTGGCAAAAATTTTAGCTGGGAGCCACTTGCAGTTGAGAAATTTTGTTTTGAAAGCTAAAAGAACAATAGGGTTGAGTAAATGTACTCACAATTTAGATGCTAAAATAATTGATAATTTTTATCCGTCAACTTTTGACTGTGACGAAAAATATATATTGCTTAGAGACAGACCATATAGATAAGTTTAACCAAGTTTCAAGTCAATAGCAACTTCCATCGATTTTCATCCAAGTGCCCCTTTAACTTTCTCAGCTCAACAGATAATCCATTCTACAACACCGAGCCACTTTAACTAAAGCTTTGCGCAGTATTCGCTTCTTGGCTTGTGAATATTAAGTTTTTTTCATATTCTCTTAATTCGCAAAGGAACATTTTTTATGGTAAACAAATCTGCTGGATAACCAGGGCTGAAAACATTCAATGATTTGTACACAATAACACAGGGAACCCGGCTCCGGTACGTGGGTATATTTTTATTATTCATATATTTTGTTTTGCCGTTGTAGGTTTGCATTTTGTTTTTGAAAGATGCGTATTTATCCTCACTTGGTTGTCAACTTTAAAGCTTATGAATAAAACTAGAGACTTTACTTTAAAAACAGGCGTGAATCACGGCTTAAGAATATGAAGTATAGATACCTTTAAAATCGTATCGTTCTGCATAGAGACCTAACTAGAAAAACAGGCGCGACTCAGGGTTTAAAAGAATGAAGTATACATACCTTGTATTGTCGTTTACCAACATTGCCGATACCAGCGGTAAATGCATCTGATTCTCTTGGGTACAGAGCGATGACCACAAGTGCTAATACTAGGAGAGCAGCCTTCATTTTGAATAGGTATAAGTGAATTCACGCCTAGATAGGTTCTACTGTGTTCAGGACTGTGATAAGAATTTTCAAGCTCTGTGTATTTATAAGCCAGTCGGTATCTACGCACGGACTAAAATCTTCATTTCTCATTTGAAGAAGCAAAAAAATGACGTTTGAAGAAAGCATGAAAGTGCGTGTTTTGTGGGCTATAGATATACTAGATATTACTATAATAAATTGTTCGTGCTCCAGCGTGTTTGTCCGTGGAAATTCGTGAAAGTTCATGAAAACCTTGATACTGGATTAAGTTTGCATTTTGTTTCTGAAAGATGCGTATTTATGCTCACTTGGTTGTCAAATTTAAGGCTTATGAATAAAACTAGAGACTTTACTATAAAAACAGGCGTGAATCACGGCTTAAGAATATGAAGTATAGGTACCTTGTATTGTCGTTTACCAAGATTGCCGATACAACCGGTAAATACGTGCTAATAGCGTGCTAATACTAGGAGAGCACCCTTCATTTTGAATAGGTATAAGTGAATCCACGCCTAGATAGGTTCTACTGTGTTCAGTACTGTGAGAAGAATTTCAGGCCGCTCGGCATATTTATAAGCCGGTCGGTATCTACGTACGGACTAAAATCTTTATCTCTCATTTGAAGAAGCAAAAAAATTAAGTTTGAAGAAAGCATGAAAGTGCGTGTTTTGTGGGCAATCCCTGAACCATACTAGATATTACTATAATAAATTGTTCGTGCTCCTGTTTGTCCGTGGAAATTCGTGAAAATTCATGAAAATCCTTGAGACTGGGAAGCACGGGTGGCGCAGCGGTGAGAGCGCTTGCGGGCTCGGTGTTGTATATGAGTAGAGTTTCTAGTTGGTTCTCTCCTGTGCTTCGAGGGTTTTCTCCGGTTTTCCTCCCTCCACAAAAATCAACTTCTAAATTCCAATTTGATCATGGAACGAGGATCACAGGTTTGTTAGCCACTGGCTATTTAGTGCTACCCTCGTAAAAACCAAGGAGACTGGCTAGTTTGTATAAGCTGTCCCTCAATATCAGCAAACTTACTTAACTATTTTACGTTGCCATCAAAAGAAACTCACCGCAGTCTCGATGAATATAAATACATATATATATACATATATAAATACTACTTTTATTTTTAGAACTTGTTAGTTATTGAATTCAGTTTGTAAACATCTGTAAACATAAATAATATAAGATAAGTGAAGGGATGTATAAGCGATGATTTCAAGAGTATAGACTATATATTGTACTATGAGCCGTTTCCGATATTATATCATGTGTAACTGGTTTCGTTCACAAAAGTAAAATTTTGTTTATTTTTGTGCACGAAAAATAGTCAACTGAGAAATGAAACTTTTGTTCATTATACTCAATTCTTTTTCCTTCTTTCTTGATTTTCTTAAAGTGCTAGTCTTACGAGAATGACACTATCCCTGAAGAATATATCTTATAAAAGTAGACATGCTATATAGTTCATTGTCAAAATTTTATTTTGATACGAGACCGTTAAGATGTTGTATTTAGCCTTTAAAGTTCGGCATTTTCGGTCCGCCATTAAACGAATGCGTTCCGGTGAGGTTGGTAACAATTCAACGGAAGTGACGTCATACGCGCAACGATTAAAATTCGCGGCACATACTAGATACTCTGGTCTTGCTATCACATCAACACTAAGCGCATGTTTTACCAGTTTCGACTAAAAACCTGAAGTTTTAAACACAATAGACCTCATCGGCTTGGGTGTAATGTTGTCCCATTTCAGACCACGTGTCATTCCCCAGAGTATCATTTCATGTTTAACGGTTGCGCATGAGAAGATACATGAATATGGATACAACTCAAACAAAGAATCTTATTCTCAAGAGAATGACACGTGGTCTGAAATGGGACAACATTACCTCAAGCCGATGAGGTCTATTACAATTAAAGCATGAAGAGCATGGAGAGCAAAGTCAGAAGTGCGCATATGACGTCACGAATAAATTAAATACAGCTCCGCTGACCAAGCTAATCGCTGTGACCGAACAATGGCGGACTAACTTTTTAGCGATTTTAGAAACAAAATTCATTCCCTTAATTATTTTTTTTCGATCCGACTTTTGTTAATTCGTAAACTATACGACCTATTTGTGGATAATAATCACAGAAAAGTGATGATTTTACAGTATCATTCTCGTAAGACTAGCACTTTAATATTTTACTTCTTTTCCTTCACTTTCTTCTTCATCCTCTTCGTCCTCTTCTTTTTTGTTGTTGTTCTTTCTGCGCACCCTTCTCCTTTTCCTCCTCCTGTTCCTTCTCCTTCTTTTTCTCCTTCTCCACCTTCTCCTGCTCCTGCTCCTCCTCCTTCCACTACTTCTGCTCCTGCTTCTGCTTCTGCTTCTGCTCCTCCTTCTCCTTCTCCTTCTCCTTCTCCTTCTCCTTCTCCTTCTCCTTCTCCTTCTCCTTCTCCTTCTCCTTCTCCTTCTCCTTCTCCTTCTCCTTCTCCTTCTCCTTCTCCTTCTCCTCCTTCTGCACCTTTTCCTTCTTATTCCCCTGCTCCTGCTCCTATCATCACCACAATTCATCTATTTTATCATCACCTTTAAATTTTTTGGCCTGCTTTCCCATAATCTTTTTTTGCCTCCCTCTAACATTCTGTGACTTTCTAGTCTTATCATTAACATATCCTCAGAGTAATTGGTCTCTATTCCACTTCACTTTTCCGCACAGTACGATTTAATGAGTTCTTTTATACATCAAACTCATTTGATCAAGAGGCAATCAAGAGGTCCAAGAAAATATCTCAAGTTCGTTATTGACGATATTATATGACACAAAGTAATTTAACTAACAAACTCTTCGAGACATTCTTTCCAAGAGCATCTTGTGAATTAAATCATAAAGTAATTTTGTTTTCTCGAATTCTCTTTCCACTAGCAGCAAGCTTTTTTAAAACGTTCCATCTTTGATAAAGAAGTTTGCGGTTCCTAAATGCAAGACTATAATTTACGGCTGAGGAGCGATAGGTTGAAATTTTACCGTTTAAAAAAAACCCATGGCTCTTGAAAAAAGTTAAAAAGTTAAAATATGCATTTTCTTCAGGCTTTATCCAGACTACCCTAACTTCGATACACACGCAAAATTAAAGCGCTGATGTCATTCATTTTATTCTAGAATTGCATTTAGTTGCATTCATTTGACCCTTTTTAAAAGTAATTTTTCTTCTGTTCTCTTCTCTTCTGTTCTCTTCTGTTCTCTTCTGTTCTCTTCTGTTCTGTTCTGTTCTGTTCTGTTCTCTTCTCTTCTGTTTTCTTCTGTTCTGTTCTGTTCTGTTCTGTTCTGTTCTGTTCTGTTCTGTTCTGTTCTGTTCTGTTCTGTTCTGTTCTGTTCTGTTCTGTTCTGTTCTGTTCTGTTCTGTTCTGTTCTGTTCTGTTCTGTTCTGTTCTGTTCTGTTCTGTTCTGTTCTGTTCTGTTCTGTTCTGTTCTGTTCTGTTCTGTTCTGTTCTGTTCTGTTCTGTTCTGTTCTGTTCTGTTCTGTTCTGTTCTGTTCTGTTCTGTTCTGTTCTGTTCTTTTCCTTTCAATCTGTTCTCTTCTCCCCTCTCCTCTCCTCTTCTCTTTTCTAGTCTCCTAGTCTTCTCTTCTCTTCCCTTTTCTAGTCTTCTCTTCTCTTCCCTTTTTAGTCTTCTCTTCCCTTTTCTAGTCTTCTCTTCTCTTCCCTTTTCTAGTCTTCTCTTCTCTTCCCTTTTCTAGTCTTCTCTGCTCTGCTCTGGTCTCCCTTCCCTTCTCCTATCCTCTTTTTCCCTTCCCTCTTCCTTTCTCAGTCGTCTTATCTCTTTCTCTTTCTCTCCTCTGTATATCAATGAAAACAGGATCAAGTCTTTCAAATGGACGTTGATCAGTCGAGATCATAATAACCTATAGATATTTTTTTTAATTAACTCCATTATTTTCTCATGATAGCCACACTCAACTGTTCGTTGGCTTAGCCAGTTTATTAAATATTTATTTATTTTCCATCCTCTTGCATAATATTCCATTATTTCTAGACAACTTATTGGACATTCTGTGCACTGCACCTAGATTATACATTGTTCTACAAGACGCAGAAAAACACACTCAAATATACATAAATTGTCACATAGTTGTCATTCATTCTCAATTCGTCTCTCCTGTTCATTCTATTTTTTTCTAATGGTAAATTGTATTTGGAGTCAGGTCCATTTTCTTAGTTCTTTGAGAGGGGTAGATCAGAGTCTTCGGCGCTTCGTTTGGCAGATGCTTGCATACAGGCTTCCATTGTGACTCTACAGACTCTTTCGAAGGCTCGTTCAACCTGGGAAATAGAAAAAGTGAATTGAGAAATTGAATCTAAATTTACCGAATGTATCCACAAAACAATGGCTCCAAGTCGAGGTTGGACCTGATAAAATACAGTAAATGTATGAACACATCAAGTATAACCTCGACTTGGAGCCATTGTTTTGTGGCCACTCGGCAAGCGAATTCGAGAAAGGTCTATCGTACTAGCTTTTTTCAACATCGTAAAACCTTGTCTAATGCTCGCTCAACCTGGGAAATAGAAAAATGGATGAAAAAGTGAAATACGAAATTGAATCTAATCGAATAACCCTGTCATATTCGAAGTCAAACTGAGAAATAGAGAAAAAAGTAAATTGAAAAATGGAACATAGTTGTGGTCTATTAAACTTCGAAAGATAAAAAGAATCTAGTTATTCGATACCACTTAATGCAAAGTTATCTTTTTCTTCGTTAATTTGTAATTTGATTAAAAAAGAATCGAAAATTCTCCTGTTACTTTGATTTCTCTTTCCTTCTCGAAATTCAAACTCATACAAAAACGTTTCCTATAATGGATATTAGTAAATGTTCCCTAAAGTTAGTCAATCTGTTGCCCGCTTAGTTCGTGATTATAAAATCGTTATCAAAAAAAAAATCAAAATTGAAACAAAAATTGACTTAGTAGAATCGACTGGCAACTCCTTAACGTCCCTGAATCTTGTAGTCGGCAATAAATAACCTTAAATTTAAAATCGCGGTAGTCTGAACATTAAAATCATTAAAAATATATCGAGTAAGAAATATCATTAATCGTCTCTAACTGCAGAACAGTCCCGAAAAACATTAAAGATGTTTCCGTACGATGAATTAAAGAGCCCCGAAATCACCCACTTGACATGAGATTTTTCAGTTCCTACTCCTATATTTTCGTTATGTTAAGTGCAGATAAGTTTCCAAAACAATTCTCTTGACATTTAATACTCCGATTCCTTGTTAATTATCCACAGTATCTTTGGCTTAAACAACTTGACGTTTGTAAGATAAGTTTTGCGACATCTGTTAATGTTGAAGTGAGCTTAATGGTGAGTGTGGTACATTTGCAGTAGCAATATCTGGGTTAGCTACTTTATGTGCCCGCGGGCGTTTTTATTCTTTTTTACCCTCTAATTCTGATTCCACAAAAAGAAACTAGACTCTAGAATGTATCTATGTCTTACTCGAGAAGGGATCTTAAAAATATTCGTAAATACTGAAAAATGCATGAAAAATAATGTTGGGATATACACACGTAGTCGATCAGTGTGCGACAGAAATCGCGAAAGAAGATAAGACACTAAGTTACACATTTATTTAGAAAATCTAGGAACGTTTCTTTTTTAAGATTACTAAGTACTTGTCCCCAAGTATCATGTTTAAAACTTGACAATATAAAAGCACTTTAGAATGGAAAGCCTTCGACGCCTTTAAAATCGTATCGTTCTGCATAGAAACTTAACTAGAAAAACAGGCGCGACTCAGGGTTTAAAAGAATGAAGTATACATACCTTGTATTGTCGTTTACCAACATTGCCGATACCAGCGGTAAATGCATCTGATTCTCTTGGGTACAGAGCGATGACCACAAGTGCTAATACTAGGAGAGCAGCCTTCATTTTGAATAGGTATAAGTGAATTCACGCCTAGATAGATATTCTGAGGACTGTGTTCAGGACTGTGATAAGAATTTTCAAGCTCTGTGTATTTATAAGCCGGTTGGCATCCAAAAGTGGGAGGAAACTTCCTATTTTGTGTTAGTATTCAATTACTTTTCTGAGAGTTCTGTCCGGCGAAAACGTCAACACAAGAGGCCTAAAGATCAATTACAAACTGCAATATAACATCTGCACATTTATTCTCTCATTTTTTACAGATTTCTAAATTGAACTTGTGAGGTATAAAAGATCATTTTGGTGGGCTTTCCATTGGTGGACGCTGCAGCCTTAAGTTCTAAATTGCTCAATTAAGGGAAAGAATGTCCACTGGCTTTTGTAAACCTCGAGAGGAACGGAAATTGAGAACGAATATACAACCTCCGTGCACTTCAGTTCATCATGAAAACGAAAAAAACGTTTATACAGTGACGACATTTTTAATGTTGCTACTATATCACAACAACAAAACAGTTCTCGTGCATTCTCAATCAACATTTTTGAATATTTTTGTTATAAGGTACGTTTTAATACCAAAAAAATTAGAGAAGCAATTCTCAGGGGAGTAAAAACTTAATCAGATTTACTTAAGAACTTAACAAATTAGGCTCACAAATGTTTTAGTTTTAAACGGATTTGACATCGGAGTAAAATAAATTCCATTTGGACTGTTTGTATTGTGTAAACTAATGGTCTTCGTAAAGACCATCCCTCATAGAATATGTCTTTTTTTTCTTTACTTTTTAATTGCAGTCTGCACTGTATATTATTGTAACCTACCTATTACCAAAACTGCAAAGGAAAACAAAAGACATTGATATTAATTGTAAATGTTTTTCCAAAAAAATACGATCGTGATGATTAATTTTGATTTCACATGATTAAGACAAGAGATGCGTTTATTTTTTCTAGAAGATCTAAAAGAAAGTTAAATCCAGCTAAAAAAAATAAAGTAGAAGTGTTATTCAAGCTTCTTAATCTTAATCTCATGATTATACCGAGCTTCGAACTGCATTTTTCTTACGAGGTCTTAATTCTGATCTTCTTGTGAAATTATTTTGTTTTCAGTTTCCGTTTTACGTTGAAAAGATAATGAGAAAAAAATAAAGAAAAACTTTTTTTAAAAAAACGCTATTTTTTTGGAAAAAATATATATGTTAGTTTTCCGACCCTTCATCAGCTCTTCAAAATTTTTCTTTGTTATCCTTTGATTATCACGTTTTTCAACATGTATATAAAAACGTGTATCATGCATTCATTCATTCATTCATTCATTCATTCATTCATCCCAATCATCCATCCATATATCCTTCCTCAGGACAAAACTCAACCCAAAAAAAAACCTTACTCTTTCGATACTTCGAAAATGCCATTTTTACATTTTCCCATTTTTCTTCCTAGAACTTCAGTTCGTGCTGTAGGTGTTTTTCGCCTCGGGATTAAAAATATAAATTCGTTTGTTAATCTTGAAATTAGAAGATACATCCCCAACACGTGAGGCGTGGTGCTGATGGACCACAGTTATTAACTACCCACGAATCTACTTAGGTGTCAATGTTTAAATTTGTTGCCCCAAACGGAATGAACGCAACAGGAAAGGAAAAGATGCTAATCGATTGAAATGTTTGGAAGACTATTATCCACCTGTCAGGGGTTTAGTTTATCACAGGTCTAAACTACTGCGTTGAGAATGTTTGGGAAAATGGAGGGAGAAAACAATTGTGATTGCGAAATTATATTAAAGTTATCAGGAACAATAGCGTCATATAGTTACAGATTTGCCGAATTGAAGTTTAAATGATCTAAGAATATAGGAGAGGTTAGAATAGGAGTTGACGAAGAAAAATTTGCTTGAAACATTTGAAAGTATTTTCATTGGAAAAAATATGTTTTCTCTCTCTCTCTCTCTCTCTCTCTCTCTCTCTCTCTCTCTCTCTCTCTCTCTCTCTCTCTCTCTCTCTCTCTCTCTCTCTCTCTCTCTCTCTCTCTCTCTCTCTCTCTCTCTCTCTCTCTCTCTCTCTCTCTCTCTCTATCTATCTTGTCCCCCCCAGAATTTGAAGACAGACCTATTCATAAAGGCGCGCGTATTTAACATCACACGATAATACAAGATCAGAAAACGAACGAATTAATATTCTAGAAAACTATTTACTGGTTCTATCCCAGCCTTATTGAATTTAAACAAGTGCATTAACCATAAGAATAAACTATTGCTGAACATTACTGAATGAATCTTTTCGTTCGTCTCAATCCTCTGGCACCTACTTGAGATAGAAGTGGATGAAAACTGCACCAACTCATTTATCATGGAAGACATGAACTTTTTGAAATAAGATTTTAATATATAAAAGCTTAAGAGAACTGAAGAGACATTATTTTATTTGAGGTTAATTTAATTTTTAAATTCTATTTAAGTTCCTCAAGATGCAAAAATAAGAATTTAGATTTTTTACTTTCGGTTTCGGTTCTTTTGCTGGTACTGTAAGCCGGCAAAGCGTCATATAAAATCATGAAGAAATGTTAAAAAAGGAAGGCTCTTGTAATGCAAAATGGGGATTTCTTAGTTCATTTTTGTTGATGTTTGCATGTAGATATTGCTGTTGTTCTTGTTGTACGCTCTCTTGTTATTCTTGTTGTTTTTGTCTTCGTATAGTAGTAGTAGTTGTTATGGTTATTCTACTGCCATATGAGTGAGTTCTAGGTAGTTTATAGTTGCTGCTTCTGATGTTGTTGTTGCGAAAAGCTGGACCTTTGATGGTCGGCTTTGATGCTGTTGTTCTCACCATAAAAGTAAAATTGTTGCTGTTTTTGTCTTCGTAAAGAAGCAGAGTTGCTGTTGTGGTTATTGTAGTTCTAGGTAGCTTAGTTGCTGCTGCTGCTGCTGCTGTTGAGACGCTGGCTGGCTGCTGGACCTTCTTCAGTGACCGCCTGCTTTAACTGAATGCACGACGAAAACAATTATCACGAAGGGCTGACAATCTCCATAGTTCAAATTACTATAAATACCCCAATTCTCTTCCCCAGTGGAAGTAGAATCTAATATACAATACTCAAATAGATTTATTATGAAACTATATGTAATTTGTTCGAATTGAACTGAACTGATTTCTCTTATCTTGGTTGTAACTTTTTAGCGTAATTTCATTGAATAGAATTTTATATTTATATATTTTTATTTTTAGCTCTTTTATGCAGTTTGAAAATCATATTTTTTAAGTTTTACATTTTTATCAGTTGTTAATTTTTTTCTATTTGAGTTTTTTTTAATACATTTTTTTTTTGCATAAGAAGTTTGATGATGATATTTTTTTCTGTGATTTTTAGTATGAAGTTTTGTTTGATTATAGTTTGTTCAAATGTGATTGTTTGTTTAAATCTTTATTTTTGCGATCAGTTCTGTGATATTTTTCGATTCTTCGAGTGAGTTGATATAAAATGCGTAATTTGTTTGGTATTTTTTTGTACGTGTTTTTATATTTTTTTTTTTTCGTGAGTACTTTTTGTGTGTGTTTGCTTCGACCATAATAAAAATATCGACACTGTCAAACTAAAATGAGATTTCAAACCTTCTTGCAATCATTATGTAATAGTTCACACATCTGACGGGTTCCTTCCTGGTAGCATATGAAAATAACTCATCCGGCAAGTGTGTTACCGTGTTGAACCAAGAAAATTGGTCGCAAGATTTACCATCATAGTAATGAGTCTTCAATTGTTCAACGTGCTGCCCACCTTTTAATTTGTCGTGTTACAGAGAGAAATCTTGAAATATTTTCACAGGTTTTATAATTCATCCCAAATATTTTTAAACTAAAAGTTGTCGTTTTATTAAGATTTTTAATTCAGTCCTAGTGGTACTTGGTACTTCGTCAATTATATTTCTATTGAAATACTTGATCCAAATATCTTTTTTAATCAGATTAAACAACTAGCCACAAGCCAAATACTAAGTAAATTTAGTCATATACTTTAATGTATATACAAGCTGGTCTAGTTTCCACACGACAAGTTAGAAGCAGAAGAACGAAGTCTAGGGTATCAGTTATTAATAAGTGTAGAGTGTAGTGTAGAGTCTGTTCAACTATGATAAATGGCAACGAGTTCTAAATTTGGATCAGTGAATTTCTGTTTGTCTTTCTAGCAGCTGTTCTTACAGTGACTGCAGAAGGTTGCTAGTTTGTTTTCTCCTGTGCTTCGGGCTTTTTTTTCTCAGGGTTCTCCGGTTTTCCTTCCTTACGCATTAATCAATTTCTGGATTCCAATTGAAATTTCAGGGGACGAATAGCTACTCTGTGTAATCCACTGTTAATTCACATTTATTTTATCTTTTATATATGTTGATATAAAAATTACAGCATTTCACTTTTTTTTTGTTTCTTTTTTAATATTTTTTCTTTTTTAATATTTTTTCTTTTTTAATATTTTCTCTTTTTTAATATTTTTTCTTTTTTAATATTTTTTCTTTTTTAATATTTTTTCTTTTTTAATATTTTTTCTTTTTTAATATTTTTTCTTTCTTTCTTTCTTTCTTTCTTTCTTTCTTTCATTTATTCATTCTTTCTGTCCTTTTTTTTGCTTTCTTTCTTTCTTTCTTTCATTCATTCTTTCTGTCCTTTTTTTTTGCTTTCTTTCTTTCTTTCTTTCTTTTTTTCTTTCTTTCTTTCTTTCTTTCATTCTTTCTGTCCTTTTTTTTGCTTTCTTTCTTTCTTTCTTTCTTTCTTCCTTTCTTTCTTTCTTTCTTTCTTTCTTTCCTTCTTTCTTTTAATTTTACTAATAATTTTACTAAAAGCATACGAAACAAACATTCAACAGTCAAGTTTCACTCTTCACCTTCAAGCAAAACAAAAGACAACTGTGATCGATAATAGCTTCCTTTTTAATCGAATTCTTCGTGGTTTTTATGACGATTTCCTTACTAGTAGCTTTTCATCACACCTTGTCAGTAATGAAACCTAATCAAGTTTAAGACAAGTCTGGTTTCGGTGATCGGCCCGTTTCTATTAGTACACACACACACACACACACACACACACACACACTATATTTGAGTCAAAATTTCGCTTTGTATACAGCTAATTTTATTACCCTATCTCGGTTCTTAGAATTGATCACTTTTTTTTTTAAGCTATTTTTTCTTTGAACAGCGGTGGAGCATAAGGCGCATGTGCAGTATTTATATATTTTAAATGACTTGGGGACTGGGCCGGAAAGTTTTCAATGTTATTCCCATGATCCTTTGCACACCAACACTCGCCCCAGTTCTAAATTAGTCCACATAATTTTTTGAAAACTTAATAGTAATATCAATAATTTTATATTTTATAGCGTCGTTTACTTAAAAGTTTTACAAAAGCTTAACAAAACAATCTTTTTTAAACAATTCAAATGTAAGTTCAAATCGATAAAAATATAACTAAAAATTAATGATCCTTCGACAGTTCCAATATTAATTCTTTTGCTGTAACTTTGCCGACACTTAATTTAATTACAAACGCCAACTTTATTTGGGAGCAACTCAAGACCTTTAGAATTAGAAGTGTTACTTTTGAAAAACATCTTAAAACTTGTCATCATGGAGAAGTATAACTTGGAGAAATGAAATATTGAAATATTTTAACTACTTGTTGTTCTAGGGGTCTCTCGATAATAGAGGTCAGTGTCTAGACAATACTGATGCAAAACAGCTTATTTTAGACAACGATTGTATGAAAGGATGTATGGATGCACTTTTGCTCGTTGCTTGGCCCCGGCCTTGAGGGAAACGAGCGAAGACTATCCATAATAGAAGTCAGAGTCTAGACACTGTGCTAAACAGATTTCGTTTATTCACCCCCTGGTTTATTTTAGACCAAGATAAGCTCAGAAGATGAATGCCCTTTGCTCCTTGCTTGGCCTTTCCTCCAAAAAGGAAATGGGAGAAAATGGCATAAGCCTCTCGATACTAAAATTAGGTCAGTGCCAAGACACTGCTAAGCTGAGAGGATGAATGCACTTTGCTCCTTGCTTTGCCCTGCCCTCGAGAGGAAAGGGCAAATTGGCCTCTCGATGATAAAGTACAGTGCACGACCTATGCAAGGTAGCTTATTTTAGACCAACATAGGTCGAAAGGATCGCTGCACTTTTGCTCCTTGCTTGGCTCTGCCCCAGGGAGACGTGTGAGGGGATCGGTGGAAAGGGCAAAGGGCTCTCGTTGATCGATAGAGGTCAGTGTCTATGCAAAGGAGTATATCTTAGACAAAATTAGCTAGATGGATGCCATTTTGATCCTCACTTGGCCCTGCCTCCCAGCGAAGAGGGCCGGAAAGGGCGAGGCAAGAAAATGTCTGACTCTTTAGGATATCCAGGTGTCCGGAGCACGCACGAACCGTCCAATCACCGCGCTTCGATGCTTAGCCAAGCAGCCCTTGCTCCAAGTCTCTTCCCAATACAAAAACACGCGTTTCAAAGAATTTAGAGAAAAAAAGTTGAAGTATACGTGTTGTTTAAAAAATTAAAGTAAATCTTTGCGATCCATCTCCTCAAATTCTGTGAGATATATGACTTTTAAGACTCGGGCGAGGGCCGCTTGAATTACAACAACAATCCTTTTCGCGCTTAGTTTTTCGTACAGCTGGATAGACCTAATTCCTGACACTAAAAACTGTATTCCAATCCATTCTATCCAGTATGAGTAAATAGCTTTTCAGTTCCCTTTAGCGAAAAATATACCTCTTTACCTTGGGAGTAATGTTTTCCCATTTCAGACCACGTGTCATTGTCTTGAGAATAAGATTCTTTGTTTGAGTTGTATCCATATTATTAGTATATCGTGTCTTTTCATGCGCAACCGTCAAACAAAGAAATGATACTCTAGGGAATGAAAACAGAAATAGCAACTGTATTCTAGGCACATGGTGCAATATTGCGCGCAATGTTACAGGCAATCAATGTTACGAGCCATGTCACACGATGCAATTTGTCGCGCACAATGTTGCTGAAGCAAAAAACAAGTTCAGCAGCATTGCCTACAATATTGCGCGCAATGTTGCACCGTGTATCTGTCTGCCCTTTAACCAGCCTGTAGTTTTTCATCGAAATCGTAATCTTTAAAAGAACGTGATTGTGTGATATCACCGTAATAACTCCAAATATGGTTACTATTATCTGTAGTTGCCCTTGTCGATGATAATATGTTGGGCACCTAAGCACCAGCTAGAGATAAAGTCATGCGAGATTATGCGATATTACCTTCTAACATATGGTCAATATTGTCTAGTTGAGCTTTAAATTGTCTTTCGACGATAACGAAATAGATTGTGCACTTTCACAGCGCTTCCCAATCACATACGAAAAATCGTACAATTTGTCATCGCGACGAAGTTGGTTTTGGTGGAAGTCAATCAAGGCGTTTCCATGACGTTCCACGTGGCACGTGCCTTGATAACTTTGTCAGTGTTTTCCGACATTGCCATGGAAACACTTTGATTGACGTCCACCAAAAAGCTTATTATGTCGCGACGGCAATTTCGTCGTGTATTTTTCAATCTATAAACGAATGGAATACTGAGTATTTTATCGCAGAAGGGCGGCTTAGCTTCGGATAAGTTCCATACTGGGCAAATGGCCTACTTTATTTTGATGAAGTGATAAGTACTTAGCCCTTAGGTCCCGAGTGACCTCATTTCTAGAATAAATCTCTAAATTGATAATCACTTAGGCAGCATCACCGTTTATTGAGTGAGTTTATCGGTAACAATGTTAGACAGAAAGCTAGACAGAGTTCCTTGGATTTCATTTTTACACGTTACTAATGCGGGTTAATAGACCCCTTGAAGCAAGTCAGAATGCAGGACAAAACAATAGGTTCCAATTCTCAGGAGATTGAAATTCACTATGACGTCACGTGAAAGGGTTCTTTAAAGCTGTTTAAAGAATTATGACCAACTTGCTGACCATTTAGAGAGACACAGGACCTTGGAACGTGATCTCATATGAATAAGTTGACGAACAGACTACTTTTCAGTATTTAGTAATCTTGGAGATAAAACTGACGATTGATGAATGAACTGTTGCATTTGATTTGCTGCCAAGACGCGCGACCATGTAACTTTTAGACTCTATAATTTCATTTCCATTCAAACACATATACTTCAATCATGTACAAAAAGGAAAATTAGGGAAAATCAATAATATATTGACTATTTATTAATTTATAAGTAATGTTTAATAGAGCTGTTTTCGTATGAGTGAGAAACATACGGTAAGTACTGACTTATGGCTTACAAACGACATGCCGTAACAATGAAATGGCTTCCCATTGTCTTCCAGTAATTCATCCAATCACAAAGCGTAGTTACGGCTTCGCTGAGATGCAGTACGGCTACGAATTAGTTGCAGTAACGTTTCTCTTTCATACGAAAACTGCTATAATGTGAAACTAAGAGATGATACTTTTCAGCAAGCATCATCATCAGCTCAGTCGCATCGGCATCATCACCCAAGCCATCATCATCGTTAGTTTCTTCATAATCATCATCAACACCAGCAATGCTATATCTTTAACTCAATATCATCACCATCACTGTCGCAATTGTCATCATCATTTATTAATGATAACATGAATAGCAACACTATATGATAACCATCATCATCATCATCATCACCATGATTGTCATCATCATCATCATCAACACCAGCAATGCTATATCTTTAACTCAATATCATCACCATCACTGTCGCAATTGTCATCATCATTTATTAATGATAACATGAATAGCAACACTATATGATAACCATCATCATCATCATCATCATCATCATCATCATCATCATCATCATCATCATCATCATCATTATCACCACCATCATCATCATCTTCACCATGATTGTCATCAGTAGCACCTGTCAATTATGTTCTTTCGTTTCTCTTTTCTTACCCAGTTTTTTAGTTCTATGCTTCTACCTTTTTCTTTCTATTCGCTTCTGTCCTTTTTGGTTTCCTTTTCCGCTTTAAAAAAAAAAAAGAATATAATAAGATAATAGAAATAATTTTTTAACAAAGTTTATAACGATTCTCGACGTTTCGGCACTAAATGTTTAATAATAATAATAATAGAAATAATAATAAAATGATGATAATAATAATAATATAATAATAATAATTTATTCACTATTATGGCACAGCTTTATGAGTTCCTTTCATGGCATTGCTGAGATTATTATGTGAATGGTACAAAAACCTTTTGGAAAAACAAAAGCTTTCCGTGAATAAAAGATCATAAAATCTGCTGCTGTTTGAGAATACGATTATATAAATTCATTATACCGGCAAAAAAAAAAATGAAAACTCTGCGATACCATCAAGATGTCCTGCTGTGTGCATAAGGAAGGCGGCAAACTAGAATATTATTATTTATACTAATATAAAAATATTAATAAAACCAATTGCACATTAATCAAGTACACGAAGCTTGTTAATTTTTCTGTCAGTTTTTTTATTAAATCTATTTATTATTTTGCTTCGTATTGATGTATTTATCTATAGTTTTATTATAGTGTATATCAACATTGTAATGAGAACATTTCCCGCGCGGAGTGATCGTAGGAGGCGGATAAAGAAATCGATCAACGGGCGTCTCACCACCTATGATCAACAACTTTATTCTCACTGAGTAAAGATAATGAAATTTGCAGGAATTTGAGGAAAATAAAGCTGATGTTAAATTTAATAGACACTTCAAAGAGCTTGGCGCCTAGCAAAATAAAGGTGTTTTGAAAAGCTGCATCCACTTAAGATTCTTATTTCTTTTTTGTTTTGAGAAAGATTATTCTAGCAACTTGATATAAGCTTGAAACCTTACAGTCAATCAACTCAACCTCTTTAAATTTCGTAATTCAAAAACAAAAAATTAATTTAATTTATTAATTTAAAAATCCCATTTTGGCTTATCATTTCCCCCCCCCCCCCCCCCCCCCTTACTTTTTATATGGTTATCTTCTGACCGCGCATTTTGGGAATCATTATCCACGACCGCTTTTATAAAAATGAAATCCAGTTCATCTTGCAGATCGATTTTTTTATCTTTTATTACAAAAATTAGGACCACAAAAACACACACAGAAACTATTATGTTGTAGAAAAACAGGAAGTGAAGCGGTTGGAACAAAGAGAGAACCCTGAGGAACTCCAAATGATTGAATTAAGCCAGTTTTACACCACAGAAGAAATGACGCCTAGCACTCTTGTCGCACTCGAAACGTCTTAAATTTCGACAATTTTTCTTTCCGCTTCTCGATGATGTAGATTAAAGGTCACTTGCCCTTACGGCACCACAGGTAGTCCAAAAGGACTAAATTGAGGATCGCTGAGTGCATTGATCAAATGATTTCACGTATGTGATGAGATTACCTTATTTGTAAAACTCAGTACCAATAAGGAAGGTTCGTTCATTACCGGATGTAAGGCGAACTGAAAGAAATACTGAAGGTACTGCAAAACTTATTCATTTTCGATTACAATCAAATAGGAGAAGTTGAACAAAAATATCTGGGGGTTTGAAGATTTGAGAACCCGGTGGAATCGAAGCGCTGTTCATGTGAAACATCTGTGTCATTAGTTTGTCTGTTCATGATGATGAAGGAAATTATATCAACACTTTGGCTCTTGAACAGTATTCTAGTGACAACGAAAGCGACAACACAAGGTAAGAATTACCGTTAGAATCTGGATTTGAACACATGATAGACAAATAGATAGCGTATTCCAGCTCGGCTTTGTTGGAAATTTTTGAAGTAGTTAGCTGTAGAAATGCTTGCCCTTAGGGGTGAGATATCTTAAGCGTTCCAATAACCGAAGTATTTTTAGACATGGATGTTCTCCCATATTTTTCTTATAAATTACGAGCAAAAATAGCTTAAGATTAGTATTTATTTACTTAATGGAGAGGAAATGTTTTTTTATTTAGTACTGTTGTGTATCTGGGAATATTTTTGAGTGTGTATAAGGTATTCTGTTACAATGTTAATGATGGGTAGATGACCATAGCATCGGAGGTCACCAAGGCAATGTACATTTCTGCAGCTAAAAATTCTCAATTTTCAAAACTAATCCATCCCCGCTGTGAAAACACATACTCATTTTCTACAGTTCATTGATAATTATCTGTGAGCCGTTGGTCTGTAATCTTTCTTTCTCGCAGCGAATGACGGTTTTTATATGTATAACTCATCTACGTTGGTCATTGCCCATACCAAAAGCCATTTCATCTTACAATGCATCTTACAGCCATTTCATCTTAAAGCATAATGCATAAAAACTTTTAAAAAAACAGTAGTTAAAAACTTGAAAACCAAGGAAAGATTAGATCCGGCATACTAGCGTTTAGATATATAGGCTTTTATATAGTTATAAAAAGAATATATGAATGCCTTTTGATCTCCACTGATGAGCCCTCGTCACACACTTGAAACTTTGCCAATTTTAACAAAAGCAAGAACTCTGCTTACAAATTGAACCAAGATTACATAGTATGTAAATACATATTTTTGTATAATAGTAATATAAAAGTTTTCTGGACGCGAGAAAATAACGATAAATTTTTTATTTATTTATTTATTTATTTATCAATCATCCACTCAATCTTTTTTAATCTTTCAAAATTTATCAATTTCCACCGCGCGGATACTTGCACGAAACCACATCAATCGTTACTTCCATAACAAATACGTTCAGAATGATTGATAATACTAGAGAATAAGTAGTTATTAAGTCTGGGTTCTCGAAAGACAAAACTAATTATAACTTGACTGTTTCCCTAAAATCAAGAAAGAAATATGCAAGCGAATCTTGAAATGAGATATTATCGGAAAAGGGTCTTGAGAGCTGGTTTATTAATTGGTTTTTCATTGCGATAGAGAAGGAATGATTTTAGAGTAAAGATAAGTTCCACGGATGCTGTTGAAAAGCTGCTAATTCGCCATCGACGTAATCATTATTAACAGCATGTGTCCTTGACGACTTCACGGACCGACCGTCTACAGAAAAACGCAAAGTATCTGGTCAGTCCTAAGGGCATGGATGGAAACGGTCGGGGAAAAATAAACTTCCAATATACGCGTAGTCAGTAACATTTTTCCAAAATAAGGAAGTGTGTTGCAGATATCATCTTTGGTTCCCATTTCTTTTGCATTGTGTGGACCCATTAGCTTCCTTATATATCTTCACAAGAAAAGAACATATATGATATCATTGAAGGGGCAATTTCTGCAGCTATTTCTAGTAATCTTACAAGGATAAAAGCAAGCTGACGCCGGCGACTTTGGTCCTACATTTGTGAGATTCATTAGATTGGACACAAAATGCTTTTCGCATCAAGTGTTGCGACATTACTTTCCGTATTGCTACTTTACAATTTATAATGGTTTCCATTAGAACATTACAAAGCATATTCTAAATCTAGTTCTAGACATGTATGAAACAGCTTTCCCGGACGGCACAAGGCTAGTTGTTGACAGCATTGTATATTTGTCATTTAATTGACGCACTTTTAGAATGTTCTAGAGCACTCGTGCTGTCTCCTATCTTGAAAATGGCTTTTTGATCGCTCATAACAATCAGCTTAGATAACTCTTTAGATGCTTTCCCGGAGACGGGTTTATTTAGTACATTAAGGGTGCGACAAGCAGGCTGTTCACGAACAGGGAAAATAGTTAATCTACACGAGAACAGTCGATAAGCTATTTTGATTGCACACGCAAACAAACAGTACTTTCCAGCTTGCGCGTTATTCTCTTGAGTATTACTCTTTTATTTACCGGTAACGACGGTACAGACGATACATTAATATTGATTTGATAATATTGATAAAACCATGCAATATTATTTTTTGAGAGAATGACATGTGATCTGAAATGGAAAAACCTAACGCTCAAACCGAAAAAGATAATGATTGAATCTTCGTGTGCTAGAAATGATTTGCTTTGACTTTCAAATCGTTTTCGCTTTAAACCAATCATAGAACAATTAGATAAGCTAGATAAAATTAGATAAACCATCCTTTCATAGAGCTAGGACAGTAAAATGCATATGGCTTGCTCTCTAATGAGAAGCCAATACCAGAGAAGCCAATACCAGACTCAACCAATCACAATGCTTGAATACTGCATAGAAAATTGCTCTTCCGAAATGGTTTCTATTTTCAGATTGATAGCTTTTTGATCGTTTTAACACTTCTTTAGTATACATATCAAACTTTTTTGCGAACTCTTTGACCCCTTTCATTGAGCTTTATTGCCTTTAATAATGTCTCAATGCATTCTTCTCAGAAAAATATTTGGCTCAGTTTCAAATCATTAGTTTAATTAATTAATTCCATCCTACCGGCATAAGATATATTTCACGAGGCTCAAATCATAGGTAACTATATCGAGAATGTAAGGCCCAGACACATGCAAGGAACCTATTGCGCACACATTGGTGTGTTTAGAATAACGTCACACCTAGCAACTTAAAGTTCAAATTTTATCGATACCCTGAAAAAACTCACAGAGGAAAACCGGAGAACCCGGAGAAAACCCTCGAATTAAAGGAGTCAAACAAACTCTACTCGCATGTGTTGCCGAGTCCAGAAATCGAACCTGAGTCCCCAGAGATGAGATACGAGTGTACTACCATGTTTCCTGCGATAAAACCCTCCTAGATTTCGTATGGCTAAAAAGGCTAATAAACGACATGTCACAAATTAAGAACCAACATGATACGAAGTTCACGACATCGTTTGAAGATATCAGCCGCAATACGAGAGCGTACGTGTCTTGTTGTCACCAGCATCATTGCAAATGCGTGCACACGTTGAAACTTGTTACGCACATTTGTAAAGATTTGAAAGAAATTTCTTACGGAAGTGACGTCATCCAACGCGCAAGATCCAAAAATGCCATCCAATCAAAATGCACGGTCACGGTGTAGCAAATCTCATCGCCAGAAATCCCCACCGTCAAGCGAAAATGCTACTCGACCCAGTCCCCCTCTTGTTATCTCCAAGGACTAAAAATTGATGGTAAAACTATACGAGTCGAACTATTTCCTGTCAAATGCTCAATTACTATTAAGTAAATTAAAAAGTTATAGTTCACATGTCAAACCTTAGTATATAAGCTACTATGGTATGGCAAAAACAATAAACAAAGTGTAAATTTGATGTAGCATATTTTAATCCTTGATTCTGCCTTTCGCGGCACTTACAAATTACAAAGCGAAAGGGGAAACTTACGTGTAGATACCAAAAGTAAACTATTTTTTCTCTTACAATAAATGTATATATTAAAAAGTTGTAATGAGTGTCATGAATTTCAATAGACTAAATGTGAATTCCAAGTCGTTTTACCTCGTTAAAGAAGAAATAGATGTAGCATTTTTTCAATTTAAAATCGTCTTTTTTGCTCCAACGGATAAACACAATAACGGACTCCATATTTCCAAATTCCCGAGGCAATAGCTTGAATAATATTGAACGAAAACTAGCGAGTAATACATCAAATTGAAGCTTGTAAACAGCAGATTTCATATATATACGGCCTGGTTACAAAGTCTGAAAGCACATAGCATGATCGAGCATGATTCAATATAGAGCATCGCTGACCTGAAGAAAAATGCCTGCAGGCCAGCGGGTCAGCGGACATTTCGCGCGAAATTCGATAGGCAATATACGATGTCAGAAGTATTGAATATTTATGAACATTTAAAATTCAAATCAGCTATAACATTTTCATCGGAAGGTTGCCTTGATTATATTCGCAAAGAAACTCGTGATGATGTGTTTATTACTCTGTATATACCTAACGAATTTCTATATAAGTGGCATCAATACGTGGAATTGCTCTATATTTCCCAAAGTATCCCAGCATGTTATCTAAAGGAAGAAGCTAAAGAACGAGTGG
The DNA here is from genome assembly GCA_964019055.1 of Anthopleura xanthogrammica. Taxonomy (NCBI): domain Eukaryota; kingdom Metazoa; phylum Cnidaria; class Anthozoa; order Actiniaria; family Actiniidae; genus Anthopleura; species Anthopleura xanthogrammica. The sequence goes on from OZ025215.1 coordinate 11,171,753, forward strand.
AAAAGCGCTTGAAAGAGTTATCTAGCTATGCTGCCAAGTCGTGTACTGGAATCCGCGAAAGATTTCGCGGGTTTATTTTGAAAAGAAAAACAAAGAAAAACAAAACAAAAAACAAAACAAAACCAAAAAAAGACCAAAAAAAAAAAAAACAATTGCCTGAAGTTCAACTTCTTATTTAGAGTTTTGGTATTGACCGCTGAAAACTTACGGCGGGCGCGAGGGTTCCGATTTCTGGCCATGTTTGTCATTCAAAAGGTAATATATTTCTACAATTTTTTTGTTGAAAGCTCTGCTGAAAAGTAGACTCCACTGCATGAAACTAACTCTATTTGAGATTTTTGGTTGTAATTTTTTGCCTTACCAGTCTTCCTTGGCTCATTCCTACTCGGTCCACAGGGTTCCCAATGCCAAAAGAAATAGAGTTGTTTGCGGACGGTGGCTAGCTGAAACATATACGCATGAACAAACGTTTTCTTACTTTTATTCTTTGAAGAGCTAAGTTACAGTAAACTATAGTACGTATACAATGCCTTGGCAACACCTTAGCAACGCCTTAGGGGAGTTCTAGTTGTTTGTTTATTCCTAAACTTGTTATAGTTACAACTATATTTACGTGCAATTCCTGGTTTGAACATGACATCATAGCCGCCATGTTGGAAGAATTTGACGAAAGATTTTTCAGTGATTTTTTTTTTTTGGTATATCATCCAGCATGGCGGCCATGGCTTTTCTTATTTTACTCCCTTTGAAATTATTGCAAACCAAGAATTGCCGACTTTCATGACCCAGCATGCATTGCGCAAAAAACAAGATGGCGGACGCTTAAAATTTGTGGGAAAAAAGGAAATTGATGGAAAAACGTCTAAAAAAACTTACAGAAAGGGAAAAAGACATTGCATTTCCAGCAACACTCATTGTTTTCAAGTGCGTCCATTTATAGAGTGGTTCGGCACAGCCGCATGTTGTAGGGCAAAACAATAACAACAAAATTTCCTTCTAGAAATGAAATCTCTTGTGATACAAGAGTATAATTGCATTGTTCCTGTTATCCAACATGGCTGCGCCGTGAAAACACTCTCTAAGATATCTGACCAAGCTAAGCCATTTGTTGTTTTTTCATTGCCTAGAATGATCTATTAATCGTAGCGGGAGTCCTTTCCAATGGCAAACATCTTATAAACAACTTGACGAATCATTAAGATCTCGGGAAACAGTAAGCACTCTCGTGCCATTTATCTGATGTAACTCTTTTGCTTGACATTATAAAATATATTCGACTCATCGGGGAAAAAACAAAATTAAACTAAAAATCTTATTGGTCGACATAAGATATATCTGATTATCAGAAAAAGAAAAATGACTGAGTTAATTTTTTCATATTTTCATATTTCATATTTCAAAATGACTTTTTCTGGACCAACCAAAAGGTGAGAAAATTATACCAACCAATCACGATGACCTAAGACAAAATTGCAAATAACTTTCAAATGACTTCTGCTACTAGTGAACCAATCAGAAAGCAGAATCGCTAACCAAACAGAAAGTGGTAATTTTCTGCTCATGCGAGGCCTCGTGCTTTCCAGAGCAAAGATAAGTAGAGTTGTAGTATTTGAACTTGCTGTTCGACCCTTTGTTCCACCATAATTACGCGACAAAAAAAAACTAGCTATAATTCAAGATGTCTTGATTTTCCGCTACCGTCAAAAGTTGCCAACGGTTTGAGTAGGTATTTTTTGATTAACGCCAGCCATAAACTCAGACGTCTGCGGCTGTGTTGGTTGCTTAATTATGAAAAAGAATAGATAAGATAAGATAGAAAACAGGTGAAGAATTAGGTAAATTTTTCCAGCAGGTTCCGACACTGAAATGCTCTTGACTCAAGCCTAGTGGTAGATCCCAGAATCAAGAGGATACGCTAAGAGGTTTTTTTTAACTTTAAACTGAATGTCGAACTTTCGAGCAACATGATGGATGGATGGATGGATGAGTTTGAATGAATGGATGGATGGATGAATGAATGGGATGGATGGATGGATGAGTTTTGTTCGGAACAAACAAACTCAAAACAAAAAGGAAATGAATTCAAAAAGAAAGCATATGTTTAACACTCCAAAAATGACAAGTGTAAAGTTGACACTCATTCATACAAAACAAGGTTCTTCTGTCACTGATCACCGAAGCACAAAATAACGGAAGTACTCGACATAAAAGCCTGCTCATACACTTCAAGTCTTGATAACGAACATTAATTAGAAACATTTGCGAAAAATTAAAAGATGAATGATATGTTTAAGCAACGGTTGTGAAACAAACAGGTCATAGCCGGTTAGTCGGTGGTATTTTCCAACTTAAAGGAAATTAAAATTTATTGTCAAAAACTGTCATTTTCTTCCTTAAGTTTGGAAAACAAATGTTCAGAATTCAACATTCAGTTTGCGTGAATGTTGCCAAGATTCCTCGCGCAGAATTTTTTATCGAGTCATCTCCGGCCTCATCATCACCAGAAATAAATCTTTTTTACAGGAAGGATTATCGATTTTTTTGATAAGCTTTGTCAAACCAAAATGCCACTGATATAATATAAAATATCTTATAAGATACGAATCATTTTACTAAAAAAAGGACTTTGAGTTCCATGAAATAAGTCGGGCAATGTTTGATTTACTGAAAAATGCCAATTAGATGACGTCAACGCAGGATTCATTTAAAATACGAAATTACTGTCCTGTAAGGTAATGCAAGCTTTCAATTAATAAATGATTTTTATTACCAAAATATATGTTGTAGTAGAGTTTGGTGAGTTTTTTTGGGGAGTCACTGGTAGTAAAACACTCAAGAAAAGAGGGCAGATACCTTTATTGAAGTCATCTGATTTGTATTATTAAATTTTAAACCTTTATATCTCTAAAATGAGAAGTCCGTATCCTGTAAGACAGCGCCATCGTAGAATTAATTTTAAACTAAACCTTCAAAGTTGATAGGCACTTTAATATAATATCAAATTTCTTTTTTAATTAAATTTTTAATCAGTTCTTAGTCTCACAAAACAGTACGTGGTCAAGGTTATTCTTCCTGGTGGGTTTGCATGCGTGATATGCAAAATTAAGGTGGCTCACTACTCTGGGAAAAATTGATCAGAAAACTTTCAAAGAAAGCTTTGTTTTATGCAGAAATTAAAGCTGATCAAAACAAAGAAACAAAACTGGGGTGTACCGAGCTCGTCTTTGAGATATTAAAACTTAATATCACCATCTTGACACTTTCTCACCTCATAGTTAGTAGAGGTGTAGTACTAACTATGCTCACCTTTATATCAGAAAAATGACAGTTGGAAATACTCTTGGAAACAAAAAAAGCTATGGAAATAAGTTTCTTGAAATATGTATTTTGAACATTATTTTTGGAGAACAGACTAAAAATATTTAAAGGCATTTTGGATTAAGACCAAAATGTGTGTGTTTTGTTTCCTTCAGTCGCGTGCAAAGCATCAGAAAAATTCAAAAATTTCTTGTCCACCGCGATAAACGACAACTTGAATCAGCAACGAAATCAAAAAAAGTACTTTATTTCCTGTGCGTATTTATGAGAGTATCTTATAATATTTAGTAATAATAATAATAATAATATTTAATATTATTAAACTTATATTGCGCATTTTAACATTTGAAATATGATCAAATGCGCATAATCATCTTTGAAGTAACTAACCTACAAACTAGTATGGCAAAATCAATTTATTGCTCTTAACTTCAATTCAGAACTGAGAAGCCGGATTAAAAAACAAATATGAGTCGAAAGAAAACCAGGTGAAGAAAAAGAGAATGAAATGTCCATTTGCTTCGCCTCTCAACTTACGTGAGATTTTCAACAACACAATTTATATATATTTATAAGGCTTCGATTGGCTTGAGAACTTAAGTGAAGAAGATTAAAAATGAGTTTGATTAAAGCAGACCGCAAAGAAGGATTATCCAGATTTGCACTAAAATATATCTTATACATAAGGAAGTTTAGAAATCTTAATCAATCATTATGAACTTCAGCATAAAAACGCCATAAAAATGCGGTAATTTTGCACTCAAAGATTAATTTTGAAATCAAAAGTCGTTTCAATTCTTTGGGATTTTTTTTTTTTTCTGCAATTACTTATTGGCGTTTCTTAGGGCGTATTAGATCATTTAGCAAGTCTTGAATAACTCAGATAACTGATGTTAGACCAATGGACGGTCGAAGCGGGGGAATTTGTAACTGAGCCGGGAACAAACTCTCCCCATGAGAGGAGCTTGATCGGCCATCTTCTGAAGTAGATACACCCAGGATAAAAATTTGCTTGACTTGACACATGAATGGAATTTTTTTCTATTTCTGTGGTGGTCTTCCGTAAAGAATACAAAGATACATCACTCCGGCAAGAAAAAAATTTTCTTTCTTGTTTCTTTCTTGTTTCTTTCTTGTTTCTTTCTTTCTTTCTTTCTTTCTTTCTTTCTTTCTTTCTTTCTTTCTTTCTTTCTTTCTTTCTTTCTTTCTTTCTTTCTTTCTTTCTTTCTTTCTTTCCTGCCTTTCTTCCTTCCTTTTTGTTTGTTTGTCCCTTTCTTTCTTTCATCTAATTGTCTTCCAGTCAGTACCGATTCTTTTTCCTACATCTCTACTACTTTCTTTCACCATTCACTCTCTTTTCACTTACTAGAACATTTCAACAGTACATTACTTCACAAATCAAGAGCTCGATCGAGCTTGTGGGCGTCTGTCTCCGTCCCACACAAAGGTTACAGTAGATACATAAATCTCAAGGGCGCGTTTGCAAGGCGTGCATAAGCTAACATAATGCCCCGTATACTCTCAAGCTGATGTAAAGATATTATCTCATTCATTACTCCTTAGGAAAGTCAACGGATACAACCTTTCCTGATAGAACAAAGATGCTTTGTATCACGAAGTTAGAAAATAATTTGTCTAAAAAAAGTTAGAAATTCAGAAAACACTTTTATTTCCGTACGGAAATAGACTCTTGATACCAATTCTTCCCAATGAATTCAAAAAAAGAAGTTTGACTATTAAGAGCCATCTGCTCTGTTTTACTTGAAAAATAAATTCTCTGTGGTTTCGCTATCTGTTTACACCCCTTAACCACAGTAAGCTTTGTTTGTTTTGTGTCTAGTTATTAAAAACCAAGTCGGGATCATTTCTGATACTTAAATAGATAAAAACAAATTCTTTGTTACTATGTTTCTAGACCTTGGTCATCTTAATTTTTTAATATATTTTGCTTTTATCAAAGCCTTGGTTATTTTTCATAGCAAAGCGAGCACAGACACAAAAACAATCACACGGAAAAGGACAGAGTTTAATGCTTGTTTTAGCGTTTGTTTTTGCGTTTACATGAGTTGAGCCTGTTTCTGCAATTAAATATTAGAAATTAAATTTTAGAAATTTATGCAACACTTGGCGAAATATATAATTAATGATAACGGCTGGAACTTAACATCTACGATAAGTTGTAATATATATATGATATATATCTATATGCAACTGATAGATGTTGGTGTATGCGGGGACTCTGGCAAAATATATGAATGATAAGTTCAACGATAAGTACTTATATAAATTTGATGGAGTTGGTATGGTCTGCGAAGATTCTAGTCTCCCTGCTCGCGACTTAAAGAAATTAATAAAAAAAAAATTCACGATTATAAGATAACTCGATAATAGCAAAGCTGCCTAAGTTTATTCCTACATAGTACAATTTTACAGAAGATGCTAATCCATGACACTCAGCGTTGGTCGTTTATCGTAAAATTAAGCTTTGAACGAGCTGCATTGTGGTCTAGCTTGGGTACAAACGAAACCATATATGGCAAAAGATGTATCCAGGCTAAGTAAAATTTAACCATATAAGAAAAAATTGTCACTGACGGCAGTGATGCAATCGAAGCTCTCGTAAGCGGCCGCCCGGGGATTCAAAAAAGTAGTCGTAACTAGAGCTGGTCGCTAATGAGAATGTGCTCTCATAAGCGGCAATGCAAACGGGGTTTCAAAATCGTGGTCGTAACTAGAGCTGGTCGCTTATGAGAATGGTCGCAAGAAGAGGTTCGTCCAGATAAACATCGGCTTGCGCAATCAAAATCCTTCAACGTACCGCTCAAATAATAAATCAAAATTTCCTCAAACAAAGTCCGGCGACTATCCTTACGGCTGATATTGCCGGCGTAAGTTACATATGAGAATTTTTGCATTCATATAATTAAAGTACTTGTGAAATAACGGAAACTAACGCTAAACATTGTTATCTACTGCCTATCAACCTCCCTGCTATCAACAACGGCTCTATTGCCTTCCTCTTCTACGAGGAATAGGTAAGAAAATTTTCTCCGCTATCGACGTTTTAGTTTCTACCGGTGGACATAAAATAAATTTGGATTTCTAAATTTTTATATTTATGTATTCACATGCTGATATACTTTTTCAAAATGTCAACAAACTTATATCCGTGAAACGAAAATTTAGTTAGGAATTATAAATAAAATAATACTAGTAATAAATTGGATTTAGCAGTGACATCTCTACAACTGAAGTAGGTATTCGTCCACCAGTGAAATTCCAATTGGAATTTAGAAGTTGATTTTTTGCGGAGGGAGGAAAACCGGAGAACCCGGAGGAAAAGCCCTGGAAGTACCGGAGAGAACGAGCTGAAGTAACTCCACTCACATACGACACCGATCCCGGCGGGACTTGAACCCGGGCCGTATTAGTAATATTTTAATTTCGAGATTTAAGATATATATATATATATATATATATATATGCCAAATTGATTTGATCGACAAAAGTATTACTGTGCCATCTCGTGATTATCAAACCAAAAATGTCAGTTGAGTACAAGTCGAGAGCATGCATGATTTTATGTTTGGACATAAGCCATAAAATCAACAATGAATCCATTCCATCCACATTATCACCGACTCTAAAATATCGACATTCAAAAAAAATATTTAATTATCCAACAAGAATTGTTTTTCCTAATATTCGATAAGAATTCTGTGTAATAATGTGTATTTCCCCTCCAGTTAGCTCTTCTTATTAAAGTTATTATGACATAGCACTTTCTAGAAGTAAACGAAAACGTACGCTTGTTATTTTGGTATTTTGAGTGAAGCAAAAATAACTCAGTCGTTCTACACCCTCCACATTCACATTCCACTTGGAGAAATCATTCACTTAGGCACCTTTTATTCCTGAAAGCCACAAAGTTAAGAATCGGAAACCTTCTGATTCTTCTTCAAAATAAGCAAACACAAAATTTGCCAAATAACCACAGTTACTCTCAAGATTTTGAATGGTTCTTCCTCAAGATTTTTTAAGTGCTTCCTAGTATTTTCCTTAATAATATGCCTGCGAACCGTTGTTTACTCTGACGGACAATTTACTGACAATTTAGTGAAGGATTGGTTTTATCAATGTCCTGTGATTGAGCCTTCAAATATAATGGACAAGTTTTGTGCAAGAATATTCGATATCTCATACACAAATCGACCACAATTATAGTTATTCCAAAACACATAATTAAACCCCAATCTTCCCCTATGGAAAATAGTCCATGATTGGTCCAAATCCTGTTCACTCTTCGCAAAGCATTAACAGAGCAGTCAAGTAAATAAACTAGGTTATGACATCAGCAAAGATTGATACAGTTTGAGCCTTTGGTCTGCGAGAGGTACCACTTTAAAGAACTATGTCTCCACTCGTTCGAAATTTACGGCCATGGAATATTTGTATAATGAATTTAATTCTTCTTATCCCTGTCGCGTACTCAAAACTTGTACAATACGACAAAGTACCCGGTAAGTCTTCTATACCTGATACTAGTTATAATATATTAATATCATAATTTAGAACTATATGCGCTGGTAAATAGAAATATTAAAAACGTTGATCTTATATCGCTATTAAATCAAATTGTGAAATAGTTAAAACGAGAGATATTCACAAACTTAGCTCTTTATTCACATTATTTTGATAAACTCGTTTGCAGAAAAATTTCTTAGATTTTTTTGTTTGATAGTAGCTGCACCATTTAGAATCCAGATTGAATTCATTATATTAATTTTACAACTCTTTTTCTTTAAATTATCTCTCATTAAACTTGAAAAAAGCAAAGCCATTCATGCATTGCTTTTATTCGCATACAAAACCGACAAAGCCATGCAAAATAGAGCTACGCTTTCAAAATAAGGTGAACGGGTCAAACCTGATTTTTAACTATAGTATGGTTATCTCGAGTCTGTTGAGATATTAAAATCATCTTCGCGAGAAAACTGTACTCTATGTATATGTTTTCATCTTTACATTATAAATAAATCCAACGCTCGTTTAAAAAGCTACAAATTTTGAGAAGGAAGAATACTATTGTTCAACATAATTTTTTGGGGACTCGGAATGAACTGGATCCTATCTATAGAGAAATCTTTGCGGTATTCTAAAAAACAATTTATTGGGTCTGGTGCATAATAGGTGTTATGATTAAACCGTGTTTTGACGAAGAAAATATTGTGGATTTTTGGTGGGAAGAAAATAAAAGGCTTACCTGGCTAATAGGTGCCTTTTGGCGCAGAAGAGTGTCAGTTTAAGACTAGTTTTGATTAAGGCATTCCTCTCCCCTCTCGTATTTTTTTCTCATTAAGAACTTCTTAGATTAAATTCTAAAGAGTCAAAAAGCTTTATACTAGAGATTGCATGCGAAGTTAAATTTTAGTTTCAAATAAACAAAAAAAAAAGATTTTTTTAGCACCGTCAGACACCGGTTCGTGAATTACAGAGTCTACAGATACTATACCTTTCATTATTTAGTACGATTTCTTTTCCTGTTTATGCTATCCGACTATTTCTGCGTAGGTGTTATTGTCAGTCTAACATCTCCCCACCAAGATATCAAAAACAAAATAGGATAAAACAATAGAATGTTTAAAAAAAAGTTTTGACCCCAAATTTTGTATCGTCTATCGAGTAAAATGTATATTTTAAGATCTCTAAAAAAGAAGGTTCAGTTTGTGTCACTTTTTATCAGATAGTTTCTACTTTTATCAGAGATTTTTGGCTCGTACAATTGTGAAAAAATTGAAAATATTTTCCCCTCGAGTCTTATTACAAATATGGTACTATTTGCAAAGTCTTTTTAAGAAGAAAAAACCTTCAAATGTTATTGAACACTGAAACAGCCGTTGGGCTTAGTACTCTAAGTCAGGGTACGTCTAACTCACAAATGAAATTGGAGTTTAGCTTTGTTAGGTTTTGCTTCTAAACCATTTTAAATCAATTTTGACAACAAAAAAATTATATCTGTTTATATATTTCTACATATATAAGTCAGAAAACTATGCCCTTTTCGGTGCCAATTGGCCAGGTATTTGCCGGTTTCATCCAGTATACATACTAAATCTCACCAAGTTATACAAGGATCACATTTCGCTCACCGCTGTGAAATGTAACCTCAAATCTGGGGAATTCCCATTTGTGTGTCTTAGAAATTCAAAATAAGTGATAAATAGTCAATCTCTCCGAAGTAGATTCAGGAAATTAGACCAATTATTTCATTCAAAATAATTAATTTTCAAAACATCATTTATGAAGGACTGTGTTAGTGCTTTGAATTTACTTTCATTTTGACCCCTTTTACTTGCATATCAAAGCTAATCCAATCAATGATGGACACTAATTTGATGGGTTTCTTCATGATGTTTGCCTTGTTGAAGCGAATCTTTCAATGCTTGGTTCTCATGGTCGAGTGATAACCTCTCGGTCCTCTTTATAATAACTTCGTCTAATACCTCGAATGTTCATAGAATAGTATACATAATATATATTTATTTCATTGGGTCATATTCTAATTCCTCAAATACTGACCCCACCCCCAAACCCCCCCCCCCCTCCCCCCCCCCCTGGCAATCATACGTTGCTTGGTCTAGTTCGGATTCTTCACTCACGTAATAAGCTTACCATTTCGTCGTGTGTGTACGAGAAAGATTTTTTAAGATTAAAAAAAGCCGTATCCCATATAAGCTTTCAAGAATAAATAAACGACCTGCCCTTGACTCCGATTTCAAGACAAAATTCATGATTTTTCCGTAAGGTTTTTGAAGTTTTGATCTGGAAAAAAATATCAAACAATCAATGACGGTATTTGCAGGGATCGAGAATTCTAGAATCATCAGTATTCTATTATATTGTTATGATTCTATAAAGCCAATCTTGGACTTTCTAAATACGGATTATTTGCTGTAATTCGCTTAGAATAACAACTAGAAGATTCGCAAAATAAAATCATAGGAATTAGTTGAAGTAATACTGTCGTACTCAAAAGCGCATCTGAAAAAAATTTCAGATTTCAAAAGGGTTCAGTTCTAAGATTGTTGAACTCCTTGTACAGATTCAAAAGTGTTACAAAAATTGACCTTTTAAGAGGATCTTCCTGAAAAGGTCATGCTTTGAAGAGCACCTTTTTTTTTTTTCACAAGTTTTCAACTTTAGGGTCTAGTGTTGAACTGATGGGGTAATATTGATAAATGTCATTCAAATAATTAAAAACTGATTAGAGATTCGTTTGACAATGGGAAATTCTGGTTTTCAGAAACATTTTCTTTTCCTTCCTTCTCTCTTTCTTTCTTTCTTTTTTTCTTTCTTCCTTTCTTTCTTTCTTTCTTTCTTTCTTTCTTTCTTTCTTTCTTTCTTTCTTTCTATCCTCAAACCCGGACGACAGAAGTGAGAGGCGAGCGGTAAACCCGACTGCACCATACCAAATTCTTTCTTTTTCTTCTAGTCTTCTTTCTAAGTTAGAAAGAGGTGGAACCAGCAATAATATTAAAACTATGTTACGTTAAACATTCTAGATCTTTTCATGCAAACCCTGGTAATGACTGGAAGGAACTGAACTGAAACGACAATGGACTAGATACCTGGCTCATTGTCTGTATTCAGTAAGCTACCCTATCTTAAGGGTAACATCCTTCGAATTTACAGATTTAGGGATTTAGGGATTTCCTAATCAGGAGCACTAAACGTGATCATCATTGGTCAATGTCAACTGCTTAATCAGCATCAAGATTAGGCACGTACAGCGCAGAATTAGCACTATTGAAGATTGTTGTCTGTAACCAATATCATGGTTCGTTTCCGATCTCTTTATTCTTGTTTTTTTTCTTATCGGGTACGCTCATAATAAATGCATCTTTAAGCTTTCAAAAAAGAAGGAAGAAATGAAAGGATGGATGGATGAATAGATGCTAAATGTATGGATCAGATAGATAGATGATTAGCTTGGATTAGAAAGATATTGGAAGGCATGAAATAGGATGGATGGTTGGGTGGGTGGGTGGGTGGGTGGATGAATGGATGGATGGATGAATGGATGAATGAATAGATACAAAATGTATGGATCAGATAGATAGATGATTAAATTGGATTAGAAAGATATTGAGAGGCATGAAATAGGATGGATGGGTGGGTGGGTGGATGGATGCATGAATGAATGGATGGATGGATGGATGGATGGATGGATGGATGGATGGATGGTTGGGTGGGTGGGTGGGTGGATGGATGGATGGATGGATGGATGGATGAATGAATAGATACAAAATGTATGGATCAGATAGATAGATGATTAAATTGGATTAGAAAGATATTGAGAGGCATGAAATAGGATGGATGGTTGGGTGGGTGGATGGATGCATGAATGGATGGATGGATGGATGGATGGATGGATGGATGGATGGATGGATGGATGGATGGATGGCTGGCTGGATGGATGGATGGATGGATTGATGAATATATACAAAATGTATGGAACAGATAGATAGGTGATTAGCTTGGATTATATAGATATTGGAAGGCATGAAATCAACAACATGAATATTGAGCTGAAAATTGGAATACTGTTATTTTGATTTCTAGCAAGACAATGGATGGATGGAAGGATGAATGAATGAATAGATGAATAGATGCATAAATGGATAGATTAGATGGATAGATGATAAGCTTGGATCAGATAGATATTGAACAGGATGCAATCTAGAATGGATGGATGGAAAGATGAATGGATCCCTGGATAAAGAACGAAAACTATACATAGTCTTGTTTGCAATCAAAATCACAGTATTGAAATTTTTCGCTCAATATTTACTTTGTTGATTATTCTTTTTCAGTTCGTTAATGGGCTGTTAACGCATATTATAATCATTATCGTAAACAAATTGATGCCTCGTTTATTTTTCGTCATTGTGTTTCCGATTAACCCCCAATGAAATTTTTTTTTTTTTTTTCTCTCTTTTTTTTTTTTTTTTTTTTTTTTTTTACAGTCTACAATAATTCCACAACTTAGACATTATGACATTATGGTTTCATGTTTATTTGGTGCTTCATTGTTTGGTTCGATTTATAAGCCAGATAATCTTGAGTATCGCATTGAAGATTAATTCCACTCTTGTGATTTTTTTAAGAAAATTAAATCACATTCTAGAATGGTGCTGAATTTGACAGATGGCCAATTTCTCTCTCTCTCTCTCTCTCTCTCTCTCTCTCTCTCTCTCTCTCTCTCTCTCTCTCTCTCTCTCTCTCTCTCTCTCTCTCTTCTCTCTCTCTCTCTCTCTCTCTCTCTCTCTCTCTCTCACTCTCTCTCTCTCACTCTCTCTCTCTCTTCCTTTTTCAAAATCATTTCGCACTATGATATCTATATTAAAGTGGACGTAAATTTGAGATTTGTAACTGGATTAATTTATTCGAACCATATTATTTCGCATTTTGGTGCTCCAGAAAGGAAGAAAAAATATAATTAATCATAATAAAATAAAATCGAGGCATCTTTAACTCCGTCATTGCTACGATTCAATACCTCCCATCAATTCTATACTCTGATTGCAATCTTTTAATTCTCTTCGTATTACGACACAATAAGCTATTTTGGGTTCCGTCTCGCGATAAAAGGAACAAAATTCCTTAATGCGTTTATCAAAAACGTACCATAGTGGTGCCATTTAGAGTACTTGATTGAAAATCTATCTCAAAAGTCTTCCAAAGCTGCCAGAGCGTTTCCGATAAATCGTTTAACTTTAATTAATCGAATGAACAAGAATGAACTAACGCGAATGTTAAAGTTCTAAATCAATAAGAAACGAAGAGAAACTAAATGACTCAACAATTTGAGCGAGTTGAAAAATCAATCTATCAAAGGTTTACAGACAGCTGTTGGATTATTTTAGGGAAACAGAGTTCCCACTCAACATTAAGGCAGAAGAAAAGGCCTTTTAGGACAATAACTTCCTTTCCTCTCTGTTCCGGCTCTGTGAAATACATGTGAAAACATGAAATGACATGAAATAACAATAGGTTTTTGAAAACCTCGTTATGGGAGTCTAATGCACGACGATTAAGGCTGTTTCATGCAATAATAACAATGGTTTTGTCAACGTAAGGTATTTTAAATGCAGCTTAGGTTTGGCCCGGAAGCTATACGAGGAACTTTTTGCCATATTACAATACCCTAGGTTGAAGAAACAATTATAATTTTGATAAGAGAAATGATATACCAACCTACAATGACACACTACATCGGTTATTATAGTAAACAATATTCTAATCGATTTGGAAATTCATTTAAAATTTGAAATAATGAGAATAGAGATTTTTATTTTTATTTTTTGGATATTCCGAGTTTTTTTTACACCTCCTAAAAAGAGATTTTTTTTCAATATTATAGACAAAGCTAACCTGAATGTTTTTTAGAGTTTTAATAATGCTTAATGTAAAGTTAAATACCTTTCCCATTCGCCCACACACTTGTCTTAAATTAGAACTCATCTTCGTCCGGAAAACACAACAAAAATATAAAGTAATTCATAAAAAAAAAACATTACTAAAAAATAGTTAAAACAATTGATAATGAAGTTATATAACGTCAAATTAAACGTCGTCATTTTTATAATTCTAGAAGTTTCTTATGGATTTTAAGAAGATTTTAACTGAGTAAATATATTTTTAAAAAACTCATGAATATTTGATGAGAACACAATAGAATCATCGACCATGGAGGAGGTTTTAAATCTAATAAAATATCATCTTCATTAGCATAAATTTTAAGATGCTAAACTTGGTTTATTTGTAAAAAAAAAAAAATAGTAGAACATGCAAACATACAGCTAAAGGTTTTTGAGCTGTTTTTGAAATAAACTCGCAGATCGTGTTTTATTGGATCTGAAACCAATCGGCTTCCCCTTGTGTTTTAAACCCGATAAAACACTCCTGCTCGTATACTAAACAGTACTTATAAGTATAAATATCGAAATTTTCAATTCATCAACCAATAAACCATATATATAATACGAGTACTTCATATCCTGTTTAAAATACTGATTAATTTGGATATGTTTAGAATAGAATTTTCCCGTACAATCTTTTGCGGTCGCAGGATCCAACATACTGTTTTCCAATTATGAGAAAAATTAACTTTTTTTTCAAAGTTTCTACATAAAATGACTAGTTATCAATATCAAAACAAAATTTATAAGAAAAGAGCTTCAAAATCGGCGTAAATTTTTTTTGCGATCCGGGAGAATCTATTGAAACCGACGTCCATTCCAGTCCAGCCATGCACGGTTCCGGATTTTCCAAAATAAAAAATCGCTCAAAATTCAGAATTTAGAAGCATAAATAGAATTCTAGAGGTTGGGCATGTTTTCTCTATACATTAAGATTATTTATACCCTTCCAAAGCTGGTAATTCGATGAAAAAAATAACTCTCACAAGTGAGCACCAATGATCTTCTGATCATGCGCAGATCAACTACATCCCATATAAAATATATATATTTCCATGCATTTCCCATATTTGTTCTCATCCATTCGTTCACTCATTTATAGAAATTCAAAAATCCATGGACAACTATTGGCGATTTGATTTCCCAACCGGATTCAATGATACTATTACCAAAGCACCAGCCCGTCTCCATGGCAACCACAGCAACATATCCATTCTTGGGTCACGTGATCACAATGGTTACATATTTATCGAGGATCATTCATCAATACAATTGAGTGGATTAAAAACTTCATGCTTCTCGAGCCCGTTCACATGTGCCAGCGGTGTTTCCATGGCGATGTGGCTACGAGATCCCGCTAGGGATCAAGCAAAATACGTCAATTCTAAAACTGGCGCGTTCTCACTAAAAAGGTCTTCAAACAACTCTCTCGTCGTTCAGATCGTCAATACAACAGACATCTACGAGAGTAGGTTTGTAATAAACACATCCATTTGGAATCACATTGCCTTTACATGGGACAAGAACCTTGGTTTGGCCATATACAGAAACAGTAAAAAGCTCAATGTCCAAATGTACGTCTTACGTAATCATTCACCTCGTACCCAGAATCCATCTCAGGCCTCGAGCACTGATTCGTTGTTTCTGAGTGGGAGAGGTTCCTTTGATGACGTCATGGTATGGCCCAAAACACTCTCTCCTCTTGATATAAAAAAGATATTCCAAGCACAGATAAGTAAGTCTGTCAGAAACACGCTTAAAAAGGCGCTAAAATAATTAAATTCCTCATCAAAAATTCATGCTGTAATTTTATTAAAAATAGATCTTAATCTGCCTGTAAATCAGTTACAAAAATATTATTGAAAGTCTAAACTCAATGTGTGTTTTCAATTATATTCGTTGAATGACCTTAAGTTAACCTCAATGCTTTTTCTAGATTGTAAAAAATATAACACGATTAACATCTCTCATAAGTGAGTAACCTTAATAGGTCATGTTACTAGCCGAAGTCACGTGACGGAACGCACAACAGGTCACGTGATCAATAATTCCGTTCATTTCATGATCCAAAAATTCAGCGGTCACGCTATTTATGGATCCATTGATCACGTGATTACCCAATTTATAATAGTTTAAGTAGCATATGCATGTAAGTATAATTTAAAACCAATTTCAACACTTTTAATTAATAAGCTGAATACAGTACTAACATCGCTAATTAAAACGGATAAACCAGAAGAGCTGTTTGTCAACTAAATTCGATACATCAGACCATTTTAACTTGGGTATAATTTTTCGCATTTCAACAGATTTCGATCGTCAGATCTGCCACCATATATAAGACTTGCTTGTTGGTTCTCTCCTGCGCTTCGAGGATCTTACTCCATTTTCCATTTTTTTCACCCTTCCAAAAACATTCCAATTCGATCATAAAACGAGGGCGATGGACAGATTCGTAATCAGATTTGTTATCCATAGGAAAGGACCAAAACCCCTATGATAGACACCTATAAAAAGTGTATCTTCAACTTAAAGACACCCATACATTTAACCTACTTTAACTCAACTTTTCATTTCGTGATTGTAGATTCTATCATCAACGCTTCTTGTGAGCCGGGAATCTCATCCCTGAACGTTACCTGGCAACACTCACGTGACATTTACAACACTATAGCGAGTTACTACATCAGGTTGAGGAAGGGGAAAAGAAGTCGCAAAATCGATGCCTACAAACTGTCCAAGACTGCTACAAATGTCGTGTTTAAAAACTTGTGTAAGACCTTCACCTCTTTATCCTTACTATTTGAAAGATATATTTTTAGGGTGAACGTATAGACCCCTTGCACGTGACGTCAAGGCAGCACAATTTGGAGGACAAACAAAAAGAATTTCAATATCCTGAGAATTGGAAACCTATTGTTTTTTGTCCTCCAAATTGCAATTGAGCTGCATTCCAACGTGCTGTAAGGGGTCTATACCCCTTGTCTTTGGTGTAATATTTTTTCCCATTTCAGACGATGTGTCATCCTCTTGAGAAAAAGATTCTTTGTTTGAGTTGCATCCATTGTATCATGTCCAACTGATAAGCAAATAAATAATACTCTAGAGAATGACACGTGGTCTTAAATGGGAAAACAATACGCCCAAGCTAAAGAGGTCTATTTCTTTCATTATGTCAATTAACATGATGCCATGATTCTGATTTTATTCTCATGGGAAAGCCTGCATGTCGCCAATTTACCCTTTGCAGCACGTCGGAATGCAGCTCAATTTGGATGACAAAACAAGGAGATTGAAATTCGAAATTCTTAAAACTGTTTTGTCCTCCAAATAAATCGATCTGCTTTGACGTCACGTGCAAGAGGTCTATGAGAAATAGCCATGTTTACATGAGGTCGGAACTGTCTCATCTTGTGGCTGGTGTTTTTCTCTTGCACCGAAGTGAGGACAAGACTTTGATTGCTTTTTTTTTATATTCAGTACCAATGACGAGCTACAGAATAAAAATATGGGCTGAGACAGAAAACGATGATATCATCAAGACAGAAGTTGTCAGGTGTCGAACGAAGGAAGGAGGTAGGGCTTGCTATGCGCATGCGTAATCGACCGTCTGAAGGAATAAATAATAGTTTTACAATTGGTAGATAATATTTGGCGCTCTTTCGGAAGCGCCTCTATATTTCGTATCAAGATCATCCCCGGGTACGGCACGGTTACGGTGTGAATTTGCAACATCTATTGAGCCGATCACATCGCGCGGAATTACTTCTCATCCAATCAAAATGCTTTCATTTTCTCCCTTATTTTCATAAACCGACAGAACCAGAGCAAGTGATAAACTTCAAAGCCACACCAACATCTTCATCGTCCGTGTTTATTCAGTGGATTCCACCAGCCAGAATCAATGGCTTGCTCAAAGGTTACCAGGTAGGGAAGGACCTCAGACTGGATGGAACAACATCGATCCAGCATTCATTACGTACAGCGGTCATTAAAATCACAGATATAACAATCGAATACTTTTTGGGCATTGAGCTCAGTTCACTTGATATTAAAGACGCGATTACACGAAGTAATTTTTTCTACAACTTGTCTCGAAAAAGTTGCTCCGCGTAATCGCGCCTTAATCATCTGTTTGTTTTGTTTGTTTCATCTTATTGTTTTTTTTGTTGTTGTTGTTGTTGTTGTTGTAGCTTGTTTTTCGGTTACTTTCTTATTTTGTCGCTAAACATTTTTTCTCTTTTTAGGTCAATGTATCCAACAACTTTCTAAACCGCAGATATTTCATTCACGGTAAACAGTCGTACCTTATTGAACGACTCCAAGAAAATATGACCTTTGACATCACGATATCTGCAATCAATGGAAGGGGACCAGGCTTACCATCATCTGTAACGGTCAGGACTAAAGAAATACCTATTATTACGAGTAAGAGAAGATTCAAGGAGTTTTAAATTTTGATCATTTTTCTAAAAATGGCGACCATGTGACGTCATAGCCGCCATGTTGTACTTGTGTTCAGTGTTAGATCAACAAACGTGGTGGCCTTGTCTTTTTTTTTTTTTTTTTATTTATCTTTTTCGGAGTTTTTTTCATCTATTCTTTCTTTTCATCTTTTCTTTACTTCTCTCCACGTTTCTTTCTTTCTCTCCTTCTTTTTTCTTTCTTTTCTTTCTTTCTTTCTTTCTTTCTTTCTTTCTTTCTTTCTTTCTTTCTTTCTTTCTTTCTTTCTTTCTTTCTTTCTTTCTTTCTTTCTTTCGTTCGTTCGTTCGTTCTTTGTCAAGTAGTGATTCCTTCATCTTACACTTGACTTATATCTATCAACAGTCAAACCTCATGGACTCCAAGCAATTGCAAAAGATTGGGAAACTCTTCACGTCCAGTGGCAATCTATGGATCCAGGAATGGAAGTCAAGGCTTATGAGATCCGCGTCTGTGAAAACCAGAACTGCAGAACGAGACATCCAAAGAAGACATCGGTATTAATTGAAGGACTAGAACAATACACAGGATACAGGATCCAAGTCAGAGGAACAAATAGACGGAGCAGAGGTCCATGGAAGATATTACCTCACATTATCTATACTCTTGGTTAGTATACTCTTTTATATGTTGTTGATAAGACTTATAAGAATAAGAATAATCTATGTGATTTAGATGTATATAAAGTGGATTGAATGGACATTGGATGGGCGTATAGGAATAAGAATGTACACGACATGGATTGGATGGGCGTATCAGAATAAGAATGTACACCAGATGGATTGGATGGGTGTATAGGAATAAGAATGTACACCAGATGGATTGGATGGGCGTATCAGAATAAGAATGTACACCAGATGGATTGGATGGGTGTATAGGAATAAGAATGTACACCAGATGGATTGGATGGGCGTATAGGAATAAGAATGTACACGAGATGGATTGGATGGGCGTATCAGAATGAGAATGTACACGAGATGGATTGGATGAAAGTATCAGAATAAGAATGTACACCAGATGGATTGGATGGGCGTATAGGAATAAGAATGTACACGATATGGATTGGATGGGTGAATAGGAATAAGAATGTACACGAGATGGATTGGATGGGCGTATAGGAATAAGAATGTAAACCAGATGGATTGGATGGGCGTATAGGAATAAGAATGTACACGAGATGGATTGGATGGGCGTATAGGAATAAGAATGTACACGAGATGGATTGGATGGACGTATCAGAATTAGAATGTAAACGAGATGGATTGGATGGACGTATCAGAATAAGAATGTAAACGAGATGGATTGGATGGACGCATAGGAATAAGAATGTACACGAGATGGATTGGATGGACGTATCAGAATAAGAATGTACACGAGATGGATTGGATGGACGTATCAGAATAAGAATGTAAACGAGATGGATTGGATGGACGTATCAGAATAAGAATGTACACGAGATGGATTGGATGGACGTATCAGAATAAGAATGTACACGAGATGGATTGGATGGACGCATAGGAATAAGAATGCACAGGGGATGGATTGGATGGACGTATAGGAATAAGAATGTAAACGAGATGGATTGGATGGACGTATCAGAATAAGAATGTACACGAGATGGATTGGATGGGCGTATAGGAATAAGAATGTACACGAGATGGATTGGATGGACGTATCAGAATAAGAATGTACACCAGATGGATTGGATGGGCGTATAGGAATAAGAATGTACACGAGATGGATTGGATGGGTGAATAGGAATAAGAATGTACACGAGACGGATTGGATGGGCGTATAGGAATAAGAATGTACACGAGATGGATTGGATGGGCGTATAGGAATAAGAATGTACACGAGATGGATTGGATGGGCGTATAGGAATAAGAATGTACACGAGATGGATTGGATGGGCGTATAGGAATAAGAATGTACACGAGATGGATTAGATTGGCTGATGTGACAATGTACACGAGATTGAGTGGATGAATCTATAGGAATAAGACTATACCTGAATTAGATTGGATGAATGCATAGGATTCATATCCGTTTCTCTTTCTACAGATTTAGACGAGTGTAAGTCCAATCTGCACAGCTGTAGTCGGTACGCATCGTGTTATAACACCCGAGGCAGTTATATATGTAGCTGTTTGCCGGGCTACGCTGGTAACGGGACCATTTGCTCAAGTAAGTACAACAAATTTGCCCTAAGTCAGCCTGTTAGCTTCAAAGATTTGTTTGTTTGTTTTGTCTATCTGTCTGTCTGTTTGCTTTTTGTTCCTTTGTTTGTTTGTTTGATTTTTTGAATGTTTGTTTGTTTGTTTTGATAGAGAAAAACACTTTTTATTTTGAAATAATTCGTGTGCTCGATCGCGCAGCTTTAATTTCTTTTGCATCAAACGATTTTTCCTGGTAAATACAACTCTAAACAAGAAAAATCACTTGTATTCTACCTTGCTTCTGATGAACGTTTTGTTCTTTTTCACTTGAGAATGGCGCATTTTCCAATGAATCATGAGGTAGTGTTGCAATAGTGACAATTCCTTGTCAGATGAAGCTGGCATAGTCTAAGAAGGTTCTTCTTTTCATGCAGAAGTGGATTCTACTAAAGTGAACACATGTGATTTCCAAATCATTGAAGACATTACTTGGCGATGGACGAATGTTGGGCAACAGGCGCGCGTACTCTGTCCACTGGGGACCGAAGGTTAGTACGGTATTCTTGGGGTGCATGTGACGTCATAGCCGCCATTTTGGTTGACTTTGACAAAAGATTTGATCTTGTCAACCATCATGGCAGCCATACCACGTCTCTTGTCCTTATATTCTCATCGGAAGGGATGCACGCCACTCAAATATTTCGCATGCTTTTCACTAGCGATACAACCATACAACCACTTACATGAGAACAGCCAGTGATTTGTTCTATTCGTATTTGTAAAATTATAATTAAATATAAGATCAGGCTTAAAAGCGACTGCCATGGCGTAGATTCTTATTCTTACGATTGTAACCGTACCTACTTACCATGCTATTTTGAATTTATTTGACACAGGAGTCGCTGAAAGATTGTGCAGTTTGAAGGAAGGGAAAGCCACTTGGAACACACCCAACCTCGAAAGATGTATTTCTGATCGCGTATTGAACATACAGAACAGAGTAAGTAATGTGTGATGATTTTCATCAATTTTATGGAACCCTAAATCAGCCTCTGGGATGATTTCATGGCACTGCTATCTTACAGACCGAATTAGAATTTAGCGTGTTAGATCTTGCGGACCTTCAACACAACCTGGCATTAACTGTGATTTCTTGTTATAGTTAAACACAGAGCACATGAATGAAGAGACAATCACTGATATATCATACAAACTCGCTCAAGCAACCAGCCTGACTAACGGTCTAACGATGTACGGTGGTGATGTCAAGGCTATCGTGAAAATAATCAAGACACTGGATGATATTACAGCAAGAAATACCTCGGTGATGGAAGAAGCTTCACAGAGAGCATTTTCATTGGTAATTTTATTAGTATTATTGCGATTATTTCAGTTTCCTATTTTAGTGTACTGGAAGTCTTGGTACTTTAGATATGATCATATTAGTACAAGCATTCATATATGGATACCTTGAATATGTTGTACATTGCTCTTGTAGAACATTGTGAAGGTGGCCAGCAACATCCTAGACGCCATAAGCATGAAATCATGGAATCAAATACCTGTGGTAAGACATCTAGAGAAGTTTGGGTGTCGTAGGGACTTGGTTCCTTGCAACCTTGCTTCCTTGCTTCCTTGCTTCCTTGCTTCCTTGCTTCCTTGCTTCCTTGCTTCCTTGCTTCCTTGCTTCCTTGCTTCCTTGCTTCCTTGCTTCCTTGCTTCCTTGCTTCCTTGCTTCCTTGCTTCCTATGCTTCCTTGCTTCCTTAGTTCCTTGTCTCCTTGTCTCCTTGCTTCCTTGCTTCCTTGCTTCCTTGCTTCCTTGCTTCCTTGCTTCCTTGCTTCCTTGCTTCCTTGCTTCCTTGCTTCCTTGCTTCCTTGCTTCCTCGTCTTCCTTGCTTTCTTGCTTCCTTGCTTCCTTGCTTTCTCCCTTGCTTCCTTGCTTGCTTCCTTGCTTCCTTCCTTCCTTGCTTCCTTGCTTCCTTGCTTCCTTGCTTCCTTGCTTGCTTCCTTGCTTCCTTGTTCTTCCTTGTTTGTTTCCTTAATTCCTGTCTGCCCTGCCTGTCTGCCTGCCTTCCTTTTCAGTCTCTTTCCCCTCAGATATTAATAAAACGTTTCACAGCATCAGTTCGTTTAATGTCACTTCAGGATTCCCGGATATCAGTTGCCTCTCAGTTAATGGACTCTCTTGACTCCATCATTATGGCGACCACATCACTGATAACCGAGATAGACCCAGTCATATTGAATGCTCCAAACGTTGGTAAGAGAACAAAACACACTCTAATCCATTTAGGTGTTATTACAACCTCCTGTTGTGTGGGCGGTCATGGTTTCAAGCCCTGGCCGGACTAGAACTCAGGATATTAAAAAATCTTAGAAAAAGGTACTAATTTGCTTTAAAAATATCTGCAAATGGTTAGTTCTTCGCCTGGGTTCAAATGACCGCGTAAAATGGTAGTCTCGTCTCATTTTGAGACGTTAAGCATATAGGGCCACACGTTCATGAGTGCTTACATTTGGGCTATCACTGAGTCATGTCACCCTCTCTAAACTAATTAATTTTTTTCCAATTTTTTGGTAAACTTTTAACTTTAAAACTACTAGTTATGGGCATCAAAATAAAATTTATTTAATAAAAGCTGCAAATTCGGCGTTTAAAATTTTTTGCGATCTGGGAGAATCCAGTAAAACCGAAGTCCATTCCAGTCCAGCCATGCTCGGTTCCGGATTTTCCAAAATAAAAAATCCCTCAAAACTCAGAATTTAGAAGCATAAATCAAATTTTAGAGGTTGGGCATGTTTACATTATACATTAAGATTGTCCTTGTCCTTTCAAAAACTGAAAATTCGACGATTTTTTTTGTTGTTGCTATTCTTGATCCAGTCAACCGACGTCCAGTCCAAGTGGTATTGGCGTGGTATTATATATTTTACTTATTATAGTTATTGTTTTTGTGTTTTCAGTGGTTAACATGCAGCGGTTTTTATTCAACCAACTGTCTGGCTACGTCAAGTACCCATTAGTGTCCTTGGACGGTAACAGTATCGCTCTGCCCCTTGATGACGTCAAACCAGTCAAAACTAAAAAAGGTAACAGTGTTGACGTAAATATATCGCAGGGCAGAGCAGGAAGGTATCATATAACAAGGACTGGGACTGTAGTTTCTCTATGCGTAAAAATAATTGTGTGAAACTGAGTGAATTATTTTCCGTTTCTAGGCAACAAGACAAACGTTTCCTACATTTACTTCAAGAATATTGGACTTCTGCTGACAAAAAACAACCGGTAAACTTACCTGGGTTTATTTGTCTGGGTATTTTTTGTTAGTTGGTTAATTGGTCGGTCGGCCGGTCAGTCGGTCAGTTGGTCAGTCGGTCAGTTGGTTGTTCAGTTAGTTGGTCGGTTGGATGGTTGGTCGGTCAGACAATCGGTCGTTTGGTTTGTTGGTCGGTTGATTGGTTGCTCACTCGGGTCGCGCCCTCGGGTCGCGCTCTGGGTTGGTTGGTTTGTCGGTCGGTCAGTCGGTTTCTTGCTTGCTTGGCTGGTTGAATGGTTAGTTGGTCGGTCGGTCGGTCGGTCGGTCGGTTGAAATGGGTGGTTGGTTGGTTGGTTGGTTCTCTCTTTTATAACTTTCACAACATATCTTCACCTCAAACATAATACAAAATTACACAAAGAAACGTCTTATTTTTCAGTTTTAACCAAGAAAACAAGACAGGAGAAAAAGAAATCGAAAGAGAAACAGAATCAGTAAACCCTGAAGTGATTTCGCTTTCAACAAGCCCCAAACCATCCACAGTCTTCAGTAAGCCCGTGGTTATTACTCTCAAGAATCCTCCAGTAAGAAACATGCTAAGCTATTGTTACATAATGAGAGCATCTTTAGATAACATAGCGGTTTTCATGTGAGCGGGAAACACACAGTACGACTTATCTACACGGTACGACATGCCGTAACATTGAAATGGCTTCTCCTCCTTGTTTTTACGTACGAGGGTAGCACTAAATAGCCAATGGCTAACAAACCTGTGGCCCTCGTTCCATGCATGATCGAATTGGAATTTAGAAGTTGATTTTTGTGGCTTCCCATTGTCTTCCAGTAATTCATCCAATCACAACACGTAGTTATGGTCACGGTAAGATAAAGCTACAGTGCGGTCACAAATTTGCCGTATCATTTCCCACTCCTAGGAAAACCGCTCTTGCTATCGAGTGGGGTATATATAACTCCATATCACACTGATTTATTATGATGCATGTTTTCTCGTGGTATATTTTCTTATATATAATGTTGGTAATATAAAGTAATTAATATCTTGTAGCACCAAGATGGAATGAAACCCTCGTGTGTTTACTGGAACAAATCAGCGTAAGTACCAACCATATATAATATCGTACTACAATAATCACTCAGGTATGACAACCATGTTGGTGAACTTAGCAAAAGAAGCTAAGAATAAATTATTTAAGGCAACATGGCTGCCATGGCGGGAAAGCCAAGAATTTCTAGTTCTTTCCTTACCTATTGCTGTTGTGTGCACGTGACCTGACCTAATTACGAGTTTACGGTGAATGGGTTTATGGGGCTGAATTTAGACATCCAAGAAGGCAGCTTTGTAGCTTCGTCTCTAATTACATTCCCACGGTCCTTTGCGATACGCTTTCGTTACCACACTGTTCCCTTGACGACATTTCCTGTCTCGTGGAGAAGCTTAATCAGCACATGATGGTCAGTGTGTGCATGCTTGACCATCATGTGGAGCAGATAATGAGATTCAACGACTTTTTTCAGCTGAACCATTGTACTTCAGTAAACTTTGAATTCCATTTATGTTTTTAGAGAGCATGTTGGTTCCTGGTCATCACACGGCTGTCTGGTCAACACCACTAACTCGACTCACACTGTTTGTCACTGTAACCACTTGACAAGTTTTTCCGTTCTTATGCAGCATTCACCTGTCACAGACCTCCTGTCGGTAAGTCTCAACTATGACAGAAAATAAGAAGGTTCGAATAGTCCCCCTCACAGTTCCCTGCGCCATCTTGAAAGGTAGCCGCGCCTTTGCATCGAAGCAATACCAACGGAGACCTTTTTTAACAACTTGGACAATTATTCACATGTCTCTATCATTGCAAGCTCACCGTTCGTCTCGCTTCGATGCAAAGGCACGGCTACCTTTCAAGATGGCGCAGGGAACTGTGAAAGGCACTATTGTATAGCCCTGACCAATGTTTCTCAGTTTGCGAGACGATTGCCAGACAAATTTTGCTTCCAAGAAGCAAATATGTTCAGGAGTACGGCAGAAACATTTCTTGTTTTCCCGCCGCATGAGAACAATGTTACACAATGAGACAATTAACAAAATATGTTTCTGGAAAGTGTTTCACTTGTTGTGTTATTCTTTTTTACCAGAATAAGCATAATTTTGCCCTCAGTATAATAACATACGTTGGTGTTGGTATCTCGACTGTGGCGCTGTTTCTGGCTCTCATCACCTTCATCGGTTTTACGTAAGTAATATGTTCTATGATAATTACAGCACGGGCGTTTTGAGTGCATTTTCAAAGCCTATATACTCCGGTATCAAAAGATAACAGGCTGTTTTATATTTTCTTTAGATTCCTCAAGTCAACTCGTAACTTCGCTCACATCAACCTGACTTTGTCACTGTTGCTTGCTGAAGTTCTTTTCCTTGGTGGGATTGACAAAACGCAATATCTAGTGAGTATATTTATATCTTGTACACTTGAAGCATGATGGACATGTTGTGTCAAGTCTTGCATAATTGTCTAACGGTCTCTATCATTGCAAGCTCACCGTTCGTCTCGTTTCTATACAAAGGCACGGCTTCCTTTCGAGAGCGCAGGGAATTGTGAAGGGGACTATTAATAATAATAATAATAATAATAATAATAATAATAATAATGTAGAGTTCTTAAACGCATCCAACTAAAGTCTCGATGCTTTTGACAAGAGGAGTAGACAGACAGCAGGTTGCGATGGTAAATGAAAAATATAGTTCAAAAACTCCTGTTAAACAGGAAAGACTTGAGTGCAGATTTAAAGGCAGGAACAGAGTCAGAGTACTTTACAGCATCAGGCAGATTATTCCAAAGTACAGGTGCAGCTAGAGCAAAGCTTCTGTTACCAAATTCTGAAGCATGCGGTTTTTTTCTTGGTATACTAACGTGAAAATATCCGGTGGTCCTTTTTCTGTTTTCCATCCTCAGTTACCTTGTCAAGTCATCGCCATTTTCCTGCATTATTTATTCTTGGTTGTGTTCTGCTGGATGGCTTCTGAAGGGATCATTCTTTACTTCATGCTCGTACGAGTTTTCCCTTCGGAAACCAGCGGACCAAGAAAGAAAATGTTTTTCTTCTTCTCATGGGGTATGTTAAAAAAATTATAGAATTATATGAATATGTTATACTTCTCAATGTAACAAACTGCTTAATATAACCAGATATTTGAGTCAGATTTGGCTATAGACCCCCTTTCACGTGACGTCAAACGAGCTCAATTTAGAGAAGAAAAAAACTTCACTCCAATAAGATTTGAAACCTATCGTTTTGTCCTCCAAATTGAGCTGCATCCCGACGTGCTGCAAGGGGTCTATACATTTACTGTATTATTGACCCAAATGTTCGACTTGAAACAATAATTATTGTTTATAGGCAATAGATTTCTTATATAGGCTTTGACAGAAACGAATGGAGGTTAAGCACTTATTTTGGGATTTGAAAATGCCTACTCAGATTTTAATCTTTTATTGCCTTTCATTTTTTCTTCTTCCTTTCTTTTTTCTAGTTTTTTCAGGTATTGTAGCAGATTCTTGCTTGATATTGCTTCAATATACTTACATTTTGTTATTTTTCTAGGATTACCATGTGTATTCGTTGGTTTTACTTCATCATTTTACTTCCAAGGATATGGAAACGACAACTAGTGAGTATCTTGGGTATCGAAGGTCCACGCATGCGCAATAAAGATACGGACACACCGGTGCAACATTACGCGCAATGTTGCAGACAATCGATGTTGCCATGTCACACGACGCAATTTATTGCACATTCCCTTACTTGCTACTTTTTGATATTTTTTTAGTTGTTGGCTTTCGATTGATGATGGTTTTATTTGGAGCTTTCTCGCGCCAGTTCTCCTCATCAGTTTGGTAAGTAATGAAAGGAAAAATTGGTAATAGATTCATGTCCAAGTAACCGGTAATAGAAGACAATACAACACAATATATGTACTGTGTTCCACTTGCACATGAATTTATAACCGAAACATTAAACATCGCCAAAATAACCAAGTAATCGAGCTGTTAAGTTGTGACGTATTTCCGGATCCAACTGCTCAAAAATACCGCTAAAATAAAGCGAAAAACGCACTCAATGATTTAACCTCCACCTGAAACAATTAGAACTTTGGACA
The DNA here is from genome assembly GCA_964019055.1 of Anthopleura xanthogrammica. NCBI lineage: Eukaryota > Metazoa > Cnidaria > Anthozoa > Actiniaria > Actiniidae > Anthopleura > Anthopleura xanthogrammica. Next base: position 11,199,628 of record OZ025215.1, read on the forward strand.
ACAAATCCTTTCATAAAGAAAAAGTAAGAAAAATCTTCATAGAACTAATTTTCGCTTTGGACCCGGAAGTCGTTTTTTCATACGAGTGACGTCACACTTAAAAAGCTCTATATACACACACACCCGGGTTCAAGACAGACTTAAATAGTCTTATCTCTATGTCTGTCATGTCCATACTACCTATCTGATTATGAACAGGAGAACAGATTGTAAGGTAATTATTTGTCTGTCTACAGGTTAATCTCGTGTTTTTAGCCATGACGTTTAAAGCCATGGCTAACAGATCCACTCCACAATCAGCGAATAAAAAGAAGACATTTAAGTAAGTGAGAAAGTCGACATTATTTTCCTTTTTTCTTTTCTTTTCGTCGTCGTCGTCCTCCTTCTTTTCCTCTTCTTCCTTCTTCTTCATGGATTCGTCTTCTTCTTCTTTTTCTCCTTCTCCTTCTCCTTCTCTTTCCCCTTCTTCTTTTTCTTCGTCATCGTCGTCGTTCTCTTCTTTTTCTTTTCATCCTCCTCCTGTCTTCTCACATCCATTAATTTATTCTCTTATTTATAGACATTGGGTCAAGGCATGCGCAATATTAACCTGTCTGTTGGGCACCACGTGGTTACTTGGTCTCTTCTACGTCAATAAAAACTCCCTCGTCATGGCGTATCTCTTCAACATCTTTAACAGTTTGCAGGTATATATCTTTTTAACACCCGAAGAATAGACCCCTTACAGCACGTCGGGATGCAGCTCAATTTGGAGGAGAAAACAATATTTTCCAATTCTCAGGAGATTAGAATTTTTTTGTTTTGTCCTCCAAATTGAGCTGCTTTGACATCACGTCAAGGGATCTATATAAACTGCAGCAAATGCATGAGTGTAATTTGATTCATCGTAAGCCTCTGCGTATGCTGCTTGTCAAATTTTTCTCAGAAGTCTTTTTCGCGCTTTGCAAAATTTGATCGAATTGGAAAAAAGATTAACATTGTTCCAACATGGCTTTCTTTCAGGGCTTATTAATTTTCATCTTTCACTGTGTCTTTGACGAACGAGTAAGTAGAATATATAAATAAAACTAATTCATTTCAAAAATATCAATGAAAGTTTGTCTTACATATGAATAATGACATATGGAAAATAAACAAAAGGATTGCCTGATATCGTTTAGTATTATAATTTAGTCTAGCTTTGAAAATGCCCGCCATTTTTGCCATCCAACATGGCGACACTTGGTCAGGTGACTAGTTCATACAAATAGTTTATTGTTGTTAGTCATTCAATTAGTCATCATAATTCATTCTAGTCATTCATTCTGAGGGAAAATTGGGTGAAGTTGGCATTTCAGGTGCATTGTTGGATTGTTTTAGCGGACATATTCCCAAGATGGCGTCTATTTCGTTTCCTAAAAACAGTCCCACAATGCATTGCAAAGCCAACTCGAGCCAGTCTTTTTCTCAAACTCGGAACGGGTAATCTAATGCTGAATATGCACATTAAAGGTTCGCGCCGAGTACTACAGGATAATATGCTGCCGTGGATCGAGAAGAGATCGACTACGACAGAAGTCAACGGGTACTTTGACATTCCGCAAGCTGACTTCCGCATCAAGTGCACAGGTATTGCTTTTATCTTGGCATGGAGTGTCTTTCTTTCTTTCTTTCTTTCTATCTCTGTCATGATAGATTTCCATAGTTTTTTCTCCTTCTTTTTGTTAGATGAGAAAGTTTCATCAAAGCTCGACAGATGGTAAGCAAAGTGTTTGTGTTTGTTGATTATTTTGCATATCTAGACTGAAGAACGTGGTGTAGTTCAGCCACATTGCAGAGTGCGTTTCGCCCTTACTATACCCCCTGCATCATATTTTTCTTGTCTTATATTGTCATATTGGTTTGTCTAGGTAAAGTAACCAACTCAGGGTCAACAGGATTCGGGAAACATGACTCGGATTCCTCACAGGTTTGTCGTTTGTTGTGTTTTACTTGACTAAGAATGATTAACAATGCACTGAAACCAGCTCTGTAGAGGTTTCTCACGGCAGCCATGTTAGAAGACAAAATAATAGAAATTTCCTCCTTTGGGAAATAAATTCTCTTGAATGAATTATTTCAAATTTATTAACTGCCTTAATTGGTGGATCAGTTTATTAGTGGTTTATATTTACGGGGTTCCTGTGGATGTGGCGGGAACTTTCGCCAAAAACGCGCGCGCTCGTCCCTGGTACACTTGCCACGCCACTGCTATAATACGTAGATGTAAGTTTCTCTGTTAATGTTGTCCCGTATTCATTAATGCATTTATTTACTGTGTTCCTGTGGATTTGGTAGGAAACTCGTTCGCGCCAAAACGCGCGCGCGCCAATGCTACAATGCGTGTATATAAATATATCTTTCTTCTTAAGAATGGTATGGCGGACATTTCTGATTCAGACAGCCTCCTCACTATCAACAAGACATCAGCAGAAGATCATGGAATGACAGATGATCAGGATACTCCACACTATCCTATCCTCAACCAATGTACACCAGAAATCGACGTCTGCTCGGACACAGAATACGACGGGATGGATTACAACCAACAGAAAGAAACAAGCTGGGGAGAGCATTTAACGGAGAGTCTTTTTAATGTATCTTCATTAGATGAATGGGAAAGCCGTTCTTCGAAGAGAATTTCCCGACCTCTCTCTGAGGATACCTCAGGTCTCAGCGTACCAAGATCAAAGGATTACTACTCTGATGGTGATTATAATCGTTATACAACTGATCTAAGTGATATGTACCACAGCGAGAATGAGATAGGATCACATCCGGTTATCCAGACCGAAGAGGGTACTGTTGTTAAACTGGGGAGATGTAAGATATGTTCAAATGATTCATATCAAATGGTCTGTGTTCACGATGAAGATAATATAACACAGACATCATTTGAATGCGCTGAAGAATGCCCATTTCAACTTCACTCAAACACGGACGCGTCGTATTCCTCGGGGGCTACTGTACCAAGCGCACGTGTATCATTCGATGACTCGATCCTTACGGGAATTCTGCGGGATGAACATCCAAACCCGAAGATAATAACCCACAGATGGACGCATATGCCTTATATCAAAAAATCCGATCAAATTCCAAAAGAGAATTTTATGACAGAAAGCGCATCTTGTGACGACAGATTTTTACGGTCTCCAGGAGGATCACCAAGTAAAACGATAAACTCTAGTAAAAGATCTGTTGATAATTCACAAAATGGCACCGAAAAGTTATGCTCGAGGACTTCTTTACACGACGATAACAAGAAAAAAGAAACTAGTCAGGCAGACTTGGAACAAAAAAACTTTGAAAATCCACCAAATGCAGTTAAACCGGTTGGGTTGGTTGCTCCAATAATGGCGCCTTTGCCAACGGAACAACATGACGAAGACACAACTCCGCCAGTAGCTCTGGCTGAATCAATCGACGAATTGTGCGACTTCGGCGCTGAAGAGGACAACGAAATTCACGACACGCTTAAAACCACTCCGATAAAAAACAATATGATTGTAACTAGTAAAACCCCTGATGGAAATTACAAGACGTCGCTACAACTAAACATCTCTTCACAGCCAATAAAAACCGTACAGGAAAATGAGAAACTTCCACGTTTACATGAAAATCATATTCCCAATAAACCAACCACTATTACTGATGGGAAGGATTCTCCTTCAGTATCTAGACTACCAATATATCCGCATTCTACTACAGGTGAGAATGATTTTTATTTTCTTTAACCTTTAAAGTTTCGGGAACATGGTGCTACACAGGCCCGTATATATACCCAAGACGTTTTGTGTGTGTGTGTGGGGGGGGGGGGGGGGGGGGGGGTTGGTGCGAGTTTGGAGCTTGGTCAAAACGGACCAAAATGTATGCAATATTTGACTTGGCGTAACCAAAATGTGGACTAAAATGTGGACCTTTGGGTCCTGTGGGGGGTGCGGACGCGTACGGGCCTGATAAAGTTGTGCGCAATGTTACTCGAAACCACGAAACTACATCGCGCAACTTTGCGACCAGAAATTGAATCGTGTTACAGAAAAATTGTTATATGAAACTTTTCGTCTTAACAGTTTCCTAGAGTCAATGAATTTAAGATTAATTTTATCTTGTGGAATTCAATTTCTAGCTACAAGGAAAGAAATGTGTTCGATTAAACAAGGAATCGTCCAGAGACTTGGTCAGGTGTTTGAGTCAGGGTGGCAGAGACTAAACGGTCATCAAAACGGTGATCAAGAAGGAGAGAAAAAAAGCGACAATGAAAAGAGAAAAAGCAGTAAGTAACCAAATGTTACAGTTATAATGAAAAAGCTTATTTCAAAAAACTTTGTTAAGTTGGTTTGGCTTTTATTGAACATGAGATTTTATTGAATTTTGGTTTACAATAGTCCCTTTCACGGTTCCCTGCGCCATCTGGGAAGGTAGCCGGGCCTTTGCATTGAAGCGAGGAATGAGGTGAGCTTGCAATGATAGAGACATGTGAATAATTGTCCAAGGTGTTAAAAAAATCTCTATCATTGCAAGGTCACCTCATGTCTCTCTTCGATGCAAAGGCACGGCTATCTTTCAAGATGGTGCAGGGAACTGTAAAGGGAACTATTCTGGAGCATGCGTTTTTTTTTGTTGACATACTAACGTGAAAATAGCCGATGGTCTTTTTTTCCATCTTTTTTTCACATCACTTTCTTGAAGTGCGCACGCGCAGTTTCCAGCAAGTGAAGCTTATGGATCACGTGGTAAACTTTCATCCTCTTGAATCGCAAATATAGAATTTCTTGGAACTTGCTCAACGACCAACGAAGCAGTTGTAAATAATTTACTTGAGAATATAATATATAGTTGTCATCCAATATGGTGGAAGGCTCACGTGAGCTGTTAGCGCATGCGCATTGCTTTTTTTCAGAAAGTATTAGCTAGAGACTTAACAAACAAATAATAAAAATGAAACCATTTTCTCAGTCTTTATATTTTTCTCTTGTCAACAGAGAATGCCGAAAAGAAGCCACAGCCAATTCCTGGAACTGTTAAAAATCTGCGAGAGATGTTCGAGATTCGACCTGCGCTGGATAACGCAGAGTGTTAAACAAGAAATGTATGCGTAGTTCCTAATATGAATAAGGAGAATGATTTCTGATTGACACCTTTCAATCAAAATGTGGTGCTTAAGCCATGTCAAAAAGCTAAATTTTTAAGCCTTTTGTCCATCATTACGCGCACTTGTAACTATGATAACCGCTGCACGTATACAATCACTATATATAATGGTAATAGAACTGAGTGGAGTGTAATTTGGGCTGAAATCGCAAGAGTGATTACAAAATTGCACGACCGCGTAGCGGGAGTGCAGTTTGTTAATCACGAGTGTGATTTCAGCCCAAAATTGCAAGACACTCAGTTCTATTACCTATTAATCATATCCATTTTGAAACTTAATATATTCAATATACTCAACAGTTATATGTAGCTTCAAAAGTGATTGTTTGACAAAATGATGTAAAATAGTGTGATTAATGCTTAAATCGCACACTTTGTAGCCAATCAGATTGCAGGATTTGCTAATGATTTCAAAATGGATATGATTAAGTGAAATATCATATTAATATATTCGTAATTAATATTAGTATATTATTAAGAGCATCTGTCTATAGTGTGAATATTTCATTGGAGATATTTATATGGAAGTAAAATATCGACTCCAGTTTTTTGGATGTTTGCTTGTCGGTTGTTAGAGGTGATGGTAGTGTCATGGTGGGGCAGGAGAAGAAAGAGGAGGAGGAGGAGAAGAAGGAGGAAGGGAGAAGCAAGGAGGTTAAACCATGAAATCCCTTTCGAGCTGTTTGGCTCAGTTCAAACGTCGATCTTCTCATGAGCCGAACCTAATGACATCGAACAAGATCACCTTATCATCTATTGTTGTCGATGGGTTTAACTCATGAGAAGATCGACGTTTGAACTGGAGCCCTACACAGCTTGATCAGATGTACAGTTCTAAAATGAATGTTTTTCTTTTATTCATAAGTTATTCTATTTATCCTTTTTCGTGTTGAGTTTTTGTCAAAAAATGAAATGTAATGTAAATATTTCAAAACAATTATACTCTCTTTATCATACTTGTTTCTTAACTTGTTGTATTTGTTTGTAGTTACTAGTAAGATTGTCTCGGTTTATTTTGGTCACGAGAACTTTTATTAACACCTGCAAATTATGCATGGAGAATAGAATAGGATTCATTATGGGCGCATGCAGGAATGCATAATCTTTCTCACAATGTGGTAGAATACGGCGGTAGATCGATGAAGCTCTACAGCTTCTCTCGCAATTCTTGTAGTTTTTGGTGGTTTACTTCGATTTTTGATTGAAATAATCGAAGATTTTGAAGCCTAAAGGTAGCTCGAAGTATACTCTGAGGCTCAAGGCACAAAACAACGAGGAGGAATTGAAGGAATGAGCGAAGTTTGCTCGGGAACCATAAGTATTCATAAGTTGTGCTAAGAACAAAACAAAGGGATCAAAATCAAACAGACATCAGACTCTCAAGCAAGTGGTAAGTTAAAAATCAATTTATTTTATCAATCTGAACAAAATTAAACAGTCAAACCTCTCGGACACCGACCACCGAAGGGAAGGAGTCAAGTGAACGTAGTAGAGAGTTGTCCTTACCGACCGATAGCTTCGACCAGTCGACATAGATTCCATAAACAAAGGCAACTATCTCTCACTAAATCTTTTTTTGTCTAGATTTAGTTATATTCTTTATTTTATGCAAAGACAATGATTTTTCCTTTGTTTACTAGTGAGAAAATCGTACATACCTAATTTTTCATTTATAAACCTTTGTATGAGCCTGAAGATATTTGGTCAGCTGACTCATGCATGAAAGCAAAATGCTAATTACATCATTGGACAACTGTGTCCATCTGTGACGTTTAACGAAGGGCAAATAAGGTCAATTTACTCTCTCAGTCAAATGTTTTCCAGCTTTATGGTAAAAGATATGATTCAATGATATTCTGGGTTGAATGAAGTTGAATAGTAGTTATAGCATATCTTTCCATTCCAACTGAGTAAACAACTAATCGCGCAAAGCATTGTTGATCAAAACCTGTGGCCCTTCACTCTTTGTTTTGAAAATCATTTCTCGAGTTTTTTAGATAAATCAAAAATAAAATATCACTCTGATTAGGAGTTTTGGAATCTTCTTAGACTTAGAATGAATTGGATTCAATCAGTGTCAATAGTTTTCAGGTAGAAAAAAGTGCTTGAACAAAGGGCCGAGCATAAAAAAAATCACAACGAACTGTGATTGGTTAGAAAATTTAATGCCGTTCAGCTGGTTTTTCTCCGTGTCCACATTTGGTAAAACATGGTTTTGTCATGTTAAAGTATTTCCATATCAATGAAGCTTCTATAACCTTCTAGAAAGATCAACTCTATAACAACTTGTGTCCTTATGACGAGCCAAGCTGTATAGCATTGTTATCTTGGGCGTAAGGTTTCCTTATGTCAGACCTCGCGTCATTCCCCTTGAGTATCATTGCTTGGTTAACCTTCTAAACTCCAGTTCAAACGTTGGTCTTCTCCGATGCGCCGAACCTAATGATGTAAAAGAACACCGGTTTGTTGTCCATTGTTTTCAATGCGTACGGCTCATGTGAAGTGCGACGTTTGAACAGGGCCTAAGTCAGGGCACGGCTAATTCGCATATTGAAATCTAGTGTGTTAGGTTTTGCGAAGGGAGGAAAACCAGAGAACCTTCGAATCAAGGGAGAGACGCAACAAACTCTACTCACATGTGATGCTGAGTCCAGGAATCTAACCTGAGACCCCAGAGGTGAGAGGCAAGTACTCTACCACTGACTACGCCACCCTTGATTCCTGTCCAGTATTCTGCATTCACAAGATCAACATTGACTTCTTAACCAAAGACATAAAATATCTCTATTCATATCAAAAATAATAATCTTATCTAATAACAATAATCTCTATTCATTAGATTTTTTAAATTATTTTGCCGGAATTATTAAAAATAAGACTTAATGGCCCAAATTTCTTTAAAACCATGGGTTATAGTCCATGCTTTTTGCTCAAAAATGGCCAAAAATCACCTATTTTGCATCCTTCATCCAACATAACTTCAACGTAAAATTTTCAGTTACTACAAAAAAACGAGTAATTAAACTTTTACATTTTCATCCAAGAATAGAATTAAAAGAAAAAGTGTTAATTTACCTGCCTCTTGATCGGGAAATAAAAGCTCAAAATAATGAACGGAAAAAGAATACAATGCTCATGATAGTACACTGAACTATGCAGTAAATGAACTAATATACTCTATCCGGTCAAGACAAACACGATGACGCCGAATTGTCCCTGCATAAAATTTAGAATAACCTCAAATTCTATACAATACCCTAAGAAAAAAGTTGTTCATACAAGAAAGCAGAGGTCATACAAGAAATCAAAGATCATACAGTTCAAGAAAACAGAGATCATTTTTCAATTCCTTTCGCTTTGTAACATACCTGTGTAACGTTTCTCGGGTAGTTTTTTCTGACATGCGCAGTAAACGTCTGTCGAATGTTGATAGTAAACTTCAGCTGTCCGTTCCTTGTATTATTTCTTTCAAACGCTATACATAAAAGAAATCTAATGGTTAAGAATTGTGCAATTTTAATGGGAGAATTCGACTTTGAAAGATAAGAAAATATCTGTCGCTATTCTTTTTCTGAAATCCTCACACAAAGATCGGAATCCCTTTTACCTTGAGTTTTGAGTTCCTTTTGTTCAATGAGTTCCAAGTTCCATTGCGACTTTCGCTGATATCAGCTTAAAATTTTCAAAATATCTCATTCAAATAATCTTCACCACTTATATTTTATCTGCTGGATTTTTTTTCCTATATATTTGTTATTGAATACCTTATGAATTCTACAGGAAATCTGATATTTTGTATACTACTTTTCTAGCCATCAAATCCTGAATATTTCATCTTTGAAACCAGACTTGTTCTCGTAAATAAGGCATTTATACCCTGCAGTAATAACATAGGTTAATTTGTAAAACAAATTGCTTGACTTGCTTCACAGGAAATGCAGAAAAAAATCTATAAAAAAAAGTATTTTTATAGGTAGTAAAAAAATCTAAAATTACACATTCCACTGCGCGCAAAAGACTCAAAAAGCGAAATTATTCCACGAAGTTATTTCAAGGTGTTTTGACTTGTTGGGTCGAAATAGACTCAAACCATCGTGGCTCTGATTGGTTAATCTGGATCCTTGCGGCTTGGTACATCTAAATAAGGAAATGTTGGGGACATATAAGTCTTAGTAAGTAATTTTGGATCACAAGTTCAGTTGATCAGATATCAACAGATGCTCTCCGGTGAGGAAGGTAAGTGTCTTTTCTTCGCGAAATCAAAATTATTTTCAATTATAAAAAAGAACTATTGAATTTGGGTTATCAGTAGTTTTTCTACGAGTTAGTTATTTTATTTTCCAAGATATTTTTACGCATTTGGTCATGATATTATACGAAAGTGTTTTCGTTTTATATTTTTAAATTTGATGCTATTTCCCTTATTCCTTTCAATTTCCTTCGTCTTTGTCTCGTCTCGTCTTTTTCTCTTATTTTATAGTCTTATTTTGAAGATAATTCTCATTTTACTTCATGAACTAGAGTCTTTTTTATCCTAAAAGAAATCGGAAACCAACCATATCAGTTTTATAAGGACAGTTGTATGTGTGAACAAGAAGTTCTATAAAGAGCACATGACCATGATGTAAGCACATCGCCACGTGGTCGGGGCGGATGTTCCTTTCTTGTTTCAATTTCGTACGATGTGAAGAAACGTGCTTAGAATTTTGGCTAGAATCTCAATATTGGATTAAAAACCACTATCCTAGCAAAGACAAGAGCCAAACTTTAGACTTTAAAAGGTTTTTAGCTTAGGATCTTTTGTTTCTTCTTCAATGATGTTGACAGCTGGTGTTGAAGATACTCACTGAAGACAAAGACGAAATTGAGTTCAATCTTTTCTACACTCCCTTCTAAAAAAGAACTAAAAAAACGTATTTATTACTAGAAAAAAACAACAACTAAACATAAAAAATCCAAGAAAGAAATTCACTGATTTATATTCTATTTTTACAGGGTGCTATGATCTATTTACCAATATTCTCTACTCATTAAAATTATCAACCGGACTCCCTCAAGACACCAAGACCAATGGATCAAACACAGGTAATAGAATAAACAAAAACCGGCTCTTTTAAATTAACCACAACTCATATTATTAACTAACTACTAGTTCTACTCATTTACTTTCTTATTTTCAGTATTTTTCTTCTTGTGCTCTGTTGTTTTTTCTCTTAAAATTCTTACTACAAAATGAGAATTTTATCTAAAATGTCAGTAGTTGATCGGATTCGTTTCTTAATAAGCTGCATAATTGTAAACCTTGGACAATCTGGTTCAACCAGACTAGTTATATGTATAAATCATATCGAGAGATAATTTACAACCTTAAAAGCCCCTAGTTATAAAAAACAAACCGTCTATCGTCGTAAACAATGAATAAGTCAATAATACTCACGCCTATCGTGTGGAATCGCTTGCGGGAATTTTGTTTCAATATTCAAAGGTTTTATTCTTGCGGTCACTTTACAAACATTTTTTTCCTCAACATATTGCAGTTCTCGTGTGATGTTATATTCTGTGAGCGTGCGGCTTCTAGATTTATTTTTTCGCGGGGAGAAATGTTAAGCTTGTTATTGCTGCTCTTGTTGTTGTCGTTGCGACGGCTGTTGTTGTTGTTGTCATCGTTGCGTCGCTAGCGCGGGAGAAATTTACGTCGACAACAACAATCACGCAGTAAAATGTTGAAATAATTCCATTTTTTATTCTGCAATTTTACAAAAACTGCGGAGCTCTCTTGAACACCGCACATAAAAAATAAAAAAAAACCTGCTCACCAAATCACCTCTTGTGGGACAAGTGCTAAACCAATAAGGAATGGAACTGTCACGGTATCTCAAGATCACGCAACGCATTCTACTCGTCACGTCACGGTCGTATGTTGGTTTTGAGCTGAAACATTCAAAATCGCGTAAAATTTAGGAATACTTTTTGTAATGACAAACTTGATCCAGAAATTTATTTATTTTTTCGTTCATCTAGGGCAGCCATCTTGGAAAACAAGAAATTTTTGCGGGTAGAACATCCTGGATATTATCTTAAAATCTAGTGTCCTTTTTGGTTTGCGGACAGTCAAAATGTTTTGTACCTTACGTAACCCTGAAAAATACACTTTTTTTTTTTTGTTTAACTTCGACACCTTTTTCTGTGGAAAATCTGAAATAAAATAGTCAAATTTTAGACATTTTTTGTACAGGACAAAAAAATTATTATCGTCAAAACAATATTCGCACATTGGACTTGATTATCATCACACACAGCGCGAGTCTATCGATCATTAGCGAAGGGTAGCTATTATATGTAATAGAAATACGAGAAGATTACTAAATAGTAATATAATATGCACAAACCCGTGCATTATTGATGTTCAAGGTAAGGATTATTGGGCGTAATGTGTTTTTCATTAAGCAGGCAACATGGCATTTTCTTGAATATGATTATATTTCTTTCTTTTCTACAAAGAGAATATTTTCAAGTTGTTTTTTTTTTTTTTTTTTTTTTTTTTGAAAGGGAAAATGAATTGCCAAAATAGCAGGTTTATCTAGCCACGAACGTGTGAGGGTTTTGCAGAACAAAATTTGATTATTTTTTTAAAAAATATTACATTTTAGTTACACAATTAGAAGAGAGTTCTACTTCGTTTTGATCAAAAGCAGTTCCGGGATGACAAAACAAAAACGAGTAAAGCGCTCAATTTCAAGATTGCAACAATGAAAGAACTAAATTCACATGTGCGTATCTTGTTCCCAATTCAGACCACGTGTCATTCCCTTGAGTATCATTTCTTTGTTTACCAGTAGTGGATGAAACTCAAAAAAAGAAACGTATTCTCAAGCTAAAAGTAAGTGGTCTGAAATGGGAAAAGATTACGCCCAAGTTGCTTGCGTTATTGACAATGAAATGCTTCATGTAACATACTTTCTAACAACTTAACCTTCATGATTAAACCTATATATACTCGATAACAGCATCTCTGAAGAAATCTATTTATAACGCATTCACTTTCATGAAGCAATTGTAATGTACCTGATAACCAGGAACTGCAATTTTTTAAACGAGATGAACCATTTGTTTAAAGATTCTTGGAGAAACAAATTAACCAACAACGAATTTTCGCCATGAAATTTTAATCTGAATCAAATGTTTTGATGAAAGAGGTTTTGGCTGAAGTCCAGAAGATCAAACATGCAGAAGATTGTCTTGTAAATACTGAATATTGTATGTTTGATCATAACAATGATAATAATAATAATAATAATGATGATGATGATGATATATGATGATGACAATAATAATGATGATGATGATGATGACAATAATGATAATAATGATGATAATAATAATAATAATAATAACAATAATAATAATAATGATGATGATGATGACAATAATGATAATAATGATGATAATAATAATGATGATGATGATGATGCCAATAATAATAATAATGATGATGGTGATGATAATAATGATGATGATGCCAATAATAATTTTGATAAAATATTAATAACAATAACAACAATAACACTGAGAATGACACTAATGATAATCATCAGATGATAATAATAATGATAATGATAATGATAATAATGATAATGTTAACGATAACAATTACGACTATGTATGACTACGATTAAGTTTGTGATTATGATTATGATATGATTTTGCAAAATTTCAGCGTAAAATTACTAGTTAAGATTATCAGATTAAAATCTATAGGATAAAAGCTGCAAATTCGGTGTAAAAATATTTTTTCGATTCGGGAGAATCCAGTGAAACCGAAGTCCATTCCAGTCCAGCCATGCTCGGTTCCGGATTTTCCAAAATAAAAAATCCCTCAAAACTCAGAATCTAGAAGCAAAAATCAAATTTTAGAGGTTGGGCATGTTTCCACTTTACATTAAGATTATCTATACTCTTTCAAAAGCCGAAAATTCGACAAAAAAAATTCGATCCAAGATCCAGTCAAGCGACGTCCAATCCCTCAAGTCTACACGATTCCTGATTTTCCGAAAGAAGTTTTAGTGTTTAGAGTTTTAACAATTTTTTATTAAGGCTCATAAATTCTCTAGTTTGCCCCAAGAGCAAAAGCTTATCGAGGGGACTCATTTTTTACTATTGGCAAAAACTGGTTATATCTTCCTATCTTTATTATTATCTGCTTAAAAAATGGCGATCTTTTAAAGAATCCTTTGAGTACTAAAATTACTCAGAGCTTATGGCAAAGCTAGATCGAGTTAACAAAAAGTCCATATTACCCACGCAAGTCAACGAAAATGGATCTGAATCATTTAACACTGAGATAATTAGAGCAATATTTTTATCTCCATGTATTTTTCTTAATAATCAGCTTACAACAAGAATAACTCTGCAGGCTGAACATTTTAGCTCGTTTTTTTTTTCTTTATACGAAAAGGTGTATAATACAAGGTAGCAACGAAGATGTATGGCTGCTATTAATTGTACATATACTTACTTGCAAGCTTAGGTCTAAATTCTTCATTTGACTTAAATTTGACTTAAGGACCACTAACATGGTTTGTTTACTTCCTAGCTTGCTTGTTTGCTTGCTCGCTTACTTATTTGCTTGCTTGCTTGCTTGCTTGCTTGCTTGTTTGTTTTCTCACTTCTTGCTTGTTTTCTCGTTGCTTGCTTCCTCGTTGCTTGCTTCCTCGTTGCTTGCTTGGGAGACTGTGCCTATAGTTAAACGTCTAAATACGAAGATATTTGAGGGTCTAACTATGCAAACAAGTAATAACAAAGGCAAAAGGAAGCTTCTTAAAGTTCTAAGCCATAATGCATCTACATGATTAACAATTACATAACTTGGTTGCTGTTTGCGTTCATTTACAGGAACCAGTTCAGAGCAGCAGCAAAATAGACGATGAAGAAAATATGGAAAATGAAAGGCAAGACCAAGTAGATGTTCATTGTGATATTAAGGAAGATTACAAGTACTCCAATGAACTCCATGATTTTGACTCTAAGCAAGTGAGGTTTGAGGAAAATGGAGAAGAAGGCACAGAAAATCATGTCGGAGATGAAAATGGAAAAGACGAGCACTCCACGACAGAAAATAATACACCCAAAACAAATGGAGTTGATGAAGAAGAAAAAGATGATGATGATAAAGATACTCCAACTCCTTCAGGTGATGATGAAACCGCAGAACAACAACAAGAAACTCCAACTGCAGAACTAGACGAGGAAAAGAATGAAGACGAAGAAGAGAGTCAAACAACAGACAACTTAGACACGACAGAAGAATCTCAGCGAGATTCTTTTGCAGGCTCGGAGCTTTCCGAAGATGCAAGACCAGAAGAAGAGGAAAACGAGAAAGATATTATACAGTCCTTACAAAAAGAATCCCAATATGATCGAACCTCGTCATTCAGCTCGTTGTCTGTCAACATTGGTTCAACTCAACAAGATTCCGACTCTGAACTTCAAATTTCTTCCCGCGCATCGCCTGAAGGTGACATTGGGGAAGAAAGTTTTGATAGAACGTCGATAGACAACGAAGAAAACTTCGAGGATGAGGAAAGGGAAGTTGACGCTGAAGAGTTGGAAAAAGACGAAGATGAAAGCGAAGAGAAGGATGAATCTAAAGAAGAAAGAGAAGGTCGACTTGTGAAGCAAGCTCACCTTGATATGGCTCTGTCACTCGATACACAGGAAGAACCAGAAGACGATGATGACAAAGCTGCTGCAAGTGAAGAACCGACGTCTGAAGACGATACAATGGCAACGGCTGAAGACGACACCATGGCAACGGCCAACACTGGTTTAGAAGCAACAAAGGACAAGGAAGAATACGTAGAGGAAGATGAGAAGGATATTGAAGAAGAACCTAAAGCTGAAACAGAGAAGGTACCTGAAGTATTTGTGTCTTTTGAAAACAAAGATGATGAAGAAGAAGAAGTTGATGAATCTGAACAAGGAGAGCAAGAAGAAACAAAGCAAGAACCTGTCTCCAAAGGTAAATTAAACAACATTTGTACCTAATAGTAGGAATGGACCTCATCGGCTTGGGTGTAATGTTGTCCCATTTCAGACCACGTGTCGTTCCCCAGAGTATCATTTCATTGTTTAACGGTTGCGCATGAGAAGATAGATGAATATGGATACAACTCAAAAAAAGAATCTTATTCTCAAGAGAATGACACGTGGTCTGAAATGGGACAACATTACACCCAAGCCGATGAGGTCTATTGACCTAAAAAGCACGCAAAAAATTGAATAATTTAGTTTTTGCTACTGAATATGTTATACCAAGATCTGCCAATTTCATTTCCGCATTTTTTTATTTTCTATCACTTACTAATTATTTTTGTACTAACATTGCTCCTGTTTAGTCTGTACTAACTTTTCAGATATTTTCCTTAATGGATTTTTAACAATGAATATACGAGCAAAGAAGTCTTCACTTCTATTCCATTAATTATGCATCGGGCTTTTATATTTACTTTTAGCAAATATTTAAGAATTCGTTAATTTTTTTACAAATTAAAACCATGCAGTTTGTAGAATCGGTTTGTTTGCTATCTCGCTATCAGGCAGCAACACTGAATCTTCATCAGAGAGGAAAGAAACAGAAGCTTCAAGTGAGGAATCAGTTACAACACCTGAAAACGATCATGGTGAAAAATTGTCTGAGAAAATAGAGATGAAAGAGGTGGGGACCCAAGCAGGATATATTGTTGATGACAACTGTGAAGGTACAGAGAAAAAGCAATTTGATCATATTAATGAGGTTACAGAAGTAAGTGCAAACGAAGATGTTGTGATGATAGGGGAAGAAAGAGAGACTCAGGAGAAAGAAGAGGAAACGGAAATAGAAAAGGCACCAGAAACAGGAGAAGCAACAGAAGAAGCACCCGAAACAGAAGTAACAGAGGAAATAAAAGAAACAGAAGAAACACAGGAAACAGAAATGGCTCAGGAAAGAGAAGAAACACCGCAAACTGAAGAGGTAATGGAAACGAAAGAAACACTAGAAAAAGTAGAGGCACCAGAAATAGAAGAAGCACTGGAAACTGAAAAGGCACAGGAAACAGAGGAAACCCAGGAAACAGAAGAAGCAGATGAAACAGAAGAAACACAGGAAACAGAAGAAACACAGGAAACAGAACAAACCCAGGAAACAGAAGAAGCACCAGAAACAGAAGAGGCACCAGAAAGTGAAGAAACACAGGAGACAGATGAAACACAGGAAACAGAAGAAATACAGGAAAAGGAAGAAACACAGGAAACACAAGAGGCACTGGAAAAAGAAGAGGCAGAAGAAACAAAAGAGGCACCAGAAACAAAAGAGGCACCAGAAACAGAAGAAACACAGGAAAACGAAGGGTCACCAGAAACAGAAGAAACACAGAAAACAGAGGAAACACAGGAAATAGAAGAGGCACCAGTAACAGAAGAAATAGAGGAAATAGAACAAACACAGGAAACACAGGAGACAGAAGAAACACATGAAACACAAGAGGCACTGGAAAAAGAAGAGGCAGAAGAAAAAGAAGAAACACCGGAAACAGAAGAGGCACAGGAAAAAGAAGAGGCACTGTTAGCTGAAGAGACACCGGAAGCAAAAGCTACACAAGAAACACAAGAAACACAAGAAACACAGGTCTCCGAAGAAACACAGGAAACAGAAGAGGCACCAGAAACAGAAGAGACACAGGGAACAGAAGAGGCAACAGAAAGAGAAGAAACACAGGAAACAGAAGTACCACAGGAAACAGAAGAGGCACCGGAAATAGAAGTTAGACAAGAAACAGAAGAAGCACCGGAAACAAAAGAGGCACCAGAAACAGAAGAGACATCGGAAACAGAAGAAACACAGGGAACAGAAGAGGCACCAGAAACAGAAGAAAAAACACAGGAAACAGAAGAGGCACCAGAAAAAGAAGAAATACAGGAAACAGAAGTACCACAGGAAACAGAAGTACGACAGGAAACAGAAGAGGCACCAGAAACAGAAGAAATACAGGAAACAGAAGTACCACAGAAAACAGAAGTACCACAGGAAATAGAAGTTACACAAGAAACAGCAGAAGCACCGGAAACAAAAGAGGCACCGGAAACAGAAGAGGCACCAGAAACAGAAGAAACACAGGAAACAGAAGAAACAAAGGAAACAGAAGTACCACAGAAAACAGAAGAAACACAGGAAACAGAAGAAATACAGGAAACAGAACTACCACAGGAAACAGGAGAGGCACAGGAAATAAAAGTTACACAAGAAACCGCAGAAGCACTGGAAACAGAAGAGGCACCGGAAACAGAGGAAACACGGGAAACAGAAGAGGCACGAGAAACAGAAGAAACACAGGAAACAGAAGAAACACAGGAAACAGAGGAAATACAGGTAGCTGAAGAGGCACCGGGAATAGAAGTTACACAAGAAACAGCAGAAGCACCGGAAACAGAAGAGTCACCAGAAACAGAAGAGGCACAGGAAACAGAAGAGGCACCGGAAACAGAAGAGGCACCAGAAACAGAAGAAACACAGGAAAAAGAAGAAACACAGGAAACAGAAGTACCACAGGAAACAGAAGAGGCACCGGAAACAGAAGAGGCACCAGAAACAGAAGAAACACAGGAAACAGAAGAAGTAATTAAAATTGAAGAAACAGAGGAAATTGAGGAAACACCACAAAATACACTAGAAACAGATACAGCACTAGAATCAGAAGATAAGTTAGAAACAGGGGGAGAAACAAAAGAAGAAGAGGATGTTCCTGAGCAAGAAATCTCGGGAGTGGATATGGAAGCAGAAGAAACTGAGAAAGCACCAGATACGGACACGCTAGAAACAGAGGAAGAAGAAGAAACGAAAGACAAAGAGGAAGTTTCTGAGACAGGAAATGTAGAAGAAGTAGAAGAAGAGGAAGTTATGAACACGGAGAAAGCACCAGAAGTT
Organism: Anthopleura xanthogrammica; assembly: GCA_964019055.1. Lineage (NCBI taxonomy): Eukaryota > Metazoa > Cnidaria > Anthozoa > Actiniaria > Actiniidae > Anthopleura > Anthopleura xanthogrammica. The sequence continues at coordinate 11,217,758 of OZ025215.1, forward strand.
GAGGACGCACTAGACATAAAACTAGAAGAAGAAGAAGTTAATGAATCAGAAGAAACTGAGAAGGAACAAGAAGTGGAAGAAACGACGCCAGAATCTCCGCAGGAAGAACAAATAGCAAAAACAAAAGAAGAGGAAGCGAACGAGGTCGTTCACCACAGAATCAAGGAATACGAGACTGAAGTTCTACATCAATTTGAAGAAAAACCAAAACCTGCTACCCACTTGCCAGAGCTGCAAGCTTTGGGACTTGGAGGTAAATAATCCTTCGTCTTTTCAACCATCAACATCTTTTACATCGTACTCAGTGTTCTTGTTCAAAACACATAGAATCAAGATCTTAAACCATCATGGAATCTCATCACTGAATATCAGTCATACTAATGCCATCCAGAACGAACACTATTGTACTTCTCATCACGTTTGGACTCATTGGGATTTCATTCATTCGATTCGACTCATTCAATACGCCACTGACCGCTGAATCTTTATGGTTTGAATATCAGTTTTACTTATTTTAGAACTTGAACATTTCTTAATTTTCACTCAACTGAGTTACAAGAGCTAAAAGAAGCTTGCTGCAAGTTTCATCATCCAGATTAACATGACCTTTTTCTTCGGTTCGTTTAAAATTTTGTTAACACACGATGTTGAACGAGTACACGTGGAAAGAAAAATTTACCTTAACAGCCCACTTTCGATATTCTGGTTGAGTGATCACGCACAAAGCAATTCAAGACGAGGCTCCGGGGAAACAATGGAGTAACCTAATATATTCTTTTCTTTCCCCGGAGCCTCGTCTTGAATTGCTTTGTGCGTGATCACTCAACCAGAATATCGAAAGTGGGCTATTTTTGGGGTTTTTTTTCTCAATATTCTTTTTGGCCAAATGGATGCTATTCATTTTCCTACTTGAATGATAGCTATTCACTTTTTTTAAGTTCAAAGTGACAAACCAACCAAGTAGTATTATGGGCCGCGGGAAAAATCAAAAGGTTTCCTATTTTGCGCCCCCTAAATTATGACAAACAATCGATTATGAGATGTGCTTGTTACCAGCCTTTGTTTGAACATCTAAAATGCAAAATAGACATCCAAATCATAATTTCTAGTCAGATGTATTAGAAAGTTCTTAATTTCACTTATGCCAGCACAGAATACTTTTCCTATCACCTCCATTTGATAAACCGCATCATGGTATGGAATGCTGTAATGGATGGTGGAAAGGCATTCGCTTTATTTTCCAGTCATACATTACGCATCTTTTTAGATGAGACAAAAGCTTCTTGAAGCCAGTGATTGTGACACACCTTTTACAACTAAAAAGGCGTGAAGATGATGTGTGGTTACTGACTTCAGTTCATCTTCTTGCTGTTTGTCTGGTTTGTTGGTAACATAAAAAAATGGTGAAACCTTTTCCTCTCCACTTGTGGTCCCACAGTATTGAACACACTCGCTTAATCATCTAAATACGTCTTCCCAAGAAAAACACGCCCTAAGTTCATGCATTTTGTTTGATATATTTCATAAAGACGACCACAACGAACATACCAAAGTCAAAGAACTTGGTCGTATCTTCCAAGACAAGAATTCAAATGCTAAAGCCTTGTATCCGAAGGAGCTTACTACAGGTAAGATCTTCTCCTTATTTCCTTCTGGATGCATCAATCACATTGATATAAATCAAAACTGAACTCCTCTTTTTCGTAGGTGAGAAGAGCCCAGTAAGTGTGAGGCGGTTTAAAGAGATATTTGAACATGGTGAACCGCAATTGAGTCCAGCAGCTCATGGAACTGGTAAGTTGTTTGTGACACAATAGACGCCATTCTGGTTTTGACTTGAAAAAAATATTTAGCCTTCGTTTGCATAAGAATCAAGTCACGTTCTATACATCAGTTCACAGGTAAAACACAAAGCATTCAGTTGAGGCTGCAAGGTTCAAATTTGAATAATCCTTTGAAACTACGTACCTTGCAGGCTTTATCAAATGCTTTGACCAGTACCACCAATGAACGGAAATTAAAATAGTGAATCGAGACTTGTAGTGTTCGCACAATAATACATACTGACACATTTTGAATACCGGATTTTATCATCATAGTTCCCGAGGAGGAATGTGCGAGCCCACGTCCAGGAATTGTAAGGAATCTTCGAGATCTTTTTGAGAATCCAAAGAATTTTGAATGGAAGGAAACTGTTAAGGTAATTAGGGTGTAAACTGCATTTGATGTTGTTGTTGTTGTCGTCGTTTTTTTTAAGTTTTGTTGTTTGTTTGTTTGTTTGTTTGTTTGCTCCGTTTGATTGGCCAGCTGGTTGGTTGACATGGTTGGTCGTTTCCTTACCGCCTCGGTCGGATGGTCGGTACAGCTGCAAACCGGATTATTTGGTTAAAAAGTCGATCGTTGGCTGGTTAGCCAGTTGCTTAGTTGGTCGGTCGGTCTCTCATTGGCCGGCGGGTGTTTGGTCGGCCATTCAATTTGAAAGTCGGTCAATCGATACTTAGCTTCAAAATTTTCATTTTTTTCAACAGAGTACCACAGTAGTAAACTAAAGCAAAAAACCTCTACAGCGCTACACCATGCACTTTACTAAAAGCGTGGTAAGATCGCCATCATCTGAGAGAACATCACACAACAAGAGATAAGAAAGAGCTTTCAAACGGATTTTGAATTTATTCCAGATTACTTAAAAGGCTTTTGTTGAATCTGAGACGTGAAGAGGACGAGATTTACGATAAGAAGATTCCTAAGGAATGAATTTGCAATCTACTACTTGGAGTACTAATACTTATCCAGCCATAATGAAAGAGATTTTCCTTCTCTTTGAGTGATTTCTATGTAGAAAACATTTTTCTAGTGAGATTTAAAATTAACCTCGATTTAGCCCACGGCTTAGATAATAATTCTCTTAACTCGGTAATACTTTAGTCTTGCTGTTGAACTACTCATCTCAACAATGAATGGAAAGTACCGGCCTAGTCTGCGCATGCGTTGCTTGACGGTATGACCGCAGACCGCCGAGCACCGCAGGCTAGTATCGGCTTAAATTAAATCGCAAAATCATGGCTTCTAAGATATATAGTTTATTAGAAAGTGAAAATCACTAAATAGAGCCCAATTTGAGTTGGTAACTGTTGAAACCGCGAGAAATAAAATATAAAATACAATGAATGGTTATTTATCTAAGTAACCTTCAAAATTAAATTATTCTCTTAAATTAAAGACTAAAGTGATAGTGACAGTGTTAAAGTTTTGTACGGCATGAATTGTAATGGTGCGAAATAACGACCTAAAGAATGAATACAAACCGGTTTTCTTGTCAGTATTTGCCGATAAATTATTAGGATGTATAAATATCAACTAATAAAGAATCATTGTTAACTTCATAGTATCTTAATAATGATAACAATTATAATGATAAAATATTTGAATAAAAAATAAAAAGAATAAAAAAATTAAATTCAACTTCAGTGGTTAGAGAAAAACGTTTGTGCATGCCTGAATTCGCCTTTCTGGTGGAAGCCTGGTTACGACCTGTAAATTTTGTCGATATCCTGACAACCTCTGGGCTGATCTAAGTCGGGGCACGGCTAACTCACAGATCGAACCCTGAAACAACCTCTGGGCTGATCAAAGTCAGGGCATGGCTAACTCACAGATCGAACCCTGAAACAACCTCTGGGCTGATGTAAGTCAGGGCATGGCTAACTCATAGATCAAACCCTGAAACAACCTCTGGGCTGATCTAAGTCAGGGCACGGCTAACTCATAGATCGAACCCTGAAACAACCTCTGGGCTGATCTAAGTCAGGGCATGGCTAACTCATAGATCAAACCCTGAAACAACCTCTGGGCTGATCTAAGTCACGACACGGCTAACTCACAGATTAAACCCTGAAACAACCTCTAGGCTGATCTAAGTCACGACACGGCTAACTCACAGATTGAATTTGAATTTAGATGAAGATGTATATTATTCGACCAAGGATAATTTGGTTTATCAGCTAGATACACTCGAGCATGCGCAGTATTGAAGACTTGCTTCTTTCGAAGCACCTTGTTTTAATCTTCTGAATGACGTTATTTCTCTCAAGTCCCCGACCAATAATCCCTTCTCATTTGTGGTTTGTTTATTATTGAGCGAAATAAAATAGCTTGAAGTCTAAAAGAAGACTTGTTATCTCTCGCAGTGTGAGCGAATTTTGCGCAAATTCCCGCCGTGCGCCTTGCTGGCACCAGCGGAAATTTCATCTCTGTTTTCACAGGAGTAAAACGGAAAGTCCACAAAAAATGGGCCATTAAGATCCTTCTCCTGTAAATATTGACAATGATTTAAACACAGGGATATATTTCAACATGATGTTTACTATTAATGTTAGATGGTATTCCTCTTTGAGTTTTTATCGTAAAATCTCAAGGTCAAAACCAACGTAATTTCTAAACAAAATCACAAATCATAGGAAAATATTTTAACATGGCTTTGACTATACTATCAATATAATTCAGGTGATATTCCTCGTTGAACGTTTGAAGTAAAAACCTCAGGGCAATCATTACGCCTACGTAATTGTTAAGCAAAAAAAGTCACAGGTACGTACCTGCACCATGAATGATGAAATTTATCCACTAACCAATTAGAGCGCAAGCGAGATCCAATCAAATGGCTCGGTGACAAGGGTCTCAGGATCACGGCATGATACGTCGCTACCATAGAATTTTCTCCAGCGAAGACGAGACTAAGGATTGTTATATATTTATATATCGACGTAAAGACGCGCTTTCCCGCTAATTTATTGAAAAAAAATTCCTTTTAAGAATCCAGTCATCAGAATAGAAAACATTTCTACCACTGAAGCTAAAGACGCCGCATCTGAGTGGATGGATATCAGGAATTGTTACAAGGGCTTGGACGATAAGGTGTATGTGCGTGCTTAGTGGATTCTGGTCGACAAGTTCGTCGGTGGTAAATCACTTGCAAGAGTAAAATCATTGTCAAGCTGCTTGAAACATTAAAGAATGGAAAGATGAATTGATTGGTTGAACTGGTAAGTTCAGTTTTCTTATTCTTCAATTATAAAATGCCCGCTTCTTGATAGTAGTGGTGCTTAAATGCCGCACACAAAAGGTGTCTTCTCCTATTTAACCTTAAAATCTGCAGCATCAGGGGCAATAGCCTTATTATTGAATAGCTTATAGAATGAAAAAGATTATTCACCGTGGAAACGTAAAATTAGAAATGATACTTATTTTTTGAGGGTCATTTGTAGAGGACCGCGGTCTTTTACAAATGACCCTCAATCGTGAGACAAACAAATAAGTATCATTTCTTTAACTAAAAAGTTCATAGATACTTATGAAATCTTGAGGAATCTTTGCAAGCCCATGATGCATTCCGGTCTTGATATATCAATAGACTTCAATTGCTCTGCTCGACTGCTTTTCCTGCGATCTGATTCATGGTGGACCAAATGCACGTACTATGTACGTTGAGACCCTTTTTACTCTACAGAAAACTACGCGACAAATATATAAGAGTTGTTTCGCACAAAAACGTTAGAGATGCAAATGTACAACTTGAGACCTTAGACATGTAAATTAATGCCGAAAGTGTAAAATACGCGTGCAGCTTTCTTAGCACCTTCATTGCACAACTTTTCTTGTTTAAACTTATTGCGTTGGGAACAATGTCAACAAGAAAATTCTGCAATGAAGGCGTTAAGAATTTAAAGCTGCACGCGTATATTTTACACTTTCGGCATTAATTTACATGTCTAAGGTCTCAAGTTGTACATTTGCATCTCTAACGTTCTTGTGCGGAACAACTCTAATGACTTTATAACATTATTACACACTTTATACACACGCGAGCCATGTATGGACTGAGGAACTTAAGTTGAGAATAGAGGCATAATGAGATTGATTTTAGCCGGCCTAACTCTCGAAGATTATGCAAAAACGTGCTCTTAAAAATGCGAGTAATCTATTTTTAACTCAATATTCTAAAATTAGCTACGATAATTGTGTTGAATTGTATAGGGCGGATTTTGATGGTACGGTAAAGTCGCGAAGAACTAAGATCTTGACTTCAGTAATAGATTCTTCAGGAAAGGCATTAAAAATTTCATCGGGAATAAAGTGATTTTGATATTCAAAATATGAATAGAGTTTTGAAAGCCATTTTAATTGCAAGCAAAACAAGAGCATGGTTAACTTTTTGACAACAATAATTCTATTCTAAATTCAATAATTATTTTTCTAAAGAATGAAGAAACAATGCTCATTGGCTCTGAACAGAAAACAACAAAGGCATAGCCTTCAAAATTGGACCTCTCCAGGGCATTGAAGACAACAACAACTCACACAACGAAAGATTAACCTGAAAACTACAGACTCACAGCCAATACGTTGGGTCACGTCTTGACCCTTAAAATTGATTTCCAGAAAGTTTCAAAGCTTGCATTCATTGAACTGTACTCTGGTACATTGAACTCTTGCCCCAGAAGTGACTATTTCGACGCTGGTTTAGGATATTGACGTACTTTTGTGAAGGACACAAAATTATCGACTTGGCCACTGTTTGCTGGCTACGACAAGAAAGGTAGGTAAAAAGAGGTTTTCACAAGGCTTGACTTAATGTAGTTTACTTTCATAGATGATTTTAACAGAATCTTATTGAAACGATTCGAAATTTTACCAAAGTTACTACAGCACGGGTTTCTGTGAGTGTAGCTTGCATAAATTCCTTAGCAGAAACATGCCTAAAACTATCATCATTGTTAACCTTAAAAATATATTTTGTAGTAAACTGTAAGGTGTGTTATTCTAGCCGAGGTTAAAGCCAAAAAGAATTGAGCCGAACATCGCCCAATGTGGCACCCGAATCTAACCATCATCTCCTAATTGAAATTTCTTCGTTTGTTTGTGAATTAACAGTTTAAGGTTATAACTTAAAATTCAGATATTTTTCTTTGTTCTAATGCATTCTACATTACGTGCTTGTATTAAGGAAAATAGTAAGGCCAAGATCCTAGAAAAATCTTTAAAGAGATTTGGATTATTAGGAAGCTATTTTAAGCTGTTAAATTTGTTAACGAACTTCGGTGTTGGCTTTATGGACTCGATGCGTAGCCTTGCATCTTGCGTGATGGAATAATTTCCCATCCATAACTTGTGGAAATTGTACTATTTATCGAAAAAAATTAAGAATGATGAGAGAAAAAGTAAAGAAATAGTATTGCTTCCATGCCTAACTGATAGCTTTAGAAAGTATTACCTGGACTATATTTGCTGTCACTGGAGTAATTTCTAGCACCTTCCATATGTAAGGTTTATGGCAAAGAACCTTGAAAAGGCATTGTTTTTAAATCTAGAACTTATAACTGAAGTTTTTACTCAACCTTTGTAGAATATTCTAGATCTAAGTCGCTGTATTAAACTGGAATTTCGATTTGTGTTTTATTTCTGTGTAATTCAGATAATTGTTGATAAATTGTCAGGATAATTATCTGCACATTCAGCCCTGTCATCAAAAGGCATACTTTTTGTCGCCAAAAAAATGATGATTCTATTTCACTTTTAAGAAGATTTATCTAGAAAAACGATGTAAAAATTCTAAATTATTGGTATAGAATTTAGAAAAGTATAATATGCAAAACAAGTAGTTGTAGATGAGATTTGTTTGTGTATGTGCGGAGTTAATGGGTCTTTTTCAAATGGCATCTCAAGGTACTTGAACAATTACGTTCTTAAACCCGTGATAATCTTTGTTGTTTTAGCTAATTCTTACAATAGAGTGGTTTAAATACCGGCTAAAACAGAAAAAGATGACACTGAATTCGGCATTACACCTGATAATAAGCTGTCAAGACTTTTTTCCCAGACAAATTTGGTCAACACAGCGAGGAATGATCCGACAGGTTTTTTTTTTTGGCAGAAACGAAGTCCAATCATTGAAAAATAAATATAAGTAACTCTCTTTAATCCTAAAATCTCTTAACAAAGATAGCTCGCCACGTTCTATTGATTATCGTTTATTTTAATATTTTAAACACACGAAGTTTTTTGGGATGATAAGACTAAAAGATAGCCGATATTTGAGAGAGCGCCGTCTTCCTAAAACTTGCCTCGATGATTTTTATCTATTTCTAAGTTAATTGGGATCTTAATTCTGTCATTTACTCAAGGCATTGTTCACAAATATTTAGGGGTGTTTTTCTGCTTTATGTACAACAGTTTAGTACAGTAAAGTCAATAAGTTGACCCAAAACAAATATGTAAAATAGATGATGTAATTTGAACTTTTTCCATTTCGTTGCCAAACCTACAAGGCAGTTAATATTATACAAGAATTTATTCATTTTTTCATAATATCATAAATAATAGGTTAATATTCAATTTTTTACTCCATTATTCATTTTAGTTGCTATTCCTTCAAGACGATAATTTCAGTTTTCATAACAATTTTCTGAGGGAAAAATACAAAGCAAAGCGATTCCAATACGAAAGCTTTTAAGTCATTATTTTCATTATCACACACTTCTGAATTTCGACAAGAAGGATTTTTTGAGATTTTTTAGAGATAAAATCCATCAAGGCTCTTAAACGACACAAAACAACTGATATCGGACAAAGTGGTTCTTCTGGCTCGTGGATATTTGAAGATTTTAGTCCATCTTCTGATATTGGTTTGAAATATGAGTGAAATATGAGGCGAGTGAATTTATGAGGGGATTGGCCGTTCTTTTGCAACATTTGAAGTGAAGATAAGACGAGAGAATACTACGATGGTTGATGATATCGACCAAGCTGAAGTCCCATGGCCAGTTTTCATGAAGGTAGCATGTAAGGGCTTTTGGGGTCCACTGTAGAACTAAATACACCCGGCTTCAAATTTTATCGATATCCTGAAACAACCTCTGGGCTGATCTAAGTCAGGGCATGGCTAACTCACAGATTGAACCCTGAAAAAACCTCTGGACTGATCTAAGTCAGGGCATGGTTAAATCACAGATTGAACCCTGAAAAAACCTCTGGACTGATATAAGTCAGGGCATGGCTGGAAACTTGCAGAAAACAAAAGACTTGTCCCTAGCATAAAAGATCATCCTGGCTATCTTCATTTCAGCGCGCGAGTGGCTGATAAAAACCCATAGTTCATCAATATAACATTGCTTTGAAATGTCGGAATTTAGTTAAGGTTCTTATTAGATAGTGACAGAGATAAAAATAGGCATGAATCATCTGATTTCAAGTATGAATAGGGGTAAGGTCTTGTTTCGTACTGATATTGGATAAGATATTTACTCTTTCTTACTTTCAGTTATTTAATTTCTTTCTTCCTTTCATTTCTTTTTATTTTACTTCTCTTTCTTTCTTTCTATCTTTCTTTCTTCCTTCCTTCCTTCCTTCCTTTCTTTTTTTTTTCTTTTTTTCTTTCTTTCTTTCTTTTTAGATCGAGAAAAGCTTCTAAGATTTCACAAAATAAAAATCATATTTCCATAAAACACTCAATTCCATGGTAACACGTTTTTTTAGCCTAAACTTGACCTAAACCTTGGCCATTTTACAACTTGAAGAGTGCCCCCACTTGTTTATAGATCGACAAAAGCTTCTAAGATTTCACAAGATAGAAATTATATTTCTATAAAACACTTATACCATAAGCTCTTATCTTCTTATGTGGAGTTCTTTGTCATTGATCTAGATTTGTCTGTGGCTCTGCTCTCCTATTTCTAGGATGCAACTTAACGTTTTCCCTTTTTAAGTATTTATTTCATTTCATTGAGAATAATTAAGATTTTTTATTTGAGTCTCATCCAAATTTCTCCCTAGCTAGCTTATATTATTACGTCTTGATACCAATTCAAGTTGTTTTGTTGGCCTAAGTAATACAATACCATTATCTTCTGACTCCCAAAGGAGTGGGGGAAAAAGTCAATAAGGAGGCTGATATATATTTATGTTTATGAAAAGCCGGCTCTTTTCTGACTCAATTCTAGAAAGTCTTCTAGATGCGCTGGTTTCGCACACTTAAACCCTTTTAAAAAACAATTATCTCGTGTGGCTTTTTATTATAGGAAACGCAAAATAGTATTATACACACTTAGTGGTTTGATTGCCATCCTTGAGGATATTTTGTCCGACATTTAATATCAAACATTTTCTCAAGACTAGCCATATAAGCGCCCGGTTGCGTAGGCCTCTGAACTTGGTGGACCACAAAAACGAAAAAGAATAATTCTGAGAGAATACCGCGCAGTATAAGTGCAAGGGAGGATCTAGGAATTTGTTGAGAGGGGGGTCCAAACGTTGAGAGGGGGTCCAAATTTATACTTCGTACAAAATTTACTTCAAACCTGTGGCAAAACTAAATTTTAGGATAAAACAAACAATGGAACATTAGGTATGACAGAGGGTCTGTACCCCCCTGACCCTCCCCCTGGATCCGCCCTTGAGTTTGGAAAATGGTAAAAGATTCTTTGGAGATTTTCATTTCAACTTTTCTTGTTGTTTTGTATGGACTTGACCATGACCAGGGGCTGTAGTGTCTTGAGTCAGCATTTTTCACATATTTGCGGAATCGACCTCTAATTGCAAGCGAAAAACACGGGCAGATGGTAAAATACTGGCAGATTACAGCAGTTAGTTTTAGCAAAAAAAAGGGCCTTTGTGATCGATACCCTGAAACAACCTCTGGGCAGATCTAAGTCAGGGCATGGCTAACTCACAGATCAAACCCTGAAACAACCTCTGGGCTGATCTAAGTCAGGGCATGGCTAACTCACAGATCAAACCCTGAAACAACCTCTGGGCTGATCTAAGTCAGGGCATGGCTAACTCACAGATCGAATTGGAATTTAGCGTGTTAGGTTTTGCGGAGGGAGGAAAACCGGAGAAAAACTCTCGAATCAAGGTATACGTAGAGAGGTAAAGACCTAACTCTACTCACCGGTAATGCCGAGTATGGGAATATACAAAAACAGAACGAGTATTATTTCAAAAAAAAAAATGATTTTTTTAGTTTTAAGTTGAAATATACGGACAAGGATACTATTTCTTGTTTTGACCCACAATGCATCTCGGTCACAAAACCCTAGCATGACCTCGGGCAACTTTTCATTTCAAAATAGGTGGATCGATCGAAATTATAATTTAGTCAAGTCTACTTTTGTTTGGTATAGTCAATAGCCTCTAGGCTCTAAATATATCTGAGATTAATCTTGTTGATTACTTTAATTTCGTGGTATTAAGAATTTTTTTCCTTTGGTAAATTGTGAAGTATTTTGGCGCTTACTCGTGTACATGTTTACTGGAGTAAAACACTTTCCGAAGCTGCTCTTAGTCTTTTTTAAAGTGTTAAAGGTAGCTGTAAATACGGCGGCACAGAAGGGTTAACACAGATATAGCTATAGAAATATGGTTTGGAGTTTATAGTAGAGTCATAATTCGTCAGGTGAATTACTATTTGACAGATATACCGTAAAAGCCCAACACGAAAAGACAATAGGTAAAACAATGAAACGGAACCTTACCAGAACAAAATCCAACCAGTTATTCAAAACATAACCTTCATAATTCCAATTCCAACCACTTTAGATTTTTTTCCGATTAAAAAGAGTTGTTCTCCGTTACCATCGTCATCGAAAGCTCTCTCTGAGTTTTAGCAAAATAGCGAGAATTCGAATTTCAAAACAATTTTATGTAGATCAGATTTCATTTTCAAAAATGGCCAAAGATTAAGAATAAAACTCTTTTTAATCTTCGCTTTCTTAAGATATCAAAGTGCGCCCTCAATAATCGATAAATCTTTCGTGGCTCTCTAGAATATCTTTATTTTTCCAGAATGAAGAATAGTTTTCTCGTTTTTAAATAGTCAAGTTTCAATGTCAATCTTCCTTGTCTGTTTGAAGTCTCTTATCATAAATGAGTGAATCATATATTAAGGAAGTATATTTGATTCGTCAAATGGTTCATAATTAACAAAATTATTCCGCGTTTCAGAGGAGAACAGAGAAAGATAACTCGAGTGACTGAGAAGAATCCGTTTTGAGCCTCGCCGGTGCTACACAACAAAGCAGAATTCTAATCGCTGTTTGCTTTACGAAGATAACAGTCGAGGTATGTACCAATATTTTTTAATGTTGTTTGTGGACAAAAAACCTTCCTAAGGGAATATTCACGAAGTGTAGAAGGTTGTATCGCCTATTTTGATCGAAATAAACTTGTTGACCAGCTTTAAGCGCTTTGAATCCTAAGCTATCTAAAAAAGAAATTAAAGCGTGCGACATTTTCCTTTCTACCTAAAACGCTGCTAGATCCTTTTGATAAAAATTTGATTCCTCACCGATATACTGAGTTTTAGGCTCTAGGAATCATTAGGGTATTGGCTGGCTATGAAAAATCGTAAACTTTGCATTTCAGAATTTTTAAAAATTGAATTTAAAGATAAAGAAATTAAATATAACAATAATGTACACGTTGAAGGTTATGAAATGTGGCTCAATACACATTGTAAAGATTTTTGAATGTGTTCATTTCCGTTTGGCTTCATATATACTAATTTGTCTCTTCAATCTTTAAATATATACTCTGTACATACAGTCTCCGGTTTCCTTCTTAATGTTGTTTTTAAGTGGCTATTTTTCATTTTTTCATTTTTTCATTTTTTCATTTTTTCATTTTTTCATTTTTTCATTTTTCATTTTTATTTTTCACTTATATTTTCTCATTTTTTCATTTTTTATCGTTTTTATTTTCCATTTTCTCTCTATTTTTTCTTTTCTCTATCTTTCTTTCCGGCTTTCCTTTCGATCCCACCTTCTTTCTTTCTTTCTTTCTTTCTTTAATTCTTTCTTCCTTTTTGAGGCGCGCAAACGCGCTTTCTTCTATGTATAACACAAGCCGAATGATTACCTATTCTTACCTTATACATAAGCCTATTTACAAATTACTATAAATTCAAAATTCATCAGCAACAGAAGACAGTTTGGCCGGCAGTACAAATCAGTTGTCTATTGATATTCACCGCATGATTTGATTTACATTCAAAAATGAACAGATGAATCTAAGCAGGGATTTATACAGGATTTACATGAAGAAAATTGAAGAGATAAAATAATCTTGTAAAGATCATGTCTGAGTCAGTTTATTAGCGAATATTATGATAATTTCTTTTCTGCAAATTTTTTTGATAATCGATCTGTCAATGTTTAAGGCTATCATATGTGTAAGTTTTCGACGTACTTTAGGTCTACACTGGGTCTTTATCCAGCCAAGGCGAATGGAAATAAAGAAATAGGTATAAATAAGCAATTAAGTAAGGCGATATAAGGGAAAATAGTGTAATCTATAAAGCAATCTTGGGCGATATAAGTTGAGAATCAGTGTGAATTGTGGCATACCGGCCATGCCTGCAGACGAAGGCGTACTAATGCGAGGTAAAGACTCAGCTCAATATAGGCCTTACTTTAAGATCCTGAGACGTCCATGTCACCCTATCCAGCTGATCTGAGAAAAAATATTAGCCAATCATAATCGAGAAAATTTGCAAAACTGAGGTATCATCCTCAGTAGCCCGGCGCCTCTGGAAACGGTAATTTCTTTATTCCATTTTCTCATTAAATAATAAATATCATAGTAAATTTATAAGAAATATCAAAAACTTCTCCTGAAAATCTAGATTTATCTCAGATATAAGCTTTTATGAGTCAATTTTCGCAGGCTTCATGACACCTCAGTCATGCAGTGACGTCATTTGTACGTCATTATCTCAGATGAGCTGGATATATATTACAACATTATAGGCAATTAACATTAGACTAGACAATTAAGTTGTTCTCTAATTCCTGTGGGAAAATAACCAAGATGGTAAAGGAAAAGTTCATTTTTTTATAAGCAGGAGGAAACTGATGAGATTTTGTTGATGACATTTTATGAGATAGCGGTGAACATTGTGGTCTAAGCTTGAGTACAAACATCTTTTGTTCATCATGCCTTATATGGTGTTGTTTGTACCGAAGCTAGACCACAATGCATCTTGTTTGTCGAATTCAAAATTTTTGTTAGAAACCTTTAGTGTTGATTCAAGTATTAAGGGAATTAAACCTATCAAGAAAGATACACCTTTGAGAAAAAAAATATCGAGCGATTTTAATAAATCTTGTCGCGTTTTTTTAACAGTGCATTTCGCATGCAGCCAAGTTTGAAATCGCTTTAATTTTTTTATTTTTTTTTATTTATTTTTTAATCAATTTGCCACAGTGGCAGGGATAAAGACACAGGGCAGAGCCCCAATTGCTTGGCAATATCATACTAATACATACTTTTTTTTAAATAATAACTTTAATAGTGCCAAATATCGATGATATTCATCACCATATATAAGGAAATAATGCCAAACATATATACACCACAACAAGTATACGATATGTTTCCGAATTCAAGTGTAAACATGTCAGTTTTTTAAAAGATTTTTTTCTGTGATATTGGTGAAAACGAAGCGGATGTGACAAATTGAAGCGGGCGGGTTGGATTTTTCGTCTCGTTGATGGGCGGAATTTATATGATTAGGAATCTATGGTACTGTTTTACAGCACGTAGGATGTCCACGGTATGTTTATTAATAGGTTTATGTTTCGCTTCGTCAAATCACGACGTATGGTTAACGTAACGTTAGAATACATGAGAAAAGTATTAAGATATACATACTACTACGTACTATTACTACCACCCCCACCACCACTACTGCTGCTGCCGCCACTACTACCACTGCTGTTACTACTACCACTACCACAACCACCACCACCACCACTACTGCTACTACCACCACCACCACCACCACATCTACTGCTGCTGCTACCACTGCTACCACTGCTACTACTACTACTACCACCACCACCACCACTACTGCTGCTGCTGCTGCTGCTGCCACTGCTACCACCACCATCACCACCACCACCACCACCACCACTGCTGCTGCTGCTGCCACTGCTATTACTACTACTACTACTACTACTACGACTACTACTACTACTACCACCACCACCACCACCACCACCACCACCACCACCACCACCACTGCTGCTGCTGCTGCCACTGCTACCACTGCTATTACTACTACCACTACTACTACCACCACCACCACCACCACCACCGCCACCACTACTACTACTACTACAATTAAACAAATGTCTGTAAAATGCCCTATATATTCAGAAAACATCAAACAAGGTCCTTTTATTTTAGTATAATATCAGGTATAACATACAGCTATAATATCAGTTCCTCTGCACTCTTCACACTCATTAGACCACGACCATATCACCAACAAGTGAACCAGACGTCTGTCTAGAGTACTTAGCAATTGATATTGATGGTGTTCTCGCTAGCGCTGTTTTATATCTGTGCTAGCTAATTAATAACAAAAAACCAGAGAGATTTTCAATTCCGAAGATCTCGATTTGTCCAGTCACTTTGTCAAAGTCTGTCTTTAAGTGCATACTAAGACCGCTTCTGATAAACCCCCTTTATAATCTATACAATTTTAGAGAGCATTCGAATCTTTGAAAAAGCCGTTTTATTTTTTAAATTTTCTATCCTTTTTCCGCTTTTTTTCTGAGATTTTGTCTGATTTAGTTCCCTCAATATTACTTATGGTCAATAATTTCGCTCTACGTTGGTTGCAGCAGGTTTAATTTTCGGCTAATTATTTTTTATCTTCGAAGGGGTCTTTTTTAGCGACCAATTATCGTCAGGAGCAATATCGTGAGTGTCAAGGATATTGTCTACGCATGCGCTATGCCGCTTGTATGGCGGGCTGCCAAAAGCGAAAAGGAACTTCAGACATAATAAAAAATTCTAATGGAAAAAATGAAAATGAAAGAATTTAAAGAGCGAAAGAAATATTGAACGAATGAACGAATAAATGGATGGATGGATAACAATGAATGGATGGATAGATAGATAGCTAGATGAACGAATGAATGAATGAATGAATGAATGAATGGATGAATTAATGGATAAATGAATGAGCGCGCGATTGGAGCAAATGAATGAATGAATCAATCAATCAATCAATGAAAGAATGAATGAATCAATGAATAAATGAATGAAAGAATGAATGAATGATCGAATGGAGGGAATGAATCAATCAATCAATGAATGGATGGATGGATGAATGGGTGGATGGATGAATGAATGAATGAATGAATGAGAGAGAAAGAATTCAAAAAATTAAGAAATGCTTTCAAAATTTTTTTTTTTCTTTTCATTTTAATCCATTCATATAAGCTCATTAAGTAACTTTTAGGGAACTAAAAAGATACAGACACACAGTCGACGGTGGTAAATTCATGGATATACCACAATCCTCCCGATGCATGACCTTCATGATTATTGACGTTTATATATATATATACAATATACATATAATATTGACATGAATATATTCATTATATAATAGTGCCACAATATATATGTACGATTACATATGTATATGTGCATAAGTCAGTCATTTTATCTCAAATAAATTCACATATAGAATAGAACCGTTCATTCGAGATTCAAGTCAAGACCTTGGTACGTCTCGTAACTTGTAGAATAACCTTGAAGGCAAGCTAGCAATATTTGGTCTAGTCTCTTTGAACGAAACATCCTTCTCGAGTTATAAACACGCTGCAATATGAAACATACTTAGTATGTTGTTGTTATTTTATAGTTTTGGCTTCGCTGAGTTATTTTTTTTGTGTGTTGCGCGAACAACGACTAGAAACGAGGCTATGAAAAATTATTTTGATTTTGAATATTGTTGTTGTTTTTATCGGAACCTCGCTCGACTTCTCAAATTCATTCAATAATTTACGCTTGATTCTGATCCTGATTCGACTAGACTATCCCCCAACGAAGACTTCTCTTCAGTTTCATGCTTTTTAAGTCGTATAGAATCCTGATAGGCCTTGCTTTTTCTTTGCAGCTGAGCTCGACTTGAGATATTAGAATATTTGGGATAATGTCTGTGGAGTCGCTTATTCCTATGGTGAACAGATGGCTCGAGGGAGTCCATTGCGCCATGGCTATCAGCTCTGCTAGTCAAGATGAATCGAGTGAGGTAGGTCTTTTTATATTTTATTTTAATATCGTGTTGGGGAAATTAGGGAATGGTGTATGATTGTATGTGATGAAGGTCATTTATATCTGTGTTGGTTGGATGCATGTGATTTTTGAGCGAATACATGCTGTGATGTGTTTTAACTGAATGTCAGTGCTTTGGTGGGCTTTCTTGACTGTGTTAAAAATCAAGAAATTGAAGGGGGAAGAGAAGAGAAAGGGAAGAGAAGAGAAGGGAAAAGGGAAGAGAAGGGGAAGAGAAAGGGAAAAAAGGAGAGAGAAAGAAAAGAGAAGAAGAAAGGAAGAAAAGAGGAATAAGAAAAGAGAAGAGATGGGAAAAGACAAAAAGAAAAACTAATGAGAAAGAAGAAGAGAAAAAAGAGAAATAAGAGGAAAGGTTTTAAAAGAGAAAGGTAAAAAGAGAAGAATAAAAGAAAAGCAGAAACACAAAACAAAATAGAAAAAAGATAAAAAGATAAAAACAGAAAAGAAAATGAGCAAATTAATGATAAAATGAACGAGTTAGAGAATACGAAAATTCAAAACCAAAAACTAATCCACAGTTTAAAAATATAAAAATTCATTATCATGAATCAACGAGATAATCAAACCGCTAGCTAAACAAAACCAATGGATTATCGTTTCAATTTCCTTGCTTTAATCCCATGAAGAACGGATGCGGTGTACAACACCTCCAAAGGGCAAGCCATTGCTGTGTGTCTAGCTTTACTAGGGTGTTACTTTCTGTACATTATAATCGACTATTATTTGTTCCATTAACAAGTTTTATATAAACATTTTAGCATCTCATATCGTGTTTTTGTTTTTTATTTAATGGCTAGCTGTGAAATATAGCCATGGATTTTTTTATTTTTATTCAAAACACCTTTTAACGTTTTTATTATCTGTTATTATTAATCAATGTTTTCAACTTTTAAGTGATTATAACTGATAAAAATCTCCTTATCCGCTACCACTTTATCTCAACTCGATCATGCACCTTATTGCAAAAATACAGCGAATATATAGTGAGTCAACCTCTT
Organism: Anthopleura xanthogrammica; assembly: GCA_964019055.1. Lineage (NCBI taxonomy): Eukaryota > Metazoa > Cnidaria > Anthozoa > Actiniaria > Actiniidae > Anthopleura > Anthopleura xanthogrammica. The sequence goes on from OZ025215.1 coordinate 11,235,901, forward strand.
TGAATCCGACCACTTCAGACCACCAATACATGAATTCAATAATATCCGAACGCTCCCATTTCCGACCGGTAGTATCAGTTATTTCGACCACTTCCGACCAAAAGTACTCTAACTCAGTATTAACAAAACACCCCATTTTCCACCGATAAAACAGTAATCATTCCGACCACTTCCGACCACTTCCCATTTCAGACCATTAATTCTCTCTTTCCGACTTCCTTAATAGCCAAAAATAGGGACTCCACGGTCACATCTTTTATCAGACCCCTCCTACATCCGACCACTAATCCCTTCAGGCGATCTTATATTGGTTTCACTTAAAACCATTAATGGTTGGACCAACCGACACAGGAAGCCCATAAAGTAACTGAATAACTGCTTTAGTGATTTCGAATCCCACCAGGAGCTCGGCTTGGGCGTTGAAAAATCACTTTTTCCATTTAATTTTTTTGGTTTGTAAAAAAGACTCAGGATATTTGGCCGAACCTTAGGTAGAGTTAAAACCCGAGGTCTAACATATTGGTCATCGCCGCCATCTTGTTCGTCTCGACATGTTTTCATGTTATTGCTTTCTTACATGTTTCCCATTTCCACGGCTCCAGGAAGACATAGAGAATAACTCAAATAGATAATTCAGAATGCCTTGAAAATCTATTGTTTTGGTTAGCTTTTGTTCATTTGTTGTCTGTACATCCGTCCGTCCTTCCGTTCGACCTGGCCTTCGCTCGCTCGTTTGTCTGATTGTACTTTTACTTTGGTATCATATTCAAGTATCTCTGATTGTCCCTATTCCTCTTACTCTCACTTACTTAAAAAAATATTTCTGTATATTTAAATTTATCCTTGTTGAAGTGTATAAGTAGGTGAGAACAGGAGAAACGGCGCTAAACATGGCAGCTAGAGAACTCATGAACGTTAATTACCACGTAAAAAATGGACAAAAAAGACCAAAAATGGAAGCCTGTAGTTCCTGCCACGTAGTCATTCGTCCAATTGCTCTAACTGATATCCTCAGGATATTTCCCAGGGGCTTATGTATCCGGTGGTTTGTTCGGTTTGATTGTAATAAACCCGCTCCCTGCGGGGAATCACGTCGGTAAAACTCTGTTTCCAATCGCCAATCCAAACCCAAAAAATCCGACAAAATTTAATACTCATGAAATAATATCGACAAAACAATTAAACAAATATACAAAATAAATATCTTTATTATTATCATCGTAGACAGTTTTATAGAATTCGTGCGAGAAGGAAAAGACCTTGCCTGTTTGATTGATGAATCAAGTGTCTATCAGAGATCACCGGATGCAATTATTTATCACACAAAACTATAATATTACCCAAAATAGCTTGTTGGCTAAATTTGACTCGCATCCCTGCAGATCGATGATGCTATTTTTAAATAGGAGTATCCATTATCCTGGACAAAGTACCGCAGAACTGCATGACAAATGAGTTGGAAAGGATTTTATTACTATTGTATTTTGTTTTGACCAAAAACATTTTCGCTTGTTGAATGCTTGGATCGGAGTAGAAAACGTAGAAGTTGAACAGAAAATTTAAGAAACTTAAATACTAGATATAAAAAGTATTCGTGCATGTAGAAAATGTAAAAGCTGTTGTTGTTCTTATTTTTCCAGCTGCTGCTGCTGCTGTTGTTGTTGTTGTTGTTGTTGTTGTTGTTGTTGCAGATGTTGTCGTCCTTGTTCACTGTGTGGATTATGTTTACTGCTGCTTAATGCTGCTGCTACTGCTACTACCGCTGCTACTGCTTGCTACTGCTTACTGCTGCTATTGCTTACTGCTGCTACCTGCTTACTGATGCTACTGCTACTGATACTGCTGCTACTGCTGCTGCTGCTACTGCTTGCTACTGCTTGCTACTGCTACTGCTACTGCTACTGCTACTGCTACTGCTACCCCTGTTTCACCATCCGTCTCTCTCCTTCAGTTTCTCTCTCCTTTAGCTCTCCCATCCCCACCCTTCCCCATCCAACCAACACATCAAAACAAATTTAGCCTAGCTCGCCTTATTAGTGTGCCAAATTGTTCAAACCCACGCATTAGAACATAACGAAAATCATACCACCAGTTAAAAATATACTTCATGGCTGATCATTACGCTAAATAACATTAACGCCTAAATTAAAACTACCTGCGTTTCGTCGGCTGCTTCAATTTTTCTTCTTTGTCTTTTGTTGCTATTTTCGTCTGGCTGACAAACAACAAAAACAGAGGACGGAAAACTAGACTATACGAGTCCTGAAGACTTCCTGTAGATATTTAGAGACAAAAACAAAAAAAAGAAAGCAAAACGGAGGGAGGGAAAAATAAGAGAAAATGCATCAAACTAAAAAAAGATCAAAAAATATAATATGACAAAAATTCCCCGATTCTTCCATTAGCAATTATTCTTAATCCAAGAAGACCTATCCCTGTAGAAATGTCAACGGCCGTCAAATTTGCCAATTGAAATTAATTTATATTTTAATTTGTTCATCGTATTTTAAATCTTAGCTCAATTATCATCCAGTTTATGATGTATATAAAAAACTATTTATTCATTTATTTTCAAAAATAACAATTATTTTGATCGTTCCGTGCGTAGTTTGTATTTTCAATTTTTCCCCAGCTGGAATCCAGGACGTTATAATTTGTATTTTCCATCGTATTAGAGTTGATTATATCTTTATATGTTTTGTGCAAGGGAAATATAAATTGTTGTTTTTGCGTTCAGAACGAACTCTGTTTTTTTTCGGAACGACATATTATATATTTATATTTAAAAAGCAACCTAATTGGCAATATATATCGGTCAATCAACTGAACAATGATAAATATAATACAAGCTATTTATAGAACTATTATCGTTTTAAGGCCTGGGATTCTGTCATTTGTCGGATTAGATGACAGATTCATGTCGGGGAATACAATTATTATGCTTATTATATTCTTTCATTAGCTGAGCGAAACAACAACATTTACTGAGGAAGACATTGATCAAAATGTACTCGCTGCATCAAAAGGGAAAATCGATTCACAAGTTGAATGATTGCTTGAAATTTTCTTTCTCGCAGGATGAAATAGAAGGCGAAGAAGATGGTGAATTGTCATCACCAACTTCAGATAAAACTGCAAGTACAACTACCGTCCCTCGGTCCAGTCACGATTGTGAGAAACGAAAACCTTTTAGAAGCCGTTTTTTCAAAAGCAACAAAGAAAAATACATAGATTATAACGACAATGTAGCGGACACTCAGCCCGAATTACTGCCTCACATTGCTTCAAAAAGATCTCTGTCGACCGAGGACTTGCCAAGGAATTTAGAGAGATATTCTGGACATTATGACATTGAGTCGAATTCTCAGGAACCATATTTCTGTTATAGTCACTCAAATACGAAAAGAGAATCCTTTGACTCGACTGTTGCACAGCGTCCTTTTTCACCGTGTTCAACTTTAGCAGCATCAGACCAGTTCTCAGTTTGTGAAGACGACATTGTGCTAATGAGCCCGCGGTTTCGAGGGATTTCCTCACAAAGACGAGCATCAGATGGAATGGTACAGCGAATCCCAGTTCAATGGCCAATGCAGGAGTCTAATCAAGGGCTCTCTAGCTCATTCACCGATGTCAATGGGACTTGTAGTAGAGGATCTAGTAGGCCTGCGACGCCTGCAACGCCTACAGTGTCTCCACTCATCAAGATAAAGGCGAGCGGGGGATTCAAATTACCCCCTCTTAATGCACCCAACCCAAGAAGGCCAAAATTACAGGAATTGCCATCCATTACTATATCAGATAAAAGTGGAAGTGGTAGTCAGGGATCGCTGGAGTCTTTTCCAGATGAACAACCCTGTGCTGCAGCTAAACGTCACGATCAAACATATCTTAACCCCATTGAGGTAAGGCTGACTAAGTATATCATAGAATACAAATTTTGGCATCCTCAAGGGCAGATCATAAAAATACTTACTGTTTTTAGAGAGTGATACAATCCAAATCAAGCTAGTGTTAAAGAAACGAGCTTGGAAAATATGGTTAATTGCGTGCGCAAATGTAAAAGGCGATGACAATTGTAGAAAACAAAAGGGGAGGAAAAAAGGAAAGAAAAGAAGAAAAAAGTAGCCTTAATGAAGATGAGGGAGGAAGGAAGAAAAATGGTTTGTGCTAAAAAAATATCTTTGTCTTCGCGCAAATAGGATAAATTTTTTCCTACTTTTTTTAGCTCCAGCTAGTTTCTCACCACCATGCAAGGAAAGATCTAGTTGCGCTGGACCATAAGTGATTCCATTTCCGCTTCCGTTACGTCACAGGAAGTAGGAGCGCCGTCTCCAAAATGCTTCCCACGCCCCCGAGGATCGATCGACGCGAGCAAATTACAAAGAGCAAATACAAAATTATCGCATGGAAACATCGTTTTTAAAAATCTATGATATGCCATTAGTGCAGTTTCTAGCTGCAGTTCCTGAAGCGGAATTAGAATGTTCTTTCATATCTCAAAGTCTGTTAATCAATTCATAGATTTTTTGCGGCCAGGTTAGGTGGCTGCAGAATAATAGAATCCCTAGCTTTATTATGGGGAATTGAATTCTAAAACGATTGTATTTTTCAGTTTACCATCCAACATGGCTGCATGCCGTGGCGCGTCATGAGATGGCGCAAAACCTCTGAATGCCTGGATTAGTACATTTTTGGTCTGTTTTTGCGCATTTGCTCTAAAAAGCATGCACCTAGAAATTGTACTTTAATAGTCGGTTACATAATGTTCATGCAAGCTTTTCAATAGACTTGCTCCAAGTCAACCTCTTTGAAACTCACAGAGTCACGAGCGAATTAAGTGAAAGAAAAAACGAGGGGGAAAAAATGTCCCGAGCGGTCGCGCGTCCTTCGTCCAGCACGTGTGATCCTGGTCGGGCTGTCTGTGCTTTATTCAGCGCTCGTGCAAAAGTCTACCTTTTCAATTAAAACTCTCCATCCACGTACTTTCTCTTAACTTGACTCATGAATCGTACTAATTCAATATTTCTAGGGGAAGTCGCTTTTCGCTGTCAAAAACGCTAAACACCTCCTCCAAAGGCGTCGAGGATCGCTGCCTACAGTCATGTCAGCAATACGCCACAGCGCTCTGCCTATCGTCAAAGAAGAACATCCACACCCCGAGGAAGCGCACAAGAAACCAGCTCCTTCGCCTGATAAGCGCGTTAACCTTCAGATTCCAAGACATAGGTTCCGTTCAAAGAGCTTGGATGGACAGCTGGGTACAGCAAGTGAATGGGAACAATACAAGGTATACCATGTTTATTTATGAAATATTATGTGAATCTCATAGCCGAGCCTGCGTTTCTCGTGGTCAGCAGTGCTCCCAGTCATCGGTGCTGACCAGCAGAAACGCAGGCTTTGAAGAAATTAGGTTTTATCAAGAGATCATGTTTTATTGAATCTTTAGAAAATAAAAAAGGAACCAAAAAGAAAAGAGTTTGGGCTAATTCCTGCTGTTTTTTTGGAATTGATAACGCAAAAACTCTCGCAAGTTCTATATTTATACTTTATTTTCCAAAACGTTCTAAAAATAACTCGCGCTTTTTGCGCGCATCCGAAATATCTTCCCTTTTATAGAATTTGCGCCGAGAAAATTTCCATTAAATCGATCATCAATAACAGTGAAACGCAGATCGATACTTTTCCAGTACTGGTTGTTTACGCAGCTGTTTGCTAGGTTACAGGTTTTTCTTGACAGTACAGCCATTGTTTAAAGCCTTTTTGGTGTTTTTATCTTTTTTTCAGGCACGTGCCATGGAGAGAAGGGCGCAGCTCCCATAACACAACAACAAGGATCTATTTAGAGATATTATACCTAACTTAATGACTATATGTAAGCTTATTTAGAGTTGAGTGGGAAATGCCTGTTTACTGTTGGTGACAAGCGTTATCTCGCCCCAGTGTCCGCGCAGCCCCCGCTGGCGTGGAAGAGCCTGGGCCTTTTGAACCAGGGCTTTTCGATAATTGGATTCTTTTAGCCTCATAATATCTGTGCATGATTAATGAGCGTGAAATTATAGTCAGGTTTGGGATTGACATGATAAAATTAAGGAGTATTATATATCGAAAAAAATCTGGAGAGTGGCAATTGTGGAAGGAATTGTGATTTCTTGCAAAGCTTGAAGTGGAGAGATCGATATCGAGGTGTTGTAGAGCTGGACAAAGAAGACATCGCTTGTCAATCGTACCTCTTGTTCTCTGGGATTCCTGTGGTAATCAACGAAAAAGAAAGACTGAGAAGAGGGCAGGCAGAAAAAGGAAGAAAAAACACTCGACCCCAGAGCCGTGTCATTCTTCAGTACTGCGCATGCTCGACGAAATGCTATTTAGGATCGAGAGTGTAAGAAAGAGAGATATACATCAAGATGCGCCTTAGTCCAGTCCCGGACTCGCTTTCTGTCCGCGACTTCAGCTTGTCGTTTCAGCTTGCATGAGGGAAGCCTATCGTTAATTGCGTGCGTGCCATATTCTGTACGAATCCTAACGCATATGTAAATAAATAATTCTATTTAGCCAATCTGTATGGATGATTCTTTAGGCCATAAAATCAACCAACCAAAAACAAATAACCATCAAATACACCAAATAACATAAAACAAATGAAAAACGAAAATAAACAGAACTAGTACAGAAATTGTACTCAAATAAAAACAGGCAAGCTGAGCGGAAAAATTGTAATAAAATCAAAATTAAACCGTCCTAGTTTTTTGAGTAAATCTTTTGCGTTCTCTGATTGAATTTTCAGTTTCATGTCACCCATTCATCCATCCATTCAGCCATCCATCCATCCATCCATCCATCCATCCATCCGTCCTTCCGTCCGTCCTTCCGTCCGTCCTTCCGTCCGTCCGTCCGTCCATTCCTCAATCTGTCCATCCGTCCATCCATCCGTCCATATCCATCCATCCATCCGTCCATATCCATCAATTTGTTCATCTGTCAATCTGTCCGTCTATCCATCCATCCATCCGTCCGTCCATCCCTCAATCTATCCATCCGCCCAGCAATCCATCCATCCATTAATCCATCCATCCGTCCGTCCGCGTCTGTCCTTCTATCCGTCCATCCGTCCATCACAAGCATTCCATTCGTTTGTCTCGTTCATCAAGTTATCATTTTTCTTTCCAAAATGACAAGCAGTAAAGAGATGAAAATATAATTGTGAAATTTCAAATGGATTGGGGTATAATATGTACTAGTGGGCTCCCTGTGTCTTTTGATTCCGTGATGAAGTGGGTCAAGCGCATGCGCATTATCTATTTTCTCTTTCAAGTTTTCGCGCCATTTTGCTGTTCCTTCAATCCTCTGAACATGAACTAAAAAATATTCCTTCTGGTCGCTAAATAAGAGAATAATTCTACATCTTGTGCACTAGAAACGTCTACACGTCTCTGGTATTCTTGGGATGGCCAAAGTAAATTTATGTAATGTCGAAATCAAAGAAAATCCAGCGTCTTTTCTGGATCCACTCGAGTTTGAAATTTCCTTCGAATGCTCTGAGGAACTAAATGAAGGTAAATGCAGAAAAATCCTAAAATTATATCATATTTCTTTTATATTTTCATAAGATTGTCATGCTGTCTTAGCATCAAAGCTGTAAGGTTAGATTTGAAGCTGTTTGTGTCGGATTTATGGCGGGTTTTTGCGGGGATTTGAATTGACGTCAAAATTCCAGGTAATGGCTTCCACTAGTTGAAATAACGTAGCAATCATATAATCTCTCCTCTTCTAGATCTATTATCACTGACAGTGTTATTAGATTGCTTTTATACATCCTATAGTTTTGCTTATGGTTTCATCAAACATGATTTTTGCATTTTTGTACATATAAAGTACATATATGTGTGCATGCTTCTCAAATCGTACAAGCTCATCGATGATCTCTAGGCAGAGTAATTTTTTTAACAGGGGGTTTTGTACAAAAGACTTATGATTTGGAAAAATGCATGTTTATCACATTAAACCTGCAGAGTCGGGACTACCCCTCAAACTCACGTGCCCATTTGGAGCACTCCAATTGGTCACATGAGCTCAAATGGTCATGCGAGTTAACCGAAATTCAAAATGCGATTGATCGTTTCTTTGGCAGTGCTAACAGTTGAGTAATTTTGGTAGTAACGGGCGGTCAACGGTCAATGTCCGGCCAAATTTTGTACTTGACCGGTCAAATATGGTTTTGAACGGACATGTTGAGCGGTCATATTAAGAAAAAAAAAGACATATGCTGAACATCTTGACCGGTGTATGACTGGTCATTGCTTTGAGTCCTGATGATGATAGTTATGAAAATAATAGGGATGTTGATGTCAATGGTGATGATAATAGTAATAGACTATATAGCTATCATGCAACAATAGATTCTGGGACTGTTAACTCAATCAAATAACACCAAACAAAAGAACAACAAACCACGGCATTTGATTGAGTTAACAGTCCCAGAATCTATTGTTAAAGCAGACTAGTGATATTGTCTATAGTAATGGTGATGATATAACGATGATGATGATGATATTGGTGGTAATGGTGATGAGGAGGGCCTTACTGCATAACTTGTATCTCATTGCACCTGACAGATTTTGGAAATTGCCAGAGTGACATGCATAATAAACAAAGCCTGGCTAAAAATTTGGGCCCTAAAATGTTGACTTTTGTCCTATATTTTTATTTATTTATTTTTTCACCTTGTAGATCTCGAATGGAAGATCATCTATGTAGGTTCAGCAGAGTGTGCTGATTATGACCAAGTCTTAGATTCTGTTCTTGTTGGACCTGTTCCAATTGGCAGGCATATGTTTGTATTTAAGGTAATTAAATATTTTGACTCAAATAAACCTACTAACATGTGATGCTGATTCCTGGAATAGTCCCTTTTAAAGTTCCTTGCGCCATCTTGAAAGGTAGCTGTGCCTTTGCATTGAAGCTAGACGAGTGGTGAGCTCGCAATGATAGAGACCTTTTTTAACACCTAGGACAATTGTTCACATCTCTATCATTGCAAGGTGCAGTTCATCTCACCTTGATGCAAAGGCACAGCTACCTTTCAAGATGGCGCAGGGAACTGTAAAGGAACCTATTGAACCTGAGACACCAGAACTCTACTAAACTCAGATCCATCTATACACAGGCCAACCCACCAGATCCTAGCAAAATTCTGGATCAAGATGTCATTGGCGTTACAGTTATACTATTAACATGTTCTTATAAAGACCGAGAATTCATTCGGGTTGGTTATTACGTAAATAATGATTATGCAGATGGAGAAATGAAAGAGAACCCACCGGCAAAGCCAGTTATATCACAGGTTGGTGTGTAACCATTATTAACTGTAATTCTCTTTAGAGAGAGTATTATTTTTCCAGTTAAGACCATGTGTTACTCTCTTGAAAATAAGATTCTTTGTTTGAGTTGTATCCATATTCATGTGTCTTCTCATGCACAACCATTGAACAAAGAAATGATACTCTAGGGAATGAGACATGGGCTGAAATGGGAAACTTTACCCTTTACCTCCATGCTAAAAAGAACTTACCCGTATAGTATTACATTGTGATTCTCCAATGATACAATCATTTCTGTATGAGGATAGAGATTTTATGTTGTGCTAGCACTGTTTTGATTTGTGCCACTGTAATTATATTTTACCAGATATCTACATGGTCTCATATTATTTAGAGTTTTGCATTTCATTTTAAAGTAACCATATTTCTATTAATTTACAGCTTCAAAGAAATATACTTGTGTCAGAACCACGAGTAACAAGGTTTAATATCAAATGGGAAGATTAAACTACAAAATACTATAAGAAGTTGAATACATGTAAAACAGAAGGATGCGGAGAGAAAGACGCAAGGCTAAAAATAATAGCTGGACATGGTGGCTGGTCACATTAGACTTATTAACATGTGAACACTCAAGAGGAATGGCTTAAGAGGCATTTGGCTGGTCAAGTGCCAATTTTGGCTAGACATTCTCCATTTACCGGCTGTTATTTCTAGCCCCGTGGATGTAGCGCTAAGGGGAGGTTGATATTTATTTTTTTGTTTTCCCAAATGTGGTGAGTTGGCTGAAAATATAGACAGAGGCAAACAGCCCACTTTAAGTGTTCTTGTTAAGTGGTCACATACTATGCTAGCCGAACCCAGGCTCCAGGGTAAATGATGGAGTCACTGTCAGGGTTAAATGTAATAGCCAGACTACAGACAATGTGTGGCCAACATTGGCACAACTGGTCAAACACCTCTTAGGGTGGGCGTCTTGCCTGGTCACATTGACTGGTCACGTATTGATCAGTCCAATGTGACCAGTCATCGTGTCCAGGCAATAATTAGCTGTTATTTTTAGCTGTACTATTGCAATATTATCTCTTTCCCCAGACCTTCAATTTTACCTTTTTGTTTGTGATCACTAAAACAAAATATTGAAATGGTGTTTTGAAAGTATAATATATAAGTTTAGCTAAGGTCCTCACTGGCATTTCTCAAAGGTTGAAAATAAAACAGTAAGTGTTATTTTATACTGCTATTAGAATATTCAAGATTTACACTGGTGGAACACAAACATACTAATAGGGAAAAACATTTTTTGCTTATTTTGTTAAATAATCATGTATGATAGTTGTTGATTGCACTAGATTTTTTAATGCTCCTATTTAACGGTAAAGTTTCTGACATACTAGTCTCCCCTGCAACCATTTTTTGTGTCATCACGCAACACTCCCTCCCACCAAACACGATGATTGGTCAGATCACTAGGCCATGAACAGTTCTCTAGATATTAACCTGATTTGTGATTGGCTAATACAGAAATGTAGATTAAATGTGAGCAGCTGTTTGTGAGGAGGGAGTGTTGCATGACGACTCAAAAATGGCTGTGAAGGAGAATAATACCATACGAGATATTCTGATTCACAGACTAAAAAATGGACCTTACACGTTGCCATGTTTATTCCATGAGAACAAAAATCTTTGTTTTTAAAAAACCCGCTTAACCTCATAATGGTGTACTTGAATGAGAGGCTACAAGGGAAAATCTATTGTTCCAGTTGACATGGCTGCGTGAGAAAGGTCCACAAATATCCTTTTGTAATTTAAATTTCATTCAAAGTGTAAACAAAACTGAAAGAACTTTGTGTAAATACTACTTGATTAAAGCATTAAAATAATTTTTTCACTTATAACTTTTACTGATCTTAAATCGACTTAGAAATATAATTCAACCTTGTCATTTTTAATACTTATCCCTAGAAAAATTTACATTTTATTGATAAACTGAAACAACCTCAGAAGAGATCTACACCAGGGCATTTCCATCTTACCAGGTGGCGGATTTAGGGAGTGGTAACAGTGCCCATGACCCTCTTTCTAGCTTGAAATTACTGGTAGTTGGTTAATATAGCAAAAGGTGCATCTTCTCAGTTTTGTGACCTCCTGCTCAAAATCCTAGATCTGCCGTAGGTCAGAAATCACAGATTGAACCCTAAAATAAAAACCTCTGGGTTGATCAAAATCAGGGTACAGCTAATTTTCATAGGAGGCTAGTGTACAGCTAACTCACAGATGGAACCCTGAAACAATCTCTGGGCTGATCAAAGTCAGGGTAAGTTAGGGCATGGCTAACTCAGATTGGAAAATTGGAATTTAGTTTGTTGATTCTTTTGAGGTAGGAAAACTGGAGAAAGACTCTCTAATCAAGGGAGAGCCCAAACAAACTAATCACGTGAGGTTCTACGAGGGAAAAAGCTATATTTTTGAAAATGCTTATCAGGATCTTAAGAGAGGTTATCAGACACAAAAAAGAATGAAAGAAAGAAAGAAAGAAAGAAAGAAAGAAAGAAAGAAAGAAGAAACCATTCCACAGGAAGCCCAAAGGTTAGTTAGCGAAGAGACTGGGTTCTAATATTCCAGTCCTACTCGACAATTATTTAAGATGGCCGAAATTTTTTTCGAATACAGTGAATGAAATTCTTGATTCAATTTTATTTAAACAAATATGTTTATAAAGGCTTTTAAAATCAAAACCAGCACTGCGATCCGTGGATCAGACAGGTAAGTAATTTTCCCTCTATGGAGTATTAAATTTAATGCGGTAAGCTTCTATTTCTATCAGTTTTCAATACCGGTATCACAAAAGTTGAATGTCTGTTCTGTAATTTTTTTCAAACACGTTTACATTCCTATATTTAATATAAATATCTCACTGTATAATTTCAAAAGTTTGAAAACATTACACTAAAGCTAAGGGAGCTTTCATTTATTAGTGTATGGTGGTAGGAGGGGGGTGGGGGGGGGGGGGGGGGGGGGTCGGCAAAATCACTTGTTGTGTTAAATTACAAATATTACCCAATCATCCACCCTTCCTGAGTTGGCAAAAATATCTTATATCCCCCCTAATATTTCGTCCAGCTTATTACGAATGCCCTATAAAGCTGCACACAATTAGTACTGTGACACCCACCTATAGCTTCCAAAAATAATGTGAACCTCACAATTTTACTGACCCCCCAATACAATAATAAATAAAAGCCCCCTAAAGAGGTCTATTATCCAAAATCTGTTATTTATACTTCCTTCCTTCCTTCCTTCCTTCCACTTTTCATTTATTTATTTTTCTGTTCAAAAGACGGAAAATAAGGGCACAGGTGCAAACCTCCTTCCCAAAACTTGATGCCGAGGAGTTGTCTTCGTTGATCCCAAACAAAGAAGAGATGACCGTCACAAAGATATCAACACACTCTGGAGCTACAGCCACATTTTATAGTGTTTCTGGTGAACCAGTTTTCTTTGAAGTGGACAAGAGAATATTTCCAACAGGTGAAAATATTAAAATTAGGGAATGATGTTAATAACCCAGAGGTTGTTCAAGGGTAATGATTAAATTTGAAGATAATTATTATCTTCAAATTTAATCATTACCCTTGAACAACCTCTGGGTTAGCTGATCTAAGTCAGCTGGGCACAGCTAACTCACAGATTGAACCTTGAAACAACCTCTAGGCTAATCTAAGTCAGGGCATGTAAATAGCTAATTCACAGATGGAATTGGAATTTTTGCTTCGAGGGTTTTTCTTTGGCTTCTTCTGTTTTCTCCCTCTGCAAAAATCAACTTAGCATGAATTACAGCCACTCTGTGGAAATGCCAATGCTAAATCCTATTTATTTGTTCATTATTTAGTTTATACATTATGGAAATATCCTGATATGCTTCTCAGCTTCACTACTTGGCCACATGTACTTGAAAAGTTCAGCGGAGGAGCAGGTAAAACACTACTTTAATATTTAGCAATTATTGGATGAGGCTAGTGAGTATGATATGAAAAATTGTAATTTAAAAAATATTTAAAATATATATTTAAAAAATTATTGGACCAATGATGGTTCTTTCCAAATTTGGTCAGTCAATGCTTGGTATGAAAAATGAACTGGGGGTTGTGGGCCAATCAGAAACAGGGAAATATTTTGAATCAATAATAATTTAAGTTGTTTTTTGTTTGGAGATATCAGGCTTGTAGGGTTAATATCCAAGACTCAATGTCCTAATATTTTGAACGTATCTTTTTTTAAACATTAATTCTTTCTTGTTCATTCTCCTATCAGGCTTGATGTTGCCAGGAGTCATTCTTCCTCCTGAAGGTTTGGAAAGTCTGGATTGCTTTGAGAAAAATACAATTTGCTGTGTTAAACTCAAGGGGAATAAGTAAGTTCAATCAATTTTGTACATCATTCACTAAATCAAAATCTGTCCCTATGCTATCTTAGAGGTACGAATAAGATGTTACAGTGCGTCACACAAAAGTGTGACCACATTAAATGTAAACTATTCGCATACTTTTATGCATAGGCTTTTTGTATGTCAAACCTACATATTTGATGTAAAGCTGTATGGTCTTACCAATTAAGGCTTGTAAAAGCTTGTTTGGTTATAGCAAAAAGCCTGTGCATAGAAGTATGCGAGTATATTAAAAGTGATCATACTTTTGCATGTCATGCTGTAAAGATATCTTTTGAAGTATTTAATATTTTTGTTTCTAGTGCACCAGTAGCTGTAGGACTAACTACAGTCTCCAGGAAGGATCTTTATGAGGATGGGATGAGAGGGAAAGGAGTCAATATTCTCCATGTGTTTACTGACTCCCTCTGGTATGAATGAAACAATTATATTCATTTGTCTATTCTTAAGGTAGCTAGCGTAACAGTGCAGGGGGGGACTTACTGGGACACTTCCATCTTCTTAGTCCCCTTGTCAAATAACTTCCCCTTACCTATTCTCCTTATTGCTAAATGATGATACTGGAATAACTATTTGATTATGCTACAGGGCTCAGGGTAGTAAAACACTGCTACCACAAATTGATGAACCGGTTGATTGTAATGAAGAAATGCTGGAAAATGATGGAGAAATTCAAGATGATGGTAAAGAACTGCAAGAAGAAACAGAAGAAACACCTAAGGATGATGTTGAGGCTAAAGCAGGAGTGGCTACAACTACAGAACAGTCACATGCTGACAATGGTAATGATAAGCCTGCTGCTGATGATGATGATGATATTGATAGTAGTGAGGAAAATAATGATGATCCTTGTGGTGATGGTGTCATGAGGATAATGGAGATGGTGATCTTGATGATGATGATGATGATGACGATGATGATGGTGGTGGTGGTGGTGGTGATGATGATGATGATGATGATGATGATGGTGGTGATGGTGGCGGTAGCTGCAGCAGTGGGGGCAGTGGTGGGTATGATGATCATGCTGATGAGGATTGTGTTGATGGTGGTGATTGTGATTGTGGTGATGTTGGTGATGATCATGAGATGCCATTCAAAATGAGAATCAGTTTGAATTTAATACCGTCCTCTATAAAGTGCTACTGTTTTTGTACAATGTTTATTCTAATTTGTTTCCAGAGGAGAAGACAAAAGATGAGAGTAAAACTGATCTTCCCATTGAGGATTTACAAAGCATGTCAATCAAAGATCCAGAGCTGCTGTCAGGTATGAACATGAGAAGACTGCGGAAAACCTTACTGTAGATTGAAAAATACAGCATTTAGTAGTAAGGCAAATTTGGGGTATAGTGAGACTAGTTTAGTGGATATGAACAAAACCTGGGGCTATAATGAAGCCCTCAAGCCTTCATTATAGTCCCAAGCAAACTTCAAATTTACCAATGCACTAAAACAACCTCTGGGCTGATCTAGATCAAGGCAAGACTAACTTGCAGATCGAATTGGGATTTAGCTTGTTGGGTTTTGCTGAGGGAGAAAAACTCTCAAATCAAAGGATAGGCCTAACAAACTCTGCTCACATGAGATGCTGAGTTCAGGAATCGAACCTGAGACCTCAGAGGTGAGAGGTGAGTGTACTACCACTACACCACCCAGAAACGGATATTAGATTCAGGCTACTATGCAGGTGACATTCAGATGATGTTGAATGTTCTTCATTTATTTTCTATCTTGTAACACATAGATGAAGCATGTGCAAGCAGCTGTAATGTATTGAATCAATCAACAAATGAACACGAGAACAGCCAAGCAACTGAAGATAATCTGGCACCTATTCCTACAACAGCAGGTATATTCTTCCAGATGCTGCTGTAAAACCTTGTAACTTACAGTACCTAGAGGTTTTAGAGGTGGTTCAGTAGTATGGTTATATGCCAACTTTTTATAGTGATGATACTTTAAGAAAATAAAGATTGCTCATAGCATCAAAATTATTTATATATTTTCCAAAAAATTAACATCAAACGTTTTCCATTTTGTTAATGTAGAAGAGATGGATGAGCTACTTGGCTACTGTTTCTTCTGTGCAGTGCTGAGATTGAAAGAAAATGATTTACCTCTTTTGACAAGTGCGTTCTTTAGGAATCATATGCTTCCATACAGGTATTATACTAATCATAGTTCTACAGTTAAGCTCATCTGAAAGTAAAGAGGTGTTATTTTAATATTTTTTTTATTAATTTGTTCTTTGATTTATTTCAGCCCTGATGGCAAGTTTCTAGATTTAAAAAAGTCTTCTTACAAAAAGGTTACTGAATTATTATATGTAAATTATAATGATGCACCTCATAAAAATTGTCAAATATATTTTTGGGGTTTTTTGGCTGGAAAAATCTTCGCAAACGACCTCATTATATGGATATAGCAAACTCTTGAACTTTTTTCCAGGGTTTTTGGCTGGAAAAATCTTTGAACAGGTGAACTTTTTTCCATGGTCTTTAGCTTAAAAATCTTTGCAAAGGTCTAGGACACTGTCGAATTTGTTTTCCATATTTATTGATTTACTGTGAATGACATTCATTCCAACTACACATGGAAAGTATACTATAAAACCTAGAAAATAGCATATCTTTACCACAATCAATAACAGACCTTCATTGTAATTTAATCAATAGACCTTGGTAATGCATAAAAGTACTAAAGTGTTTGACTGTTGGTGGATGGGAAGGCATAAATAATTTTTTCTTAAATCTTGATGTTTTTAAAACAATTTCTGCATAAAACTATTATTTATAAATATAAAATTACAAATTATAGGATGAAAGCTGCAAATTTGGTGCGAATTTTTTTTTGTAATCCGGGAGAATCCATTAAAACCTAAGTCCATTCCAGTCCAGCCATGCACGGTTCCGGATTTTCCAAAATAAAAAATCTCTCAAAATTCAGAATCCAGAAGTATAAATCAAATTTTAGAGGCTGGACATGTTTTTGCTATACATTAAGATTATCTCTACCCTTTCAAAAGCTGAAGATTTGACAAAAAAAATGTTGGTAATCCTAGATGTGCAGTTCAGCCAAATCCCTCAGTCTATGTGATATGTATTGTATTGTTTTGTATTCATATGCTAAAGTTTTAAATTTTCAGCTTTCAAAATTTCTTCAATCAATGCAAGAAAGAGGTCTTATTAAAATACAAGAGATGTCTAAGGGTGTAGATTCAGTTATTGCTGTTCATTATGGTCATGAGGAGTAAGTGGATATTTATGAGCTGTTTGTTTTACATCTTATTTTTTATTTATCATATTCATCCATCCATCCATTCATTCATCCATCAATCTGTATTTCTGTCCATCCGTTCATCAATCCATCCATCCATCCATTCATTTGTTTATTTATTGTTTCATTTCTTATTCATTTATTCAAACATCCATCCATTCATCTATGCATCCATTCATCCATTCATCCATCCATCCATCCATCCATCCATCCATCCATCCATCCATCCATCCATCCATCCATCCATCCATCCATCCGTCCGTCCGTCCGTCCGTCCGTCCGTCCGTCCGTCCGTCCGTCCGTCCAACCATCCATCCATCCATCCATCCATCCATCCATTTATCCATGCGTCCATCCGTCCGTCCATGCGTCCATGCGTCCATCCATCCATCCATCCATCCATCCATCCATCCATCCATCCATCCATCCATCCATCCATCCATCCATCCATCCATCCATCCATCCATCCATCCATCCATCCATCCATCCATCCATCCATCCATCCATCCATCCATCCATCCATCCATCCATCCATCCATCCATCCATCCATCCATCCATCCATCCAAACATCCATTTCTCCGTCCATTTACTTCAGAGAATTGCATCTAACTGAATATCATTTCATCTCATTTCAAGCTTGAAATCCTTCAAGACTTCAATAGACTCCTTACCACCAAAGCCTAGTAACACAACATCAGCTTCAACAAAGGAACATCAGGTACTAAAATATGACATTGGAAAAGCTACAAAAATTAAACTCAAACCATACAATCAATGTATTGTTAGAAAAAGTTAATTAGAGGGACTTTTAGCAAGTTTATGAACATTTTCTATCATTGCCTAGCCACCCCTCCCCCTACCCCTGCACCCACAACCACCACATGCACTCCCCAGAATCCCCAGATTTTGAATTTGACACCCCTGAAACATGGATAAAGCTCATTACATAAAGCTTATTAACTCTTATCACACACTAAGGGGCCTATAATAGAAGAGATGGTATCAGTGTCAGGCACTTTGGCAAATCTATTTGCCACTGCTGGCTATGGGTAAGTGATTATTATTAAATGTTTAACCTTTTTTATGTGGAATCCCAAGTAATAGTTATTTTAATATTTATTTTTTTCATTGTTTTTCAAGGAAAGGTTCAGTTTTCACTCTTAGTCAGGCAAGAAAGTTTCTCACTGAATATGCAAAAACAAATGAATTAGTGGACAAAAACAATTCAAGGTAATAAATACCACTTGTAAATAATAATAATAAATGATAATAGATATTCACCACTTTCCATACGTCAGTCCACTGGTCAAACACAAAGCATACAGTTGAGGCTACAAGGTAGTTTCAAAGGATTATTCAAATTCAAACCTTGCAGCCTTGAAGTTTGACCAGTGAACCAATGTATGGAAAGTGGTGAATGCTACTACTGCCTATAATGACTCTACACTTGAATACCACTCATGTAATAAGGTATAACCTCCTATATGAACCCCTTTCATGTGACGTCAAAGCAGCTCAATTTGGAAGACAAAACAAAAGAATTTCAATCTCATGAGAATTGGAACCTATTGTTTTGTCCTCCAAATTGAGCTGCATTCCGAAGTGCTGCAAGGGGTCTATTATGACTCTCTACATGTACCTTATTCCCATGAGAATAAAAACCAGTTTTGTTTATGTCAGCATAGACTCGATCATCCTGAAGTGTTAGAATGTTAGACTACACAGAGAGAAATCTATTGTTCTAGCCAAGATGGCTGCGCTTGTGGAAGGTGCCCTCAATGGTTATTCCCACTTCATTTTTTTCTATCAAATAATTATTAAGATATCATTATCTTATTGCAGGATGGTTATTCTTGACCCAGTCCTGACAAAGGCTCTGGTGAATAAGAATGAAGGTATTGGTAGTCTAACTTGGGAAAATTTATTTACGAGGTAAAGACCAGTCATTTTATACTTAGGGGGGAGGGGAAGAGTGGATTTTTAGTACCTTATCAGGGAGACTCCAGGTACTGTAGTGCAGTGCACCCAAGGTGTATATATAATGCTGAAGTTACAAGCTGGGCTACCTGAGGTCTGGATAATGCTGTTTAGAATATTACTTAAGAAATAAAACATTTTCTCAAATGTTTTATTTCTTTAAAAAAATACTTTTTACCTTGCCCTTGCTTGTTACGTCATTTCTGTGCCTTCATAGCGTGATGAAAACACAGCTCTCGACCAATGAGAGCGCGCGTACTATCTTAAGTATTTTTTAATGGGCAGTGGTGCGCACCGTGCACAACATGTGTGTAGTGAGGGGAGGAGGAGGAGGAGGAGACGTGGACTTTACCCTGCTCAGACCAATCTGCTGTTGCTACCACCTTGTTCTCTTCATTGCTCCCCACCCACATGGCCGCCGCCACCAAACATGTCTGTCATTAGTTAACCTGAGTATCATACTTAGGCTAGTCATTAGTCTAACTTTTTACTCTTCTTTTTCAAACCAGGGTTTTAAATAAAATGAATAGTTGTTACCAGATTACTTTTCCTGGACAACAAACAGCTTTGTTAAGGTAAAAACCTTCAAATTTTATTGAATCCTGAAACAACCTCTGGGCTGATCTAAGTCAGGGCACGGCCAACTCACAGATCAAACCCTGAAACAACCTCTGGGCTGATCAAAGTCAGGGCACGGCCAACTCACAGATCAAACCCTGAAACAACCTCTTGGCTGATCAAAGTCAGGGCACGGCCAACTCACAGATCAAACCCTGAAACAACCTCTGGGCTGATCTAAGTCAGGGCACGGCCAACTCACAGATCAAACCCTGAAACAACCTCTTGGCTGATCAAAGTCAGGGCACGGCTAACTCACAAATCAAATTTGTATAGGAGGAAAACCGGAGTACCCGGAAAAAAACCCTCGAATCAAGGGAGAGACCTAATAAACTCTGTCACATGTGATGGCGAGTCCAAAAATCAAACCTGAGACCCCAGAGGTGAGAGGCGAGTGAACAACCGCTGCACCCCCCCCCCCCCCCTTCTCGTGTTTCTGTATGTGTACATCAGTGCATAGTCCAGTATCACTTTATTAATGTCTTGGCCACCGTTAACCAAAGTTTTCTTACTCGAATCAACAGAAAAGGGAAAATTGATCCGTTAGAAATCAAGATTGAGCAACGAATGGGGAACAAGAAGGTGAGAAGAGTTTTAGTTTGCTTAGTATTCATATCTCTTGATATGCTCAGGAGTCTGTCATGACGAACACGAAAACGAGGCCACTTGATGGGAATAGTCCATACTATTTGTCAGCGTTTTATGCGCGTATTGTTACACAACCTTTTTTGTTTTTAGGTTTGTTTATTTACATACATGTTTGTCTGTTTGTTTATTCGTTCGTTTGTTTGTTTGTATATTTGGTTGTTTTTTGTTTGTTTGATTTTTGTATTTTTTTTTTTTTTTTTTTGTATTATTTTTGTTTTGTTTTGTTTGTTTATTCATGTGCGTGAATCATATTGTTCGTTCGTTCGTTCGTTCTTTCGTTTGTTCGCTTATTTGTTTGTTTGTTTGTTTGTGTTTAGCTTTTTCCTTTATTTGTATGCGCGAATGCTTGCTTGTTCGTTCATTCGTTGTTGTTTTTTTCTCACTGTTTTTCTTCTCTTGTTTGTGTTTTCGTTGCTTTTCATTACCTGTTTCGGCAGAAATAACAAAACGGCAAAGCGGATGCACAAAAATACCACCCACAGTTCACCTTAACTTGACACCTATCGAATATTCAAGAAAACGATGACGATAATAACTAGCGATAACTAGTTTGGACTGCCTTGCTGTGTTGAATACAACAAGGGGAAAAATGTAGAAAAGTAATATTATCTGTCCTGACGTTTCGGATCTTATTCCTTCCTCCAACGAAACGTCAGGACATCAAACTTTATTATACGGAGTTTAAATTTCCTACTTATTCACATGTGGAATACGACAGAACACATCCATGACAATCACCATAATTTGTAAACAAAAAATTCATCTTCTATCGATAGAAGAGATACGATCTAAGCAGTGCGTGTGGCCAATTTGAGCCTTTCACAGGATCAAAATAACTATTCCCAACAAAAGCCGAGATCTGATTAATGCTTCGCCAAAAGCCTTTATTTGTCAAGGATATCGCAGGGGGCTTATCTCAGGGGTTCTTGTTTTGACGGTCGTCTCCTTAATTAAAAATCACCAGAGAATGGCACGTTTGTCTGCTAATGCTCTGATGAGGCAATTGCAGACAACACGCGCCAAAACATTTCTTAATGCCCTCAAGAAAGGCGGCAAACGTCAAAGTAAAATGTCAATTTTTTTCTACTTTTGTTCGAGCTTTTTTCAGGTTTCTGCTAACTTCTCAGACATTTTTCAAATTATGTCTAAGTTTTGAGTTACGAGACTTTTTTGATAGCCCACATGCCGACGTTTCATAACCCCCTCCCCCCTCCCCCTTAGGAAGAAGTAAGATGAGTAAAATTCATGGCTTCCCTTAGTTACCGTTGCTATATCCCACAAACTCAACAAATTAGCTAGAATATCTCAGAATTTTAAAGTTTTTAGTTATCAATTTTTACTTTCCTGTAAAAATCAAAGAAAATTGCTTCGTAATCCTTGTAGTACTCTTTAAAACAGATACAAGGGAGGGCCACAAGTTAATTAGTGTTTTTACACTATTTCGTGTAATACCCTCGGTAAATAAAGACGTTATTATTATTATATTATTGTTATTATACTGTGTAGTTGTTTGTGGGACAAGATTTTAGTTCCACGGAGGAAACTGCTGCAACGGGGATTGATTCGCTATTGTCTGAACCGGAATCATGAACAGTCCCCTTCCCTCCCCTTCACTGCTCCTCGCTCCATCTTGAATGGTAGCCGTGCCTTTGTATCGAAGCTAGACATGAAATGACCTTGCATTCATAGAGATTTTTTTTAACACCTTGGACAATTATTCACATGTCTCTATCATTGCAAGGTCACCGTTTGTCTTCGATAAATTTTTTTTTTTAAATCTCTTTATTTAAGTGTCTAGTCTAGCACGGCTACCTTTCGAGATGGCGCAGCAGGGAACTGTGAAGGGGAATATTTTGCCACTGAGTTAAGGATTTGTGGGAAAAAAATTACAATGAGACGTTTTTAATTTCTTTTTCAGGTAACGCTGGTTCAAAATCTGGATGCATACGGCATCGAACCTCAAGAATTTGCTCATAAAATACAACTGAAAGCTGCATGTAGTACGTCAGGTAAATCAACTCTTGTGATTGGTTGGTTTGAGGTTTCGGCGTGTTTTTGATTGGTTTACAGTGGGAGCCATTTAGGTGTCATTTGCAGTGAGTTATATCTGACCGTTGTTATTGGCTGGCGAGTCTTGTAATGGTTTTTGATTGGGTTAGAGCGGAAGCCATTTAGGTGTCATGTGCTGTGAGTTATTTGAGCGTTGTCATTGGATGACGAGTCTTATCATGGTTTTTGATTGGTTTAGAGCGGAAGCCAATTAAAAGCAACTCTAAAACTGTAGAATCTGCTCTTAACTCATAAAACAGCTAAAAAACGTTATTTTCGAAAGGCAAATATTCTTAACTGGATTACCTGTGTTAGGCCAGTAGTGGATACTTTTTCAAGGTCTTTCGAACGATATCAATAATAATAACAATAACAATAACGTCTTTATTCCATTTGATTCCATATCGTCATTTTGGTCACAAAGGGAACTTGAAATTTTGGCGCCAATTTTGTGACGTCATTTTCCCGCCAAAAATCTAAAAATAAGAAAACGTAAAAAACATGCGATTGCGAGGAACATTGACCTGTGTTTATGGTCGAGTTTCGAGAATATTGAAATTAAAATGAAAAAGTTAAATGAAAAGCCGATTTCAATGCCTTTTAATTTGTGCCCGGCGTGTTTTCCTCTGACTTCATTCTGTAAGATGAATTTTCCAGGCTGCAATTTTTCAACTTTTAACAATATGTTATTCATTGCCAACAGTGAGTCAACTTCCTGGTAAACACAAGACTCCAGGTATGCAGGTACTCGTACAAGGGAATCAAGTCCAACTCGTTGCCACAGCTTTACTTGGTAAGCATGCAGCTTTACGCTTTGAAGCCGTTTTCTAAAAGACCTGCAAATTCATCGAACCCTCTGGGGGTGATGAAAGTCAGGGCACGGATAAATTACAGATCGAATTGGAATTTAGCGTGTTTGGTTTGCGGAGGGAGGAAAACTGGAGAAACCGGAAAAAATCCTCGAATCAGGGGAGGGAGAGACCCAACCAACTCTACTCATATGTGATGTTAAATCCAGGAATCGAACTCGAGATCCCAGAGTTGAGAGGCGGGTGCACTGCTACACCACCCTTGATTCCAGGTGGGAAAGTCACAACACAAAGCGACTACAACTAAAGGCGTGGAAATACGAGCGAAAAACATTGTGTAACTTTTCGTCGTGTAACATTGTTGCGTTGCAAGGTGCAGAGTGAATGTTGCTCGTATTACCACCCTGTACAACAACGAAAATGTTTTTGCGCGACTCTGTTGCAGAAGTAGAAGCTCTTTCTATTTGATCTCTGCAACGATGAAAATTTGTTGCGCGCGGGCGAGCAACATTCGCTCTGCAACTTGCAACGCAACAATGTTGCGCAACAAGTTGCACGATTTTGTTGCTCTTATTTCATCGTCTTAAGAATTGTTCTTGATATATCATTGCAGAAGATTACAAAATACCCAAAAAGTACATCAGTGGGCTGGAACTGCTGAAAAGTCAAAAGAAAAAGAAGAAATAGAATGAATTGTAAAGTTAATGAGCATTGAACTATTGCTCATCAAATCCTGGTAAAATAAATTAATATGTAGTAAATGTTATGACATAAGTATTTTAGGGGTAATATTGTTAGTTTTGTTCTGATATTATGGTAAGTAAAGGTTGGTGAATGTAGTTTGGGAAGCGTTGTTTTTGTATGAGTTGAGTATAATTGTTAGTACGAGTTGGTTCACATAACATGGTTGGGTAATTTTTGGTGAGTTTGATGCTGTTAGTATTGATTGCTAAGTATGACAGATAGGTGACGTCTTTAGTGGGGATTGGGTGTTGTTAGTGGGGTTGAGAAATGTCAATATGAGTTAGTAAATATGTGTTGTTTTTGGTGGGTTGGCTTTTAGTTGGTTGGCAATGAGTTGGGTATCGTTAGTAAGATGTGTTACTAGTGTAGAAGTAACTCCTTACAACCAATTAACACCGACATGCAACAACTGAGAATGAATACACAATTGTCAATCTCAAAAACGCCTCGAGCTTTGTACGTTATCTTAAAATCTGAACTGCACAAAACAATGGACAGTGCTGAAACCACAATAACAAAACAGACAATGAAAAGGCACCAACTGGATCAGCAACTCAAAAAAATAGTTAAAAAAATATCCACAAAATATATATAAACAAGGTTAAATTTTTATGCTCAAACTCAGTAAAAGCGATAGTACATTTTAATCATAAAGAAAAATAATATGAGATAATAGACGTAAACAAAAGTACAATTCAGTTAGCATTTAAGTTACTAACTCAACCAAAAACTTAACGTCCGTTAGTTAAGAATAATAGTAAAAAAGATTTGAAAATGAGTCAAAGGATAAGACACTAAAATAAGTTGTACAGTGAAAATGACGCATTTAAAGTTGTAACTTTGCCAAGAAAATGAGTCAGTTGTTTGAATTAGGTTATCATTTAGGTCATATGATGAACGACTTGCTTTATTTTGTACAAGTGAAGCATATCGCGTGGGATTTATTTGTGTTTAGTCATCGATTTATGAATAATTTATACACCAACTAACCGTCAAAACAGCTTAGAGAAAGGAAGGGAAGTCGAAGAAACAGCTAGAGAAAGTTCAAGAAAGTTTACCACGCTCAATTGAAATGAGAGAATCGACGAAAATTTCGTTTTTAAACAAATCAAAAGTGAAACACTGAATTCGAAGTCATGTATTTTTATTTATTTGTACTTATATGTTCTAAAAATAAGGCAAGCGATAACAATTTTCTCTAAACAATCAAGTACTTTTTTTCCAAAAGCTGCTCAAAATAAATTCAAGATTACATGTTTTTGTACAAAAAAAAACAAGCAGTGGATGATTTTTGACACTTAAATGGCTTCTACTCTACACCAATCAAAAACCAACAAAATGTTCAGTATCCAATAAGAAGTGTTGGACTCGGAAGCCATTTAAGAGTCAAGATACCTTATGTTTTTGAGCCGTACGTGGAATCTTGTTAAACGACGTTCAAACTCATAAAACAAAATAAAATTTTGTTTTTTTTCCCTTACTCAATGAGAAAATGTCTCTTTGTCATTCATGGCTGTCGCTGACGTGACTCTAAGAGTTCATAAATTGTTCTCCATGGTTAAAGTAAAAATAGAATACAATAGTACTGAAGTGTTTTCTGTCAATCTTGTCATTTACTTTTGTCAAACGCCAACTGCTCCTCTAAAACAAGTGCTACTATTTTAATAATTCTAAGTTGTCCATGCATTTATATAGATATTGTAAGTCGTATCGCCCATTTTCGAAAGAATTTAACGTTTTTCGTTCGAGTAATCGTTTCTCTCTCGTAATTGCCATGGCTCGTCTACTTCGTATCATACCCCACCTTAAAACGCAAACTTTTACAACGTATTTTCTTAGCCACAGGCACTAATAAAACTATCCGTTGGTCAATCGTACATTCATTCAACCAAATACAGTTGTGAGTTATAGTCAACATGTTTTTACCCTTCCATTTATGGAATATCTTTGAATGACGAAAAAACCCGTTTTCCTAAGTTTCGGAAATTATTATAAAGTGGACAAGATATTTTAGAAAGGTTATTTTGCGAATACAATTGCTGTTTACACACTTACTAGTAAGGAGGTTGGAAGTAAGGAAATACCAATAAGGTGTATTCTATATTTATATATTATGAAGCAGGTTATATTGGCTCAATCTATGTCATGCAACGCATTCAAAAATTACGTTGGTTATAATTCTTAAATTTACTTAAGTTTGGATTTATACTGAGATATATATATATTGCTTTTGCACTGATAACAATTTTACATTACAAGTTAACAACCATAATGATGATGCATATTGACGATGGTGATAGTGATGATGATGATGGTGCATATTGATGAAGATTAGGATGGTGATGATGATGATGATTTGTTTTACCTGGTTTCCACTTCTAGAAAACTCTCCTTATGCTCTGCGAGGACTCAAACTATGCAGCATTCAGTTTTCACATGTCCTTTAACCCTTGAGATATCTTACCTAAATTTTTCCCCAAAGCTTGTTTCTCACGCTAGGCCAAGATGTATCCTTCCAAGGTCATTGATATCGATATCAATAGATCTGTTAATACTTGTTTGACTTCTTTCAAGTACTATAGTACCACACACTGTGATCTGGCCTCAATATAATATTGAGCTGATATCTTAATAAATAAAACCATTTCAACAAAATTATAGGCAAAAATACCAAATTTGTCTTGGTCAGTCGCGAAGCGTTAATATTTACTCTCCATATAAAAATAACAGAAATTACTAAAGATTTCGTGTTTCTTTATATTATATTGTTGTCGTTTTAGGTTTTTCATAGGTGCGAAGCGTATGGTACTGTAACTATGAAATGGCTTCCGCTCAGAGCCAATCAGAATGCAGGAAAATCAGTAACTATGAAATGGCTTCCGCTCTGAGCCAATCAGAATGCAGGAAAATCAGTAACTATGAAATGGCTTCCGTTATTAGCCAATCAGAATGCAGGAAATCAGTGTACGCCTTGAAATAACAAGGGTGTGAAAATGGCCAGTTTAGCGAGTTGATTAATGACCCAAAGTTATGGGCAGGGCAGTAGAGCTATCCATAATCATTCCCAAGGAGTAGTCTAATTTTGGAAAAGATCCGGAAATATATTTATCGATGGATGTACAATTTATTGGAGATATAAGCATGGGCAGGGCTGTTGATGAAGTTACACATGACCTTACCCAAGGAGGAGCAGTAATTTCGGAAGAGTTCCGGAAATGTATTTCTATATGCACAAATGTATTTAAAATATACAAAGGAGTGGCCTTGAGCCCTTCTGTCCTCATAAAAGTGCCGGAAATATAATAGGATATATGGCTGAATTCATCGATTTTGATAAGAAAAGTGTTTACACGGATAACTCGTATTTCTGTTATTCTTAACTCGTTTTGTTTAGTTTTAGGTAGTTTCAAAAATTCTTGATGCCCATATAGTTATCTGTGTTTTATTTTGTTTCTGTTGGGTAGGATTTTATGAGTGATAAAGTCAAACCTGTACCAAACCAATCTCGACTTCCAATTGCGCGCGCGCGTCGCTGTAAATTGAATTAAAATACAGTATAAACTATAATATGCAAAATTAAAGTAAAACGGAGGCTTTCTTCACGTGCTAAACAAACTTTCATAGACAATAATTGTTCACAACTTCCTCTTTTACAAAACTTCACTTATACTACAACCAATACATTGTGCTACGTTTTGTTCTGTGTCAACATAAAAGACAAACAAAAGACACAGGGCGACTCTACGTCTTCAACAACCGCGCCAATATCGCGAAAAAGTCTGCCTTATCTCTTTGAATGTAGAAATTACACCACACCTAATCTATCATAAAGAGCCTCTTGTCTTTATATTGATTAACTACATGTTTTTAAACAGCCCTGTTATTTTGTTTTATCGTCGGTTATCTTCGGTAATTTTCTTCGGTTCAGCTTGCAGCGTTCTTCCTGCCTGTCGTACTTGCATGTGGCTGGCTGGTAACATCTTGACTTCTGCGTTTCCACCGGTTTTTGTCGCATTGCAATCAAAATAAAAACCTTTACAATGAAACACGGCTAAACTGACCGAATACTTCATCAGATCTTTGCTAATTTATAAAACGTTTTTAGCAAGGAATCTCGTTTTCTTTTAAGCAAAACAATTTCAAACAATAGTTCATAAGTCGGTATCTAGAGAGTGAAGCTATTCCAGTGTTAACTCTAGCACATTTTTACCACTGCACTTTGTTTAATGAAGGATATTTCAGACCCCTTTAGAGCTGCCAAACCAAGACACGCTGTCCGCTCTTTTGTGCCGTATTTTTGTCTTCATTATTTAGTCTCCAGGTGAGTTAGTTTACAATACCCCCAGTACTGTACGTGGTTGTTGAACTTCTTCAAACATCAGTGTTTGTTTAGAAGCTAGAGTGAGATAATTCTAAGTTTTATCAATAGCTTTTATAACTTCCCTTGCAGTTACTGTATCACTAGTACTCTTGTTATTGTTGAAATTTGGCTAGAAATTCGGATCGCTAACTTTCCATTCAGTTACTCTTCATCACAAGAGTCGCACGCAATAATTGGGGAAAGAGAGCGCTGAGAGAGACAGCTCTCGTTTGGTGATGGCGTCTCACGACCAATTAAATTGCACATCTGATTTCGCAATGCTGAATTAAAAATCGTTTCTTCGTGTCATTATCCTCCTTCTCGGTCGTCATTCTTTTTCCTGACAGCTGCTGTTTCAGCTACCATATTTTCCTTCCTCGGACTCCTATTTTTTTCCCTCCATTTTACGTAGAGTTCTCTGTCAATCAGTCTATCTTCTCTCTCTCCCTCTCTTTCCGTGCCTTCTTTATTTTCACAAAACATTGGTAGATTCAGCGCTGAGAGAGTTAGTCTTTCCTTTTTAAATTCAACTTTTTTTATGTGTACATGCATCCATGCAGGCCTAAGGCATCACGAACAACCTTTCAGTGATATGTTCACATAATGGTTGTGGGAGTGGTAGCTGTAGCTCATTCACTAGTTTACCTGCTTGTTGACGCCTTGGTGTCGTAACAGGCGCCAAAAACCATGGCACCGATACTTTGGCACGATCTTGAGTCATGAATTAAGTACCTTATAAAAGATTTTGCGCGTTACTATCAATTAGTGTGGCGAGCAGACCGTACGCAGTCAACGATCAAAGTCCCCCGTACCTTCATTCATACACTAAGTAATGCCAAAAAGGTTAGTACAAGTTTCAGTCAAAATTTCAGTCTTCGTTGCTTGTCTACATCTATTTGCTTCTATTGTTTATATTAATATATTTTTATGTTGCCCTTTTCTTTCTACTTTTCACTCAGCTAGTGTTTTACTCAGGCAAGTTTTGAATGATTTTGACCGTAGTTGACTGAAGACTGATCTCCGAACGACCCCGAATTAAGGCTGCGAATTGCACTTCTGAACACTTTACTAAGCATCAATGGTAAGTAATACTCTTAATAACCCCATATAAACCTGAATTTCTTTTGACCAAGCGATGTCAACATTGATGGTCTTTTTGATATTTTTATGTAATTTTATTGCTATTTTTGATCAGTAAAAAGAATATTCCACAAAATCTATTTCATGAGCTCTTGGCTTCTTCAAGTAATTGTTGCAAAACTGACGTCAGTGTCAGCTTTCAACTTTCCCGAATGCTTACCGGAAAAATTAAATATTTTTTTATTAAAACCAAAAAAAATTGAATTATACCAAGAGAGAATATGCTCTGTTGATCATGTTTTAACAACTTTCCCATTCTGATTCCTGGAGTGCGATCAATAGGACATTTATTGTAATACCGTGTTACCACGGGGATGGCTAGTAGGAGGGGTTTCTGAGGTATTGTTAGTACGTAATCTCCTCCACCCACAGTTCCAACCTCTTGGCTTTTATCTAGTATTATCATCTTTCCTCTTTTAAAAAAACAAAGATCTATCTGGAATCATCGTATCAATATTTCAACATCTTATTTCGAAAACAATCCCGACCACTTAGTAAAACTGAAAAGCTACTATCGATCATGTTGACATAGAGGTGGTTGCTACAGCAACCAGGAGTAAACAAGTTGGAGTGCTGTTGCTTTAGAACCAAACGACGTGTGGTGTTTAAAGTTAGCATCGATAACACCGATAACTTCGTTTGTCTTGCTAAAGTATATTCTTGAGTAAGAGGAAGTGCTTGTGTCAAAACATTTGTACAGCTCATTAGTCTCTAGACATTTACAATGAGAGCTCAGTCGTAGCCAGCCTGAGCGATGAAAATATATTTATCTTGAAGCACAAAGCAACGAGTTCTTCCTGACATTCCTTGAAAGCGTAAAAAGTTGTTCGCTTACAACCTTTTCAGTTTGATTATCAAACTCTTTTTTGCTTAGAGAACTGAGAGAATAAAAGCTGGGCAAACTAAGGTCAAGGCTGCATCCATTGAGCTTTGTGTCGAAGTGTCAGGCTTTCTGTTATTGTTGGACAACGCGTAGATTTCATATATCTAACACACTACATTCAGAACCAATTGAGCCACTAGAAATCATGGCAGTATGATAATTGTTTATATTATTGAATGAAAAGTACTATCCCTTAATCCTCGTCAACGGTTGGAATGCGATTGTTCTTGAATTGGATCGAAAATATGTCAATCAAATTGTCAGGCGTCACTAAACGCTTGACTGACTTGCAGATCACGTGCCTTCTACTCACCGACAGAAAATTTATGACCCAAACTCTCAAGTAACATCAAACGATAAAACCCTTTCTGAACTTTTTAATAACTTGGGGTTGATTCTATAGGTTTGGCTCCTTCGTACTGGGATTGGATTATCAAGAGGTTGATATGGAGACGTGGTAGGATGTGAAAATGGTGCATTTATTGTACATGAATGAGAGATCAACAAACTTAATTTGAGATAGAAATCTACTACAAGAAACGTACAACACGAAACAAACATGAGGCTCGTCTTGCAACTCGTGGTCGTCGTACTTATCGTTTACATCGCACGGACGAATTCGATTAGAAAAGGTAGGCAATATATTTTTATATATTTACTTAGACGAGTAATATTTAGAGCAGAATGACTTCCGCTTTTCGCACTCAAACTTCCTAAAAAGCTGGCTAAATAGTCGCGGCTTTTTGGCAGTTTGTGTTCCCAGATTGAATCAATTTTGGATTCTGGACGTCATTTTATAACATGAGTTTTGAAGCTGTCTTTTAAATCATGATTGGCATTCAATTTAGAAATTATTCGCCTTTAGTTATAGATGTTAAAGTACTCTAAAACAACTCGGTAAAGAAATAAAGCAAAATAAGCTTACTATGGCTACGCAACGCGCTGCAACCTTATTTAGACCAGATTAGCAGAAGGAGTCGCTTGTTCATTAGTTTTATATCTGTTCGCTCTAATTCCTAATATTTAGCTCTGCCAATCAATTATAATGTAGATTGAATACGAATTCCTAAATATCATAGAAGCTGATCTTTGATTTTTAATTTTGTCCGCTAATATTCTGCTGTTAGCAAATGAGCATTCTATGTGTACAATTGTGATTAATATTCAAACACTTCGCTCTTTGCCTGTTGTTGTTATAATGCCAAACCGCAGATAATGGCCATAATTGGTAGATTTAGGCTCATGGATTTGCTGTTTGGCTGTTCATATGGTTTTTTAGCTGTCCTCATTCATCGAATTATTTGAAATTTAAACCGGGTTAATTCCCTCGAAGCTTTCTTGGCGTTAGCTCGCGAACGAATGTTAACTGAATTTCAATTTTCGTCGCGAGTTAACTAACTTTGAGTGGACTTGTTCTTTAACTTCGACCACTGGAATTCTTTTAATTCACTCTAGCAGATATGTAAGTTTCTGTTTCGACAAACTGAAAGAGAATTACGAAACTCAAGAAGATTAAACTTAGCAGTTTCTAAGTTTTGATTTTCACCATTGCGTGAGTTTTCATGTTTTCTTACCGACCATAACTAATGCATATCATTATAAATCAAAAATGTTTACAATTTAAGGGATATTTTGACGTTAAATTCAAAATATCAGATGTATTTTACAGTTGAAGTTGAAGGAGTCCGCTTATTTTTGGCTGGGCAGACGTCACCCGATCTCACAGTTTTCTCTGTATGATATTAGATTTCTAGAACCGGAGTTAGCGCTCTACGAGTCCTTCATGACGAAAACATCACCTCTCATGTCACACACGAGAAAATACAGTTTATGAAAATAAATAGACGATAAAAGTATGAGCATTAAGTGCAGAAATAGCCCCTTAGTTTACCTTAAAATGTATGACAACCTCTTAGAAAGTTCATACATTCTAAGGCTCTGATTTCACCGGAAGGGTTCCCACAATCCGACAAAAAGGCATGAAGCAAGTATGTGACCTCGTGTCTTTTACCTCTCTTTTTTCAACAAAATATTATCTGTCCTATCTACAAACAACACAGAACCAGAGACAAGTAATGATATATACTTCATTTTTGCTAAAGAGGTAGAAATATGGCCTCTAGATGGTTATTATGACATCATTAGGAGTGACTAGTTAGGCTAGCCAGTGGTGCATTGCACCTAATGATTTTGGTCTAGTAATACATGAACCATAGCAAAGCTTATAATAGGCGTTTGTGTTTATACATTCAATTTAGAGCTGTATATTGGTATGCTGAAATACCAAAAGAATTCTGTGTACTATACAAATAAGAAAAGAGGATTTAATGCCATAATCCTAAAACGAGAGTTTGGTCGTAATGATATAGCTTTCTTTTTAATAATGAAATGTTGAATTGTATCAAATGGTTTTTGGTCGCTTGTAAAAAATTAATATAGATTCCTTTGAAACCTTTCTTTCTTCTTATTACTTTGTTAATTTCTTGGTTATTTTATGTACATACAAAGTACATGTTTCTTCAAATCTGTCTGTTTGTCATAAAGTCTTTTTGGCACCTAGTTTCTGAGCTGTTTCGAAAGCATCTGTAATTAATTCGCTTTCTTATCAGCTCTTCTTTTTTTTTTTTTTACTTTTACATTCTAAGAATAATGTTAGTTAAGTTACAAAAACATAAGTTGAATGTTTAGGTACGTGAAAAGATTATATAAACCAGATATAAAAACACTTCAATAATTACTATTGTTTTTCATAAAGATAATAATATTTGAATGTAATAGCGAGAACGTGTGAAAAGATTTCAACAGATTAGTTCTATCCAAATTTGATCAAATTACCGGATCTTTCCAGGTTAAAAATAAAAGCCAAGACATTAATTTGTACAACAAATTTAAAATGCATGTTTTTGATTATCCTTTTTGAGGAAAAGAAAGGTTTATTATGTAACATTATCTCAAGAAAAGGAGACTGCCAGCAGAGAAATTTAGGTGCTAAATTTTGATAAAAATTTCAAGAAAACAAAAGCAAAATTCAATCACTTAAGAAATATTGTTTTTGCAAAATCCTTATAAAAACAAAGTTTCATTTAATTAAAAAATACATATGGCATTGATTATTAAAAGATATAAAACACTGCAGACACCTGTTGAGATCATGCGAAGTTTTTATGACGTAAAATAAAAATATTTTTTGAGGTCCTTTTGATCTCCAGGTTATCAATGAGTATCTCTAGCACTCGCGGGCACAAGCCGAATTCAATTCTATTTTTGCAATCTCTTAGTCAAGTTATCTATTCAAAAACGGATGTTATATATATAATAATGTTGTTTTTCATTGCTTATTAAATTTGATCTATGTACTTTGGGGGGAAAAGGAAAAAAAGCGCATTTGTTTTGGGAAACTTTAGCGTGAAGCGAAATTTGTTCGAACAAATGCCACCAGTAAATTAAAACCTTTCGGACGCTCTTTTTGTCAACTTTTTGAATACCATTAGAAGCCACAAGCAAACGAAAGAGATGACTTTTGATAACCTGTCCTCTTTAGTTACCGATCGCTCTTATCAGACTAAATATTTTGGCAATTATTCGTGCTATCGAGGAGTTTGACTTTGGACTGTTGGCACGCGAGCAAGATGTGTTCTGAAAAGTTTCCTTTCCTCGTGCGCGCAGAAATTTCTATAAAGGTTATTTGAGATTTTAAACTCTTTTAAGAATGTTTGGCTATGTTTTCAAGACTTTTCTTCACAAGTATATGTGTTATTTGTCTAGTTTTAGGAATGTGCATTGGCGCAAATACTAGAAGGAAGCATTAGAATTTTTTGTTCTTTTTCAATTTTGCTAATTCTTTGTACAAACCATTAAGTTTTTCCAATTAATTGTGCAACGTTTCTAATTTTTTTTAATGATTATCTATCGTACCTATCATATTTTGCATCTTTACACTGATAAACCGCTTTTCTACATTAGCATAGATGAAAAAGTTAACATATAGAGGGCTTAGTTGATGAATTCAACATTTGCCCAATATGGGAGTGTAATACCGGGCTGCTGCTGGTGGCGCATGAAGTGCTTTTCTGCGGTCACGTATCGTTCTACTCTCTTGTCAATCGTCGTTTTACTTGACTTTGAACACATTTCATACTTTCCTTTACCGAACTTTTATCTAAGAATTCAGAGCATCCTAAAGAGCTATGATTGGAATTAAGCGTTGATATACCTCGACCTCTAAAATGAGAAGTATAAGCCGTCGAGGAAACTAAAAAAACAAATTCTTTAGAACTTTGGCGCTACGCTACCATTTCCGACAGACAAAAAGGATGCTTTTAAAAACCTTTTTTTACCAAGAAGTCTAATATTTCCAAGCATTAAACAATCGCAGATTGTGTTCCAACATTTGGCTTCGATTATTTGATCGTTTTAACCAAAGTCCATTAAAGAACAATTATGTTCTAGACCTTATTGTAAGACAATGTGATACCAATCTGCTAATAGCCACAGAAACTCCACCCTATAAACGAAGAGTCTTAAGTTTAAGAACTCCTGAGAAGTTTTTGTCTGTTTTACTTCCAAATTCCATTAATTTTCTGCTCCCCTCCTTTGAATAATCCTTGCAAAAAGTCAATTACTTCGCTCGGCGCCGATTTTATGGAGTTGTGTTATAATTGGGATTGTGGTTTCCGATGTAGGCGACCTTACATGAACCACTTTTCCCCGGAAGGATCTTTCGTACCAATTAATCCCAAAGACCCTGAGATATATTCTTATTATTACATGTTATTATGACTGGGTTATCAAAGTCCCTGGAAATGCGATAAAACTCGGTTAACCGAAATATAATTCCAGAGGCTTTCTTTCTTTTTTTATTTGTTGTTTGGCGTGTTCGTAACCCCAGAAAAGTTAATTATAGCGCGCTCAAGCAGGGGGGAAATAAAGAACTACTGTTTCTTCAATATCATTGAAGTCCAACAGATAAAATGATGACTTTATTGTGTTTCCAAAAGAAATAGTAAGACAAGATTACAACGAAATGATTTTTTCAGTCCCAATTGTATCAACACCAAAAAAACCAAAACAGATTGAAGCCAAATTTCTCTGGCATTTGCGGTTATTTTTTACCATATTTTCCATAAAATTTACAGTATTAGCCATGCTGTTAGGTCGGTGAGTATAAAGGAGAGTAATAATGGAAGTATTTGTTTCATTTTAGCACCAACTGTGAGCCTTACGCCGAAAAATATTCGAGGAGTGGAAAAAGGGATAGTGTACATGTTATGTAACACCACAGGAATCCCAAGACCGAATATTACGTTATACAAGGACGGAGTGAAAGTGACTAACTCTAGGATATATAAGTTTAAGATCCTGCATGGATGGTTTATAAGGATTGGTCCTTTGAAGCAGAGACACCAGGGAACTTATAGGTGTGAGGCTGCGAACGGTGTTGGACCTGTTGTGTCAGATTCTTCCGCGATACTGCGTGTATATCAAGGTATGTGTACCGACACCTACCTACCTACCTACCTGCCTAACTACCTACCTACCTACCTACCTACCTACCTACCTACCTACCTACCTACCCACCCACCTACCTACCTACCTACCTACCTACCTACCTACCTACCTACCTACCTACCCACCTACCTACCTACCTACCTACCTACCTACCTACCTACCCACCTACCTACCTACCTACCTACCTACCTACCTACCCACCTACCTACCTACCCACCTACCTACCTACCTACCCACCTACCTACCTACCTACCTACCTACTTACCTGCCTGCCTACCTACCTACCTACCTACCTACCCACCTACCTACCACCCTACCTACCTACCTACCCACCTACCTACCTATCTACCTACCTACCTATCTACCTACCTACCTACCTACCTACCCACCTACCTACCTACCTACCTGCCTACCTACCCACCTACCTACCTACCTACCTACCTACCTACCTACCCATCTACCTACCTACCTACCTACCTACCTACCCACCTACCTACCTTCCTACCTGCCTGCCTGCCTACCTACCTACCTACCTACCTACCTACTAACCTTACTATAGAGCTGTTTTCGTATGAGTGGGAAACATACGGTACTGACTTACATCACGTACACGGTACAACATGCTGTAACATTGGAATGGCTTCACATTGTCCTCCAGTAATTTATCCAATCACAACGTGTAGTTACGGGTATGGTAAGATACGGTACGGCTAAAGTACGGCTACGAAGTTTGTCGTACCTTTTCCCACTCATACAAAAACTACTCTATACCTACGTACCACAAACATTTCACTATTAGTAATATTTTTTTCCTTTTTGTTCGCCAACAGCGGGGACAACACCAAGTGGGTTCCCTAGAATAGGAAGAAGCCCAAGGAGTCAGTTCAAGAAGAGTGGTGAGAAGGTTATCTTCCAGTGCACAGTGACAGGAACCCCAGCCCCGTCTATCATGTGGCTACAGAACAAAGTCCCACTAGGTTTGTCGAACAGAAGATTTTCTGTCAGCGCAAATGGAGACTTGACCATCACAAACCTGGAGAAGGCAGACAAGGGGTCTTACGCATGCGTGGCTGAGAACTCCAAAGGAATGGTCATCTCAAGAGATGCTAGACTCTTTGTACGAGGTGAGGATTGTACAGGGAGGTGCTCTGTTAGGGAATACCGAACGATGGGTGAACTACAGATTCCGTAACTCTGATTTTCCGTTTTGAATTCTCGAGCCAGATGCCATAACTTGAATATAGAATGTACAGGGAGGTGCTCTGTTGGGGAATCCGAAACGATGAGTTAAACCCAGATTTTGTAAATTGTCCAGAGTCCAGATTTTCCTAACTCTGATTTCGGATTTCACGTCCTGGATTTTCTGGGTTTTGCATCCTTGATTCCAGATGCCACAACTCTTTCCAGTTTCCGCATTCTGCATACCTAGTTCCGGATTTAAACGGATTTCGTAACCGCTCTGATTTCGGATTTCAGATCTTGGATTCTTAGTTTCACAAGCTTCGCATTCCAGATTCCCGGTTCTGTATTTATCTAAATTCAAATTATCTATCATTTATTTTCAGAGGTCCGAAGACCCCCTAAATTCACTGTCCGCCCTCTCGGCCAGACGGTCAATCCAGACAGTGATGTCTACCTTAACTGTTCCGCCGTCGGCTTCCCTAAACCCGCGATGGTCTGGGAACTAGACGGCAGACGAATTTCTGGCGGAGGCAATGGGTACTTGTTTATAAGTCGGATACAGAGATCTGGGAATTATACCTGTATTGCTGATAGCTTTATGGGAAGAGTCAAGGCTTATGCATTTGTTAGAGTTAAACGTAAGTATTAAAACAATACCAGTATTAAACCAGTGGTTTGACAGAAGTAGTTGTAGTATCATGAGTAGGAAAGTAGTAATAGAAAAGGCAACAGCAGCAGTAGTAGTAGCAGCAGCAACAACAGCAGTAGAAGTAATAGCAGCAGCAGTAGCAACAGCAGTAGAAGTAGTAGCAGCAGCAGCAGCAGTAGAAGTAGTAGCAGCAGTTGCAGCAACAGCAGCAGGCAGCAGTAGTAGTAGTAGCAGCAGCAGTAGAAGTAGTAGCAGCAACAGCAGTAGAAGTAGTGGCAGTAGCAGCAGTAGCAACAGTAAAAGAACCAGGAGTATATATCTAATAAGAATGTACACTTTCCCCTCAGTCCTTCCTTTCGCACCAACACGGCCATCAGCCACAACCATAACACCAAACAGCATCACCATTACGTGGCAATCCAGTGGCTCCCACGTAGTGACGTCATTTGTGATTGAACACAAACTCAAGACTGAAACTCAATGGAAAACTTCTTCTATTCGTGGTACCATGACCTTGAAGACATCCAACCTGCAGCCTTACTCTAATTATCAGTTCAGAGTGTTTGCCCTTAACAGTCTGGGTAAAAGTGGACCAAGTCCTGTAGCTGAGTTTAAAACATCGCAATCAAGTAAGTCGTTAGTTGAGAGGAGCTCACGGGGGGAGGGGAGGGGAGGGGGATTTTATGGTATAGGAGGTAAAGACGAGTAACTGTGTGAGAGAATTGAACTATGGACCAATGACAATAGACCTTTTAGATTGGCCTTAGTGTTTTTCCATTTTAGACCACATGTCATTCTCAAGAAAATAAGATTCTTCGTATTCTAAGTATTCTTATGGTAACTGTTAAACAAAGAAATGATACTCTAGGGAATGGCACGTGGTCTGAAATGGCAAAACATTACGCCCAAGGTAAAGTTAACAGATTTCCGATGGTTTAGAGTGGTATGTCCTCTTATTTACCACGATATGACGTCAAAAGTTGGTCAAAATGTTATGTACTCACGAGGCGTAGCCGAGTGGGTACATAACTAATTTTGACCAACTTTTGACGTTATATCGTGGTAAATAAGAGGACATACCACGCAAAACCATCGGAAATTTGTTTTTTACCATAACAAAGTCAAATAAAAGATCCAAAAACGAAGAAAAAAAATGAAAAAAAAAAAACCGTTTGAAGCGCGCGCTTGCTCCTTGCGCGAGCGATTCGTCATTTATCGGTATGTCCTCTTACTTACCAAGGTTCTCGACCAATCAGCGCGCGAGAAATTTCACAGTTATGGTAAAAACGTCTATTTAGGCTTTTCCTGGAACTTTTTATTTATATATTTATATTTTTATCCAGAGCCCAGCAGTCCGCCTATCAACATTACTGCCAAAGGAGTGTCAGATACGTCCTTCCGCGCTGATTGGAACCCGCCTCTGTCACCAAATGGACCAATCAGAGGCTATCGTGTTTATTATTCACTTGACCAGAAGGAGGCCTTCAGTCAGTGGCGGTTCATGGCATCCGCTACTAATCACGCAACAATATCTGGATTATCCAAGCAGACTACGTACTTCTTCAAGATAGCAGCGTATAATATCGCTGGGATGGGACCAGCATCTCAAGTCATGGCTGTGAAGACTCACAAAGGAGGTAGTCATGCTAACATTTGTAAATGAAATGCAGTTGTATACTATAACCGGGATGGTTAGAGCGTTTGTTATAGTGTTTGTCCTCTAATGTAAAGAAGTGGAAGGGAGGAAGGGAAATGAATAATCTAAAGATTGGAACGGAAGGAACAGAAAGAAAGAGAAGAGAATGAAAGGCAGCGAGAAGCGACAGAAGAGAAAATAAAGAAATGAGAAAGAAGAGGAAAAAAATGGAAGAGGATAGAAAGGAAGGGAAGTGGAGTGCGGAGCAGAGGAGATGAGACGAGAGGTGTTGGAAAGGATAAGTACCAAGTACTAACTTCTTATATTCTGTTGTTTTCAGTGCCAGGTCAACCACATAGCGTACGACTGATAGTCGCGTCGTCAACCTCCATCCACATATCTTGGCACAAGCCTCAAGATCTAGGTGATGGGATCTTTGGATATGAAGTCTACTACAACAAGAGCTCAAAAGACATGGACACCAACGTAGGTGCATCCAATGGACTGAATAAAAACATCATGGGTCTCACACCCTACACCGTGTACAAGTTTGGAGTAGCTGCCAAGTCAGATAAAGGAATCGGGCCGATGTCTTTTGCTGTCACCGCACGAACGAGGGAGGACGGTAAGAGTTTGAATTTGATTGACAGCTGTCAATTAATGGGTGGGAATTCCCGAAACTTATTCGCGGCCTACCTGAAGCTCACGTTCGAAGATCGATTTTGAATTTGGAAGTGTTGAACGAGGGAGGAAAATCGGAGTACCCGGTAACCCTCAAAGCAAAGAGAGAACGAGCATCTCTATTCACATATGATGACGGGTCTAGGAATTAAACCCAGAACCACGGCGGTGAGAGACGAAGCATTAACAGCGCATATCATTCGTGTTGAATAGAAAAAGAATGTATTGACGCTGTCTTCTCCAGGCCGCGTCGGGCGTGTTAAATCTTCTCGATACAATTCGTTCTAGCAAGCATTTGCTTTTTGTTGGCTATGCCCTTAATATGGCCAACATCTTATATTTTTTGTGCTATCTTGTTTTGTTAGTCCCGAGTGGAGCTCCACTTAATATCGTTGGAAAGAGCAAAGATTCCACCACCTTAGAAATCAAATGGGATCCACCATTACCAATCCACCGTAACGGTATCATCACTGACTACACCATCAAGTACAAGTCTAAAGGCGGAGGGAGACCAAAGTACATGACGGTGGATGGGATCAAGACTAGTGTGGTTCTGCATAACCTGAAGAAGTTTACTAAATACTTTGTGTGGGTGTCGGCCAGTACCAAGGAAGGAGAAGGCCCAATGAGCAGTAAACATGTCTTCTCTACTGCTGAAGATGGTGAGCAAGAACATTTAACATATTATATTCCAGAGGATGGTCCGGGGGGGGGGGGGGGAGGGGGTGGTGAGGGGGTGACTAGTCATATCCACCCTTTTTAAATATCCAGGATCCACCACCAGAATCACCATCATCATCATCATCATCAACATCATCATCAAGAACATCATCATCATCAACAACCACATCATCATGATCACCATCATAATCATCAACATCACTACCATCATCTTTGCCATCCTTTTCATCATCATTATCATAATCATCTTCATCATCGTATCATGATCATCTTCATCATCGTCATCATCATCACAATCATCAG
Source organism: Anthopleura xanthogrammica (assembly GCA_964019055.1). NCBI lineage: Eukaryota > Metazoa > Cnidaria > Anthozoa > Actiniaria > Actiniidae > Anthopleura > Anthopleura xanthogrammica. Next base: position 11,276,809 of record OZ025215.1, read on the forward strand.
TAACATCAACATCAATAGCAGCATCATCATCATCAACATCATCATCATCATCATCATCATCATCATCATCACTACAATCATCACTGCCATCCTTGTCATCACAATCTTCATCGTTGTCCGCATCAACAGCAGCAGTATCAACATCAGTATCAACATCATCATGATCATCAACATCATCTTCATCAACGACATATGTATCCTCTCACTAATGTTTACCTTGTATTCCTTTCAGTACCAAGTGGTGCTCCAACGCAGCTCAAGGCTGCCGTGTTAAACTCTTCTTGTATCGAAGTCTCGTGGTCTCCACCCACCTCAGCTCAAAAGGATGGCAACATACTGGGTTACATGGTGTTGTATTCCAAGGTGGATGATCTGGGAAACCAACTAAAGCCTCCAGCTCCTGTTGACATGAAAGATTCTGAATCAGAGACTAACTTGGTACGTCTATATTTAGTGTGATTTGGTTCAAGAGATATTGGACTGTTGTTGTTGTTGTTGTTGTTGTTGTTGTTGTGTTGTTGTTGTTGTTGTTGTCGAGTGATGACAAGGCTTGTGTGTTCGTGTTTGCAGGGACCGCCGAGGCAGAGGGGGGGGGGGGGGGGGAGGGGGGCTTAGTCTATGCACGGGCTTCAGTTAGCCAAAAATGATTTACAATATTAATAGTGTTTCACTTTGTATTATCAATAACAGAAAGTATACCTGATAAATCTTGCTCCTGAGACAACTTACCAAATAGAAGTGGCTGGTTACACGATCAAAGGCGATGGCGCCAGAAGTGTCACCAAGCTTGCAAAGACGTTACCCCGTCTACCAGATGCTCCTTTCGTCTTTACGCAGAAATCCCCCGGTTACCCCTCGGAGATTATAGTAGGGTGGAGAACATCCGCTAGTGATGTAATGGGGTATAAAGTACGCTACGGCAAGGCTGTGATTCGTCTACGTGGAAGAGATCTAAACAAGATGAAAATGGATGAAAAATCCTTGTCTAACACAAAGACAACGCAGACCTTCCAAAATTTAGGTAAGCACGGGGGAAGGGTAGGGGGTTGTTGTGTAATTCTCTTGAGAATAAGATTCTTTGTTTGAGTTGTATCCGTGTTATTCTGTCTCCTCATGCGCGATCGTTAAACAAAGAAATGATACTCTAGGGAATGACACGTGGTCTGAAATGTGAAAGCATACTACCTAAGATAAAGAAATATATTCCATTGAATCAGAACTTGAACATGCTTATTTTCTTTTCTCTCTCAAGGTCGTGGTTTATGGTACTTGTTTAACGTGTCCCTACGAACGAAAGCAGGATGGTCACCAGAAACAGCCAAATGGGTTCAAATCCCGCCAGGACCCCCCACGGGGCCACCATTGAACGTCAGAACCAAGACGTCATCGCCTACGAACATTAAAGTCACGTGGTCTGCCCCAGATCCCTGGAAGAGCGGTGGTGGTATCACCAAATACATCGTGCTCTTCCACACCGTTGATAATCCTAATAACATCTCTAGAAAAACCGTTCATGGGGAAAATCACACGAAAGCTACGCTGAAAAGACTACTGAAGTACACGGCGTATAAGATTCAGGTTAAGGCGGTGAATTCTAACGGAGAAGGACCAGTAAGTGCTGATGTATATGAAAGAACACAGGAGGACAGTAAGTAGTGGTTGGAGTATAGAAAATAATGAATGAATTGTTATTAGTATTATGTCTGTGATGTGAGTAAGGACGGGTACTAGGACGAGTTGAAAACTCCAAAATGCCTCATAGACTATAAGTATTATACTTGGCTACCAACCGGTTACAACGGGTTGATTAACCCGCTAGAACGCAACCCGCTACAACTGGTTGATCGTCAACCCGATAGGTCGGGTTGAAAACTCCAAAATGCCTAAGTATTATACTTGGCTACCAACCGGTTACTACGGGTTGATTAACCCGCTAGAACGCAACCCGCTACAACTGGTTGATCGTCAACCCGATAGGTCGGGTTGAAAACTCCAAAATGCCTAAGTATTATACTTGGCTACCAACCGGTTACAACGGGTTGAGTAGATAGATAGATAGAAAGATAGATAGATAGATAGATAGATAGATAGATAGATAGATAGACAATACGTTTATTCAAGCCTCTTGCAGCAATTGCTGAATTACACGCCAGGTCAGTACTATCCATACATACTTTTACATACATTTATAAATAAATAGACATTAGCAATGAATTTATTATTCCATTTTCTTATATGACGATTTTCTTATCTTCCACGTTTTCCTTCGTGTCCACAGATCCAGGACGTCCATGGAACTTGGTTCTCAAAGCCCAGAGTTCATCCGTCATCACAGTGCAATGGCAAGAACCACGCAATCCCAACGGTATCATTCGAAAATATAAAATAATCTACACAGATAACCTAAGTACCGATGAAAAAGCGTGGAAGTCACAGGAGGCAAGTGGGACAAGTGCAAGCTTAAGATCACTCAAACGGGACGTGAAGTACTGGGTACGAGTAGCGGCCTTCACGTCAGTTGGGATTGGAGAGTACTCCAAGATAGCGACTGTGCGGACACTTAAGTTTGATCGTAAGTTTTTAACCTTTGGTTATGGTATTGTTATAGAACGTAGGAACTAGTGCAAGAAAGTTGTGTTAAAGTATTTTTTGCTTACTTTGCTGAACTCTGTTAGGAATTGTTTACGAAACTTTCCCATGCTTTTTTCTTCCTTTTCCTTCCATTCCCTTGTCTCCTCTTCTCCTCGATTCCCTTCCCTTCCAACTCCTTCCCTTTCATTCCCTTTCCTTCTCTTCTTTTCCCTTGCCTTGTCTTGTTTCTCTTCTCTTCTTTATTCTCACCCCATTTTTTTCCAATCCCTCTACTTTTCCTACTTTTTCATCTTATCTTTCACGTCTTGGTTTTTAGTGCCTGGACTTTGCCGGGAATTCAAGTTTGTCCAGCTTGACAGTGATTCAATAATGATCCAGTGGTTACCTCCAGCAATCGATGCAGGAATTATCACATATAAGGTAGGTCGCCTCTCATCAGAACAAAAATTGATTACTCTAATTTCCCTCCCTCCGCAAAACCTAAAAAACGTCGACTATTTGACCCGCTCGTTAGTCATTCCCTGACTTTAATCAGCCCAGAGATCAGATCAACCAAGGCGCCATTTTTGTTTTTGAATATAATTTTATCGTACTTCACTAATCTTGTGTATTTTTTCTTGTAAAGGTATCCTATTCTGGTTCCAAGTCTTACAAAGAGCGCGGTTCCACTATCCCCGTCACAGACGCCAAAGATCTCAGCATCCCTGCCGTTAACAACAAACAACAGTCTTACAAGATCCAGAACCTCATTCCTCATATGGAATACAAACTAAGCATATCAGCTATCAATGCGATGGGAGATGGTCGAAAAGTAGAGCTGAAATGCAAGACTAAAAGAGACAAACCATCGAGTTTAACACAACCAGAAGTGATCGACGAAGATGTTAATGAGGGTTACATCCCTGTGAGGCTGAGTAAAGCATCGGACAGAAATGGACCTGTCAGGTATGATCACGTGATGTATTACTCATTTCATGCCAAATATAGCCACATTCACGTGATCAATCAAATATTTTTATTGGAATTTCTGTATCACGTGATTGGACAAAGCATTTAATATCAGGGATACAAAGCATTTGATACAGGGAATATTTTACGATCACGTGATCAGCAAGGTATATGATATTATAAATATTGCATGATCACGTGTTCAAGAATGATCAATAGACCATTTTCGAGATGCGCGAGCGCTTTCAAAAATATCGCAGGCGCAGGCATGAAAAAGAGGCATTTTCGGGCAAGATCGCGCGCACTACTGACGCTGCCCGAAAATGGCTCTTTTTCATGTCTTAGACTAGGAGCCAGGACCCTGAAAAAATCGGGTCTTAGCACACCCTCTACATATTTTGTCTGACACCATAAAATGAAAGTAGGGTACCTAGGGAACATTTCTAGGTACGATGTACTAAGGTACCTGTGGGCCATCATGATGTAAGGGACTTTTTCCTAAGTACCACTATGTCCCTTCCAAATAATGCACTCAAGAGGCCTTAACCCAACATTATAGTTTAATTTCGTATATCTTCTAAGAAAATGACTGAAATATGTCCAAACTGCGCCTGCGCTATTTTTGAAAGCGCTCGCGCATCTCGAAAATGGTCTATTCTTACAACATCAAATGACTAAAAATTATTCTTTTTTTTTTTTTTTTTGCCCACAACGTGCAATGATCTATTTGTTTATATTTCATACTTTTACCTCGTCAGTTATTACCTGATAGTGGTGGTACCTCTCGGAAAGGACAAAACTCTTCCCAAAGACGAACCCGACAGTTACTTCAAGCGTGTCAAGAGAAGTAGAAGATCCGACCAATCACAGCACGCGCCGTACATTGCAGCCAAGTTCATGGCCAATCAGCTTCCAGATCGTTTCCACGTGGGAGAGGAGAGAAGCAGTAATCAGTTTGGTTACATCAATAAACGCTTAACAAAGGGGTCATACTACACGATATTTAGTCGTGCTTATGTTGAAAAAGAGAACAAGGTTAGTCTAATGATGAAGTGTTTTTTATTATATTCACAACTCTTCGACATTTAACGACCATTAGTATAATTTTAGACTTGAATATAGAGTTTCGCGCGCTGTGATTGGTCGAGCGACCAGTGATTATGAGACGATATTCACTGCTCGAGCGGTGAATATGAGGTTTACAAAAGTTTGCCAAAGCGGAAGTAATACTGAAACATATTTTTATCCTGAATTTTGTCTTTTTTCTGATATTTCGAGTCTAAAATGATACTAAAACAATATTCACATCAGGCTTATCGTTAATCATTCCCTCTTATCTGTTTACCAGGAATTGGTTTACAAGTCCAGTCCTTTCACCAAACCAGTTTCTGCAGGTAGGTAGCATTGGCTTGAAGATTAAACCGGCTTTTCCTGTATTCTTGCGCGCACTGGCCGATTCAACTTACGTACCGTTACTTGAACGTGACCGTGCCTCTCCATGGAATTATTATCTGTTTGCAACGGCGATCAGTTCTCATCTAATATTTGTTCACGTTATTTCAGTTTCACCGTACTCCCAAAGCCAAAAAGCAGCGAAGAAAGGAACTACCATCACCCTGATAATCATCCTCGTCGTGGCTTTGGTCGTTATTATTGCAGCTGTTGCTCTGGGTGTTGCTTGTGTTGTTAAAAGGTGAGTTACTATTTTGTGAGCTTCCATACATAAACCCTAATATCATCGATAGGGGAGATTTCTAGTAATGGACGCAAGAACGTGTCTTGCTGTTTACGATGGAGACGTGGTGTAGTGGAGTTCAAAGTTCAGTGCAGATATTTCTTGTTTCTGTGTGGCGCTTCCTGCAAAAGCAGAAAGGAAGGAAAAAATGAACGAAGGAAGGAAAGAGGGAAGGAAGGAAGGGAAGAAGGAAGGAACGAAGGAACGAAGGAACGAAAGAAGGAAAGAGGGAAGAAGGAAGGAAGGAAGGATTGATTGAAGGAAGGAAAGAAAGGAGGGAGGGAAGGATAGAAAAATTGATCTGACAGTTTTGTACCAACTAGCCTCGTTTAAATGTCAAACGATTCCAGTCTTCATTTGCTCTCCAGAGATACGAATAGTTTCTTTACCGATGTAGAGATTCTAAATTATCTAAATGATCTTTGATGTTTTCTTCAGGCGTAATAGACGCAAAGATAAGAAATACAAAGATGAAGAGAAGTCAGAACCGAGTGATCCTGTTGAACTTCGAAGAATGAACTTCCAAACTCCAGGTTAGTATGAACGATTCTTAATTTTAGTCCAAGCTATTCAGCTTACATCATGCCCTAGACCTTTTTCGAATTCGTAAAATACCACTCTATTCCTTGATTGCACACTCATTTACTAAGGGTTAACCTCATTTCAGTGTAAAAATACTACTTCTACAGTACTAGCACTAACAGATAATTCATAACTGGAGTATAGACCCCTTGCACTAATAGACCTCATCGGCTTGGGTGTAATGTTGTCCCATTTCAGACCACGTGTCATTCTCTTGAGAATAAGATTCTTTGTTTGAGTTGTATCCATATTCATGTATCTTCTCATGCGCAACCGTTAAACAATGAAATGATACTCTGGGGAATGACACGTGGTCTGAAATGGGACAACATTACACCCAAGCCGATGAGGTCTATTCCCAACCTGGGGGACAATGCAATGCAAAATATTAACACCACAAAAGATTTCAATCCTCAAGAGAGAAGAATTCTTTTGTCTTGACCTCCAGGTTGGGAATTAGTGCAAGGGGTCTAGTAGCTGTCCATCCCCAGAGGTCTGTCATTTCTTACTGCGCATGCTCGACGAAATGTCTCGCAGTTCCTGGAGCATGCGCACTAAGGATGACAGGGCTCAAAATGCCCCAGACTGCGCATCAGTTTTAACTGTTATATTGTGTTTGTTTTCCACAGCTATGATCAATCATCCTCCAATCCCAGTTGGTGAACTTGCTAAACATATATCCTATTTGAAGGCAGAAAACAGCAGCAAATTCTCACATGAATTTGAGGTAATGACGTCACTAGGAAACCATTTGAATGCTGCAAGTATTCGATGAATTCTAACGTTTGTTTGCCTTTTGTTTGTTTAGTCGATTGAACCTGGTCAGACCTTCACAACAGAAGCATCAACAGCTGAGTTCAATAGACCTAAAAACCGCTACCCTAATATCTTGGCATGTAAGTAGTTATCTTCCACCCTTTTTCTTTCTTTCTTTCCCTTTCCTATTATATGCGTTTCTCTTCTTTTTTTTTTGTCCTTCCTCTTTTTTCGTTTTCCTTCCTTCTTTTCTTCCTTCCTTCCTTCCTTCCTTTCCTTCTTTTCTTCCTTCCCTTCCTTCCTTCCTTTCTTTCTTTCTTTCTTTCTTTCTTTCTTTCTTTCTTTCTTTCTTTCTTTCTTTCTTTCTTTCTTTCTTTCTTTCTTTCTTTCTTTCTTTCTTTCTTTCTTTCTTTCTTTCTTTCTTTCTTTCTTTCTTTCTTTCTTTCTTTCTTTCTTTCTTTCTTTCTTTCTTTCTTTCTTTCTTTCTTTCTTTCTTTCTTTCTTTCTTTCTTTCTTTCTTTCTTTCTTTCTTTCTTTCTTTCTTTCTTTCTTTCTTTCTTTCTTTCTTTCTTTCTTTCTTTCTTTCTTTCTTTCTTTCTTTCTTTCTTTCTTTCTTTCTTTCTTTCTTTCTTTCTTTCTTTCTTTCTTTCTTTCTTTCTTTCTTTCTTTCTTTCTTTCTTTCTTTCTTTCATTCTTTTTTATTCCATTAATTTCATGAACTATTGTTCCTCTTCCAGACGATCATACTCGTGTTTTCCTATCAAGCCCCGACGGCTATCAAGACTCAGATTACATCAATGCAAACTTCTGCGACGTAAGTACACCAGCAACAAGTCTTTAGAACCCTCTACAAACCCTCTTAACTGTAAACCTAATTCTTATCTCTTTATTTTAAAGGGTTACCGTAAGGAAAATGCTTACATCGCAACACAAGGTAACTGAAACAACAGATCTATTTTATGTAAAGATTAATACAGAGGGTCCTGAATGGGTAAAATGCGAGCTGGGATTCGCCTTTTTTGGGGCTGGAAAAATGGGATTTCATGCACTGGGACTGGGATTTAGCCATTACTGGGTTTGGGATTTTGCAAAATCTTAAAATCTAACTCTATAACTCAGACTGAGACTTCCATGACTGGGACTGGGATTTTGCAAAATTTTGGGCTGGGAAATGGGATTAGGACCCCCCTTCAGTCGACAACGTGTCAATGTTAAAGAAAACTGGCAAGCGAACTAGTTTGAATTAGTCCTTGCATGTAAGGTTGCCTGAGACATTAGTTCTTGGGGTTAGCTGCAATCTCCTAATATAGATTTTCTGCAAGGAATAGTAATCAATATATTGTATATAACTAATAAATATGCTGGTTGTCTGTTGCAGGACCTCTGCCAAACACGGCTGCTGATTTCTGGAGGATGATTTGGGAACAGAGAACTTTTACTATAGTCATGTTAACACGAGAAGAGGAGAGAGGAAGGGTGAGTAGAAGGGTTTTATCTTTTCATGTTGTTGTATAGTGCTTGGTGTGATGAATGTTTGTCTTATTTGTTTCAGGTCAAATGCGAGCAGTATTGGCCGAATGAAGGAACAAGCACATATGATGAGATTGAAGTATCCCTTGTAGACTGGGTTGAATTGGCTAACTATACCATCACTACACTTCAGATATCTATGGTAAGTCCTTGCAGTATAGGCCCCCAGGGTCTCCTATCCTACCCGGTGTGACTCCTAGGATTGAACTAGCTAACTATACCATCACTACTCTACAGATATCCATAGTACATCTGCATATAACAATGACATGCCACAGGGTGCCCAGTCCGATCCTCTTCTCTCAAACCCAGTTCCCTCTCCACCCTTCGAAAGTTTTGCATCAAGAATACTAGGAGTTAAACAATAGGATGTTAGGTTAAAGTCGTTCGTTTTGTTCTCAATCCATTACAGGAAGGCGAGTCTCAGCCTCGTGAAGTCAAACACTTCCAGTTCACTGGTTGGCCAGACCATGGTGTACCACCACACTCGACTCCATTCCTGGCCTTCCTGAGACGAGTGAGGTTTTATAACCCACCAGATGCTGGGCCAATCGTCGCACACTGCAGGTATAGTAATATATGCCAAGGCAGCCATGTTGGTAGATATGATAATGGAGGCTAATGACATCTTTTGTTCGAGTCATCCAAGATGGCGGCTATGAACACCAGTAGTAGTGTTTAGTTAGCCAAAATGGGTAAACAGGCTTGAAAATTATAAAACACAGATATTCCACAGATTTGAAATTTGCGTGGTTTCAGAAGCCTGAAGTTCAAGACCAGCACCCTGCGTACACTGACTGCTCACTCCGACCTCTTATACCGTATTTTTCTAATTTTATTCTCGTGTGTGTTTGATTTCAGTGCTGGTGTTGGTCGCACCGCAATCTTCATCGTTATCGACTCCATGTTGGAAAGAATAAAACATGAAAACTCTGTCGATATCTATGGACACGTGACAGTCCTAAGGACACAGCGAAACTTCATGGTTCAAACCATGGTAAATATCACCCTTAATAAACTCTTTTGAGCATGCGCAGTAAGGTGACAGTGACGTCAAAGATGTTTCTCGCCCCAGGTTTTCGCACATCATTTTTGCCTTTGAAGCATGGGCTGCCATAGCAACCGTGTACATGTACCCATAATAACTTTCGCCCTCACGTTCTCGCCCCACTTTTTCTCACTTTATATTGTTTGTTGCCATAGGAACAATACATGTTTATCCATGATGCCTTGCTGGAGGTGGTGTCAGCTGGTAACACGGAAGTACACGCCAGGAATCTGTTACATCACATTAAAAAGTTAACAGAGCTTGGTAAAGGAGAGGTGACAGGATTAGAAGAAGAATTCAAGGTATGGAAAAAGAAAAATAAGAAAAATAACATAACAATATATGTTTCGTAGAATAAAGGTTGGCCCTTAGCCCCTCCTCCCTCCTTCTTTCCTTCAGTGAATTTCGTGATCCTCCCTAAAAAATATAGCGAAATATTGAATAGAATAGGATGGTCCTCCCTTTACGTTCAAGACACATTTTACCATCCATAAGAGTTCAATCCTTTCATTGATGACCCTTCCATCTGAAGCATGCCGTATGCAGTGCAGTGTTTTCCCAGGTCAAAAGTTTTAAAGACATAAGATTCTTAGTTTAAGATCCATTCATACATAAGTTGTATTTATTGTGGTTTGTTTTGTGTCACAGAAACTCATCGATCCAACCCAAGCTCGTCGGCACAAGCACGGAGCAGCCACCTTGCCTATAAACAGACCGAAAAACAGAATGGCAAACATCCTACCATGTACGTAAAATCCTCCTTACTCCTCATCTATTTATTCGTAGAATTCCCACCGGGCACCGCGTGTTGCTGACGTCATACGTGACGTTTTTAACTAGGATTGTGTCACGTGACTAGGCCACACGGAGAAAAATCTATCCCTGTCAACATGGCTGCTGCATGAGAAAGTTCCATATTGTAATGTATTATTTTTGTTTTGTTTAGATGAATCTACTCGTGTTCATATTTCACCAGTTCGGGGAGTAGAAGGTTCAGATTACATAAATGCTAGCTTTATTGATGTAAGTATCAATTTTTATCTTATCTGACGTTAGTCGTCTTTGTGATCCTTCGTAGCTTGATTCTATTGGTTACTGTTTTTCCCCAGGGTTATCGTCAAAGGGGAGCCTTCATCGCAACACAAGGTCCCTTGAAGGACACTGTGGACGACTTCTGGCGTATGCTCATGGAACAGAATTCCAATATTGTGGTCATGATGTCAAAACTACACGAGGGAGAATGGGTAAGATGATCTTCCTTACTATGTGTAGACAGAGAGACAGACAGATAGATGGACAGACAGACAAACAGAAGAACGGACAGACAGAAGGACGGACAGACAGACAGACAGACAGACAGACAGATCGATAGACAGATAGACTGAGTGAATGACTTTGTGACTGTCTGACTGACTGACTTAATGCACTGACTGACTGCGTGATTGACTGACTGACAGACCAACAGACAGATACACTGCCTGACTGATAGACAGACAGACGGTAAAAGACATACAGGCAGGTTTAATCAGAAGGGTACTTGGGCGGACAGACAGACAGTTGACTAGGAAGGCAATGTTTCATCAAGTTTTAAGAATTGTTTGATACCATTAGTAATATCGTTGTGATTATCCATAGGAAAAATGTTACAAATACTGGCCGTCAGAGCGATCAGCACGACACCAATACTACATCGTGGATCCTGTCAGTGAACAGGAGTTTGCGCAGTTTGTCATGAGAGACTTCAAGGTTAAAGATGCAAGGGTAAGTACGACATCCCTACCCCTACGGTATACGTTTGCATCTATGAATCAATTTAATAAATTAATAAAGCGCGGTGGAAGAACTCAGTTGGAAAATGTCATTTTTAACAAGTGTTTTTTCTTCTTATGCAGAATGATACAGTTCGCAACATCAAACAATTTCATTTCACTGGCTGGCCAGAGACGGGTGTACCAAAGTCAGGTGAAGGAATCATTGATCTGATTGGTCAAGTACAAAGAGTATATGAACAGCAAGAAGAGGATGGACCAGTCACTGTACATTGCAGGTACGAACACGAGGAAGGGGGAACCAGGAAAAGAGAGGGGGGGGGGGGGGAGGAGAGGGAAAGATAGGAGAGAACAGGAGAGGAGAGGAGAGGAGAGGAGAGGAGAGGAGGGGAATCCATGGATATTTATTATTGAAGTTCATTGCTCATTTGTATCATTATATTTTCGTAATTCCTTTAGTGATGGTGTTGGACGAACAGGAGTATTCTCTTCGTTATTTATTGTACTCGAACGAATGCGATCAGAAGGTGTGGTCGATCTCTTCCAAACAGTCAAACTCCTTCGAACGCAACGGCCTGCAATGGTCCAATCACAGGCAAGTGAAAACAGCTTATTTGCATATTTTACTTTGATTCTTCTTTCATTTTACGTAGCTGAATTACAAGATCATGCTTCTTAAAACCGCATTTCATAAAGGAAAATCCCCCCCATTTTTCTTCAACTTCCCCTACTTGCCTCGTATTCATGTCTTCATCTCGTTTTCCACACTGACAGATATAAATAGAGTGCATGCGACATGACAGTAGATCATCAGATTGTGTTTTGCGCACCAATGATTTTCGTGAAATAATTCCAATGCTTGTTCTGTCAACAGGAGCAATACCTCTTCTGCTACAAGACAGCACTTGAATACCTTGGGTCGTTCGACCATTACGCCACGTGAAAAGAAGGAAAGAAATAAGGAAAGCCAAAAAGGACTTATTTTGTAATAAAATGAAAACTGAACTACAAGTAGTGGAGGCCTGAAATTCGACACACACCAAGACTAGAGAACAATAGAGTCAACAAGAATGTAGAATATAGTGTTTATGAAACAAAAGATTTGAATTCCACAGAGAACGAAGACGATCTTCACTAACGGACTTCAAAAAATGGACAGTATTTTTATAGAGATTTAGATATCTATTTTAGATGTCTTTTTTAAAACAAGAAAAGATATTATTAATGAATATCTTTGAATATTAATGAATTGATGTTGTTAATGATATTGCTCATCGATGAATGGATATCATTAATGATATTATTTTTATTGATGGATAAATAGTAATCAATATCTATTATAGACAGATATTCGTAATGCTTATTATGATAATACCATTTACAGATAATATGGATCATGGATATTATTAATGGATATTTGTCTATTAGATATTATAAATTTGAATTATTTTTTATAATAGCTAGACATCAGTGTAGTGGCTATTTTTTACTCATATTTTTATTTATAACAATAGATATCATTAATCCGTATTAGTAATTATTAGAAGATATCAGTTTCACTAATAGATAGGTGATAGGATATCGGTTCTTATAAATCAATGGATCAAGTGCAGTGAGAATGCTGAGCGATCTCAGGATTCATTCCTCTACGTCATACACTGCTATCCTTACGTCACGCGCTGATGCAATGACGTCATTGATCTCATTACGTCATGATACCATTAACCAAAATTTTATAATTCATTACCTTTTATTAATGGATTTTATTAATGCTTATTAATTCATTGCATGACTGATATCATTATCCAGATATGAATTCATTAATGTAAAGATAAAGAAAATGACGAGGTTTGTAGACAAGAATTTTTTACTGTAAATGAAACGCTGGATGTAACTACGGCGTTCAAGGAGTTTTTCTATATAAATATTTTTTCATCAAATAAATTGTTAAATAAATTGTCTTTCAATTTTTCTGGTTACTTGATACTTCCTTCCTTCTTTCCTTTGCTTCTTTCTATCTTTACTTCTTTTTCTTTTTTTCTTTCTTTCTTTCTTTCTTTCATTTTTTTCTATTTTCCCTTTCTTTCATTTTTCTTTCTCTTATTTCACACCCCCCCCCCCCCCCCCCCCGGTCCTTTCAAAAGCATTGACTGGAACTAAACCAAGTACGCACGACGACGCATGCGCCAGTAGTGATTAGCATATTGATGCTTGATGTGAAGTTGGTTGGAGAGCGAGAGAGCGCGAAACAACATGATTTAACCGTATCAAACTGCACCTGGCTGGGAAACAAGACTACATCTAAATAAGGACAATCATTCAGGACTCCTTTGATGCATTTTTGAAGAGGTAAGCAGGTTTGATAATAAAATACAAGCGATTTTTGTAGCAGTGTTCGACACGAGCTCGAAGTATCTACAAGTTTCTACAAGCCCAACCACAGGTAGCCCAGCAGAGGCATAAATAAGAATAAAAGAAATTCAACAATTCTTATAAATTTAAGGAAAACGCAAATAATTTAATCATCATGCGCTTTTGTAATGTTGGAAACGTTAACTTTCCTCAAGGTTTAAAGTTAAAAATTCGATCCAAGATGTTGATATATGTGATGCAATAAATGGCACAGACATGGTAGTCCACCAGTCCAGTATTAGTTTTAAGGAAGATGTGTTGTGGTATTTACTCATTTAGCGGTCGCAGTGGCTCCTGTCGAATAAAAAGGCAAAAATAAACAAAAATGAAGTAACATCACCCTAGGCCTTTTTACTATGGGCGGAATATTATCTACGTTTTAGAACATGTGTCACATTCCTTTGAGTATTATTTCTTTGTTTAGTGATGATGCTTGAGGAGGTAAATGTACATGTTAAGAGGAGAAAGAAACGTGGTCTGAAATAGGAAATGATTTAATGCGCAATGGAAAGAGATCCATCCTGAGCATCGCAGTATGTATATCATGATGGTGATGATGATGATGATGATGATAATGTTGATGGTGGTTAGGGTGATAATGACGATATAAACGATGATGCTCATTGGTGACGAAGGTGAAGATGATTGGGTTTTTAATGAGTGGGAAACGATACGCAAATTCTTTGCAGTACCTTACATAGCGTGCGGTAACTACGCGTTGTGATTGGATGAAATACTTCAAAACAATGTGAGGCCATTTCAATGCTACGGCATGTCATCAGAATCGTTTAGCAGTACCGTATCTTGCCCACTCATACGAAAACGCGATGAAGCGCGCACGTTGCTGACATCCAATAGACTTCCTAATTCTATTTCACACTTACCACTCGAACGCTGCCAATTCTAGGGCGCAGACTTTTACGCCCACCCATTCTTCTCTTGTGAAGTGCATTGGATTCTCTTTCAAACTTATCCTCCCAATGTCCAGCAGAATCACCACCCTCTCCGCTCTGGGAGTGCACAGCGACCACTTCAAACTCGTGCGATCGCGAGCCTTGCCGTCGTTTCCCAGGAGTGAGCGCGTCTCCTATGTTTACATCTTGTTTGGTAGCTTGGAAGAATGCCGGAACACTTCCGCCCCATTTCTCTTTTGGTTCGTAGGAAAGGCTAGGCAGCGTGGCTCGTTTTCCACCGGAATGCATTACTTTGATTTCTTTGACTTCTGCTGTGGTTTGTAGAGACATGTGTCTTGTTTCTTGTTTGAGAGGTGAGGGATCGTTGTCTGATCATGATGGCATAAGAAAAAAACATTCACATTTTATTAAACCAAACAACCTCTGGGCTAATCTAAGTCAGGGCATGGCTAACTGACATATTGAACCCTGAAACAACCCCTGGGCTGATCTAAAAGTCAGGGTGCGACTAACTCACAGATTGAACCCTGAAACAACCTCTCTGGACTGATCTCTAAGTCAGGGCAAGGTTAACTCACAGAGTGGTTTGGATTTTAGCGTGTTAGGCTTTACGGAGGGAGGACAACCTGAGAACCCGGAGAAAAATCCTTTGATCAGCAGTATCAGCCAATAGCCGGTTGTTACAGGGTATCGATAAAATTTGAAGGCTTCAATTGGAGTTTCTTTTAGGAATATATATCTCAATAAACAATCAAATAAGCGATTGTTACCTTCAGTTTGTAGATTGAGGTATCCTCTTTTACTCACATCAGATATTTCTGGTTCTTTTTTGTCTCCGCGCGACTCGTTCAGCCCTTTGTTGGCTGTTTCCAAGTGGTCAGGAGAGTTTTCCCGATATTTTTGATGCAATTTAGTATCTTTGACTTCAAAAGTCTGACAGCATGACAGACCAACCCCCATTTGCCATGGAGAAAATAAAAGCTGGAAAACCACATGCACTAACACGAAGATTATCTCATCTTCATCTGGAAAAATTTACCAGGTTAGATTTCGATGAGATGATAATAAAATGGGCGCGCGAGGTGGTTATGACGTCATAATGTTTGACCGAGATATTATGACGTCATTTTTTCGGGAAATTTCGATCCGAGTAACATTGTTCATTTTTTTCAACTTTTTTTCCTTTCATTATTTCTTTTTCGCTGGTTTCGAGATACAATGAATATCTTAACGATCAAACTCCGAACGTATCCATGTAAAAGTCTTTTTTGAAGTATTAAGATTTTAAGAGATATCATCTGCATTCGATTTTTAATATGTCAACCATTTTCACAAAAGCTCTTCACAAGTTGCTTCGATTTACCAGCCAATCCATCTCTGGTTGACACATGAATGACAAAGCCTCATGTCACATGAAGTATCACTATGTATATATAGCGTTTTTTGTAGAAAAAAAAACTACATTCCCACAACACAATCAGGCGGAGTTTAGTTGGTCTTTTTATTCGGATACTTGTAAAACTCATTTTTTCTGTTATGCGTAAAGTTTATTTTCCTGAATGATAATCTTAGATTTACATGCTTGCTTGATCGTAAAGTAATGCACTTTTTTACATTGTCTTACATGATTTCAGGAGTCCATAACTAGTCTAGATTTTTACTGCGAAGTTCGTAAGCAAAAAAAAAATGAATGCGCAGTTCATGAATCACACAGGTAACCCAATGACAGAAACCGTAATAATACAGATTTAATGAATAATTTAATCCTGAACTGAATAACTGAACAGATTGATTAAGTTCGTCTTTGACTCCAAGTAGTTTTAGAATAACGAATTCTTATCCAAACAGAGAGGGTTTGATATTCTTTAACTCTTATTGTAGGTGATCGCAGGGACGGTTGGTCACTTCCTGTCTTTATCAGAAATGCCCTGTTCGAACTCCGGGTCTGGCAAAGACATGTGTCTTGTGCTCTTCTTTTGAGTTGCGTCATCAGCTAAATATAGAAAAACAAAACAAGATAAGTCTCTTTTTTTGAATCAGGAATCAAGACCTCTTTACCTTGGGCGTAATGTTTTTTTTTTCTATTTCAGACCACGTGTCATTCTCTTGAGAATAAGATTCATTATTTGAGCATCCACCCTTCGATATTACGGCCAAACCGCTACCGAATATTGCAGCAGAGTACATTGTATGACTATTATTTTTTTTACTCGACTAGGTTACAGTAATGGATTGAACCAATCACGAGCAAGATCTTTGCTAATGAAAGTCGGAATCCTGGAACATACTTGACAATGCACGAAACGTTCGTACCAAGGGTTTTTTAGAGGTATTGAATTTTTGTAGATTGTTCCTGTGCAATTGAGCTTAGAATGACAGAAACGAAAAGGAAAAAAAAAATAAAAAACGGTCTATCTTGCATGTCTCACCTTCAGGTCGGAGATTAACTACTTCAATTCGATCTCTGCTGTCATTCATATCACATACTTCCAGATCCTGCTCTTCTTTTCCTTTCCGTCCTAACTTTTTCTCAATGGAGTCCTTATCTCTTTCATCCTCTTGATTTCTATCTTGTACTTCAGATATACAACACGATGAACAAGCCCCCATTTGCCATTAAAGAAAAGAAGTTTTAGAGTTTATAATCAAGTAAATAAGTGAATAGATGATTAAGATCATTAGAGGGATTAATTATATCCAGAAGCGCGCGCATGTATTATGACGTCATGGCGCGTGTGATAGGTTGCCAAGGCAACGACAGCCTTCAGATTAGCAAACTTTTTAATGAATTTAATATTCAACTTTGATATTTAAAAAATACAAGTACGAATACATGTTCTGAGGAAAACCGCAACAGCTAAGGCCAATTCGATTTTCAATTTTTCACAAAAATTATTTTCCTTTTGGAAAACTATCGACATTTACATTAGTTTGGAAACTACTTCAAATCTGAATGAATAAACCAAGACTTCACTTTTGTATTCTTGTTGTGAGTGTATAAGCTCTTATCCATCTGCTGACATATCTCATTCGCTTTACCATGCTCCCATCTTTCAAGATCTACCACAGGAAACCCAATGCAATGAAATACTATTATAATTTTATTAATATCAGCATTCATATGTATAATATCAAGTCCTTGGCAGGTCCGTATTCCCTTGCACTTTACATAATAATTTATCCACAGCGAAATGATAGAGTTCCTGGTTGACTTTCTGTAGTTTGTTGACTTCCTTCATTAAATCTTCACGGGTGACTGGTTCCTGTATTCTGTCAGAAGTGCTGGAGTCTGAAGCCACCCCGTACTAGAAAAAGAAATGAATAAGAATAAGAATACTGGGATAATGAGCATAGGAATGAGAGAGTAGGGAAAGTTAGACTCACCTCATCAATAACTTTTAGTAACTCCTCTTGAATATCATCTGTATCCGAAGTCTGGGGGGAAAAAACAATGAAGATGTCAAAGAAGCTTGGGTTTGGGTATAGCTTTGTCATTTCTATTAGGTTTACATTCTAGGTATTTTTGTCAACTCTTTACGAACATTTTTGCTCATGCTCTACAGTGGTCAGCTGCACATCCACCATCCTTCTCATAAGCAGTTTATTTGTAACATGCATATATTTTAGGAGAGGGGAGGGAGGGATGTTTTGCATTCATCCATAGTGCATAATTTTGGGGCTTGGTATGCAACATGAAACAAAACCTTCACTGGCAACTTTTTTTGAAATAGCTGTATCGCTGGTGGTCATCACAAGCTTTTAAGCTCACCTCAGCTAGTTTGTCACAGAGAACCATTGGAATACTTGTTCCAGAATGTTCCGAATTGCTTGTTTTTGTTGATGAGTGAAGATGTCTCTTGAATGATTGGATCACTGGCCACAAGGTCTTGGGTAATGGTTCGTTGAGATGAGCGGGTTGGAGAAGGATTTGAGCATTGGTTACTGGACCTGTGACATCAAAACACACAAGTATGTCTTACTATGAGAGACAAACTTTCATATCAACAACACATCAGTTTTGACGCCAGGAAATTGACTACGGACATGACTGGAAAATCTTCTTTTGTTGGACAATGCACTGCACACATACTAAATATTAACCTGCATGAGTACCTGATACTCAGGTTAACTAAATATAGCCTGGAAGACAAGCAGTTAGATGCATGTCCACCCTGACACCCCACCAGAGCTACACAGAACATTTTGCCCATTATCAGTGATGAACCAGGTCAATGCTACTTCAATGCCAAGTATACTGTAAGTACCTTTATGGGTGATCGTTCTTGTACATTGTCGGCTTGGTACATGCCAGGTACGTGCCGTGCAGTCAGTTGAACCAGACAGTAGCAAAGACCCATCCATAGATACAGAAACACTGTTGACTTGTTTACTGAATTTAGCAAACTAAAGGTTAGTAACACATTCCTCATACTGGAAATTAAAGGTGGCATAGGGTTAGTATACACGCCTATCACTTCTTGGGTCTCAGATTTGATTCCTGGACTCGGCATCGCATGTGAGTAGATTTTGTTGGGTCTTTGAGGGTTTTTCTCCAGGTTCTCTGGTTTTCCTTAGTCCACAAAACAAAAATTAAATTCCAATTTAATCTGTGAGTTAGCTGTGTCCTGACTTAGATCAGCCCAGAGGTTGTTTCAGCTGGGTATTGATAACATTTTAAGGTCCTGAGCTGATGTATAAACAAATTTAGTAGCCGAGGGGGAAAAAACAGATGAAAAAATCAAACTTACTTGTGGCCTTTGAAGATCAATGGAGTTTCTTTTTCAATGTGATTCTCCTCTTTCAAAGCCTGCAATAAATAAGATTCAGTCCAAAGGTCTAGAAAAATACCTAAATCAAAAGTTGTTTCCGGGAAGATTCAGCGAACTCCTTACAGGGTTATAGAGATGTACTTGATAGATAGAACCATTTGTTCCTCCAGCGAACAAGTTGAATTCAGATGGATCTGTTGTTACTGATGTTATACCACAATCTAATATGAATGAGCAGAGAAGTTGACCAGAACCAAGACTGTATAACTGAAGAAAAAGACAAGACATTTAATGGAAACATTTACTGAAATGATATGGAAATAGAACCTTTTATCTTGGGCATGTTTTTATTCAAAAATACATACTTTTCAATGTGCTTTGGCCTTACATCTACACTAAAATTTTCCAAAAAGCAGAGTGTTTTCGTCAAAATGCATTAATTTGAGAACGCTCTCCACATTCACACTTGCAAGTCAGTTTTTCTCATGGGCAAATGTTAATATTGCATCATTTCTGATTGTATCTATGTTTTTCGTATGGCTGGGATGTGAGGCTTTCAATGCATTTTCGGTTAGATAAAAAAACATAGCATTTTGAAATGGCTTTAATGTGGACAGGAAATGTGGAGCTCTATCCATCAATCAGTGCTTCCATTTAAATCTAAATTAATGTTTTTCTCTTACTTTACAAGTTTGATCAAGAGATGATGTGACTACATGAGCCATCATTCCACCACAACCACAGTGGATGTCTGTTACAGGAAGTGCATGGTCAGACCAGGTATAGCATGGTGTGGCTGCCTGCTCTTGTTGTGTTGAATTAGACATCTGTGACAACACTCTGAAGGATGGACAGTGAATGATGACACAAGGTTAGCAGGCTTGTTGTATTGTATTACTCTATGAATGCCAAACCACCCTTAATATAGCCTCCTTCACAGACGTTCTTAGGGTCGTCATGCAACGTTTCTAGAGCGTCTGCGTAGGAGGCTACCCTTAATAGGGATCTTAAGCAACTGGAAATCTAGAACGGGAGGGTCAGTATCTGAGCAAGAAAAGATGATATTGTTTTCGTCAGGATGCGATATTTAGCAATTGCACATCGTTCACATCTTGAGAACAAAAAGTAACACCTATTTCCAGATCTATTTATATCATTAAATTACAGTTCTGAAACCTTGGGACTCTTACATCCCCATTCTAGAATTGCTAGTGCTTAAGGTCACTAATTTCCCTTCCAAATCTTCTCAATTGCATTAATAGATGATAATAAAACTCATTCAAAGCACAAGAGATTCCCCTTTTTCAAGTAGGCATGAAATCTCAAACATATACTTACTGTGACAGGCTCCATGTCATGACGAGATTGTCGTCGCCACCCGATAAAAAGTGAGTACCACTATCTGTGAACCTCAGACAGCTGACTCTCTGGAAATGTCTTGATAATATGACCAACAAGTTACCAGTAGCAACCTTCCAATAGAAAGAAAAAAATCATACACCCCTCTTTACTTTGGGTGTAATGTTTTCCCATTTCAAACCATGTGCCATATTCTCTTGAGAATAAGATTCTTTGTTTGAGTTGTACGTGACGGTACCCATATTCATGTTTTCTTATGTGAAAGATTTCTCATACTCTTGGGAATGATATGTGGTGTGAAATGTGAAACCATTACATTACGCCCAAGCCAAAAATAAGGTCTATTATGATCAATAGACATTCAACTTCTACTGTACGAGACAGTTTTAATAGAGTTTGAAAAGTCTAACCTGCCAAATGTATATTTTCTCTCCACAAGAAACCACACAGTAGTGACCATCTGGTGAACAGGCAAGTGCCGATATTTTACCTGGACATATCAATTTCATGTGCATCTGATCCTGTTGCAATGAAATATAAACCTCTTGAATGCCTGCATATAACACCTTCCCACTGGATATTGGTATAATGTTACAAAATTTTGATTTTTACAATTTTCAACCCTGTTCCATCACTGTAATCGTTACAACAGAGGAATTGAGGAGGAGCCCCCCCCCCCCCCCCCCCCCCACTTTTTACGAAAATGATATCCTCTTTTGTGTTAGTCTTAGTTATGAATGGAAAAAGAAATTGTAGCACCCCACTTTTTAAGAGAATGATTCTAGCTCCCCAACTTCTTTAAAATGTGTTCCGCCATCTATGTCCTTGCAAAACCATGGCAATTTTCTTGGGCTGCCTATGGGATCTGCCAACTAGGCACAGGCAACCCAACAGGAAATTATCAGAAAAAGGTTGTCATGGCAAAAATTGCCATAGTCGAATAATTATTTTTTATACAAATGTTAAAAGACTGACCTTGGCCACATTCCACACGTGTATCACAGACTTATTCAGCTGTGCTGCCATAATATACTGATTCCCAAGGAGACTTAAAGCATGAGGTGAACAGTTCCCTCCTTTATAACTCTTCAACTGCATACCAGAGCCAAGATCCCACACAGAAATACAAAAATTATCACCCAAACTGTCTGTCGTGAAAGCAACCTCTGCGTCCGCCATCTTGAAAATAGTACTTGAGCCAGCGATTGGAATGTGATACAGCGGTTTCTCTATCTAATACCACAGGGAACCCATGAATAGCAGGAGAGTGTTTTTCAAGATGGCGGCTGAAACACAAACTTTGTTGGATTTTGAATCAGCTATGTTTTTGGAAATGACAGAAGAAGATGGTCTCTTCGTTACAGCTAGGTATGACTGCAATTTCATTATTCTTTTATGTTTTGGAGTTTTTAGTATTGTTTCTTATTGTTTTTTGGTGTTTTTCTGTGTATTTTTAGGGGTATTAAAATTTCCAAGGTTTTGACAAACTTTCTCAAGATGTACTGCGATCCAGCAGCTCTTGTTATTGTTGCTAATGCATCGGATTACGAAGAGGTTTGTCAACTGCATTATTCCTAAAAATACATCCTATATTCTACGCAGTCCTAACATACTTTTATCAATACTTATCAAGCAATGTGTCATCAGTAACTACAGCAGCCCATCTTAACCCCCTCCCCTCCCCTCCCCCATAACAGACCTCCGACCAAGTACAACAAATGTACATAATTTTTAGTTCGTTCGAAACAACACAATTATTTTACGTCAAATGCGGACAATGGGTTCTAATCTCTTTCATCTGTTTGTACATTCATTCATTCATTCATTTATTTATTCCCATCCATTCTGTGGTTCTTATATCAAATCAGAGTCATATAACTGAGGAGCTCAAAACAGCAGGGGTGCCAGTACCTAAAGCTATCACTACAGAATTTACGTCCTCAGAAAGGTGAGTGAATTTTTATAATTATTATGTGACTTACTGACTTAACCTTTTTTGTTCTTTGGTAAAGAGTTCTATTCCAATATATTTCATCTATTGTTTTAGAGAGTCCATCTATTTATCTGGAGGTGTTCTTTTTGTAACTTCTCGTATCCTGGTGGTCGACATGTTGACTAAAAAGCTTCCCATCCACCTTGTTAATGGTATCATTGTCTTTAAGGCACACAAGTGAGTGGAGTCTGGAATTGAATTATATTTGCTAGCAGCAACCTTAAAGGATTTGGCACATGGGGCCCAGGCAAAAATAGAAATAATTATAAATATTCATAAATAATAAGAAATAAATGAGAGTAACTATTCGCACACTGAAATTCCAATAGCCAATGTGCATGAGCTTGAATTTCTAGCTCAAAGCATGTTGGGAAACTGAGTCCATACACTTTTTTGGCTTCTCTAAAAATTAATCTGACAATTCTACCTTCAACATTCACTTACATGGAAATGTAAGTATTTCAAATAATTTTGATTTTGCTGTTCCATTTTTGAAGCACTGAGTTTCCCAGAGTGCTTTGTGTGCTTTGATGCACGTTGCCTATTGGAATTTATGGCTCCTTTTGTGAGATATTCTTTAGTTTTCTACAGATTGTTGCTTTACACTAAGATGTGTGTCTGCTATACTATTTTGTCTATCAGCAGCCCTTTTGGGATTTCCTTGATCCAAAATATCTATATGATCACTAAAAAGTGTATTTTTTCTTGGTTAATAAACTTAAGTTGATATATTTTAACATACTGATGTAATTTTAGTTCTGTAGTTAATCTTGATCACCCTTGCATAATTTTAGGATAATAGAGTCTTGTCAAGAGGCATTTATTCTCAGATTGTACAGAGAAAACAACAAGGTAAAAGATATTTACAATATCAATGTGTGTCATATCTCTCTTTGAATTTGAAGAATATAAACACACAAAGCTGCAATGATATAAATTTTTTTTCTATTTTGCTCCATAGACTGGCTTTATCAAAGCATTTTCTGACCAACCAACATCTTTTAGTTCAGGATTCTGTAAAGTAGAAAGAGTTATGAAAAATCTCTTTGTTAGGAAACTTTCTCTATGGCCAAGGTAAGTTTTGCCATTCATCCATTCACCCATCCTTCTATCCCAACCCTTCCCATCCATCCATCTCTCCTTCCTTTGCTATCCTTTTAATGAATTCAATTCAAACTTCCAGGTTTCATGCATGTATCACTGCTGTTCTTGAAAAACACAAGGTAACTATTAAGTGATGTTTGGATAACTGTCTTTGTACGTGTTGGGCTTCCTGTGTCTATGATGGTCACAATCTTAGATTATGTATCAATTTTGCACAAATCCAGCCAGATGTCGTAGAGTTACATCTTCAGCTCAGTCCATCCATGACAGCAATTCAGATGGCCATCTTGGATCTGATGGACAATTGTCTCAAGGAGATTCGAAGAGCCAATCCATCTGTAAGTAAGAGTTCCATACTCTCCATCCGGAGGGGTTTGATTGGTTCAGTAAGAGAGGAGGGTGTGAGGAGAGAGTATTGTATAGGGAATCAAGGGTTACATTTCTCTAACCTCTGGGGTCTTGGGCTCAATTCCTTGACTCAGCGTCACATGTAGCAGGGCTTGTTCAAAAGGGGTTCTGTGATCTGTGGGTTTTTTTTTTTGGTATGTCATGACTTAGATCAGCCTAGTTTTTGTTTTAGGGTATTGATAAAATTTAAAATGTTGTTATTGTTATTGTAGCCATGCCCAACACCCTTGTACAATACCCTTGCTCCGCTTACGAAGGTGTGGGTATGTGCTTGAAAGGTGTTACCTGGGGGAGAGTTGTGGGTTTTGCAACGCCCCCCCCCCCCCCCCCCCACACACACACACATACTCCCAATAAGCTGGCTGACAGTGAAAGAATGATGGCTAACTAGAGTTAGGCATTACTTTCACTTTTATTGCCCTGATACAACCCCCCCAAAAATCCTGGATCCGACTTAAAAATTATATAACAACATGATTTTGTTATGATTCTCTAAACAGCTTGATGCAGATGAGTTGACTGTAGAAAACAGTATTCACAAGGCATTTGATAAACAGCTTCGTTTCCAGCTGGACCCCATCTGGCATCACCTTGTAAGTACATATTTTGACATGAGAGTGAAAATTAGAAGGGGTATACGGTACATGGCTTCTCTTTATTCACCTCTGGGGTCTCAGGTTTGATTCTTTTCTTATCACAGAGCAGCAAAACAAGGCAGCTAGTTGCAGACCTTAAAGTTCTAAGGTTGATCTTGTTGTAAGTATTCACCATTATCAGAACTTATGAAGCTTTACTCAAATAATAATGTACTTTAATAATAATCTACTTTAATAATAATCGACTTTATTTATTTATTTGATCATCATCATCACCATCATCATCACTATCAATATCATCATCATCGTCATCACTACCACCATCATCACTATCAATATCATCATCACCATCATCACCATCATCATCACTATCAATATCATCATCACCATCATTTCACCATCATCATCACTATTAATATCATCATCACCATCATCACCACCATTAATTAGAATTGCCCTGATACAACCCCTATCATCACTATCAATATCATCATCACCACCATCATCATCACTATCAATATCATCATCACCACCATCATCATCACCACCATCATCATTACTATCAATATCATCATCACCACCATCATCATCACTATCAATATCATCATCACCACCATCATCATCACTATCAATATCATCATCACCACCATCATCATCACTATCAATATCATCATCACCATCATCATCATCACCACCATCATCATCACTATCAATATCATCATCACCACCATCATCATCACTATCATTATCATCAAAAAAATCATCATCATTGACTTTATTTGGAGAGGGTGACACGTGCCATTTGCCATCTTAGCACTCTCCATCGTGGCCTTCTACGTTAAGCATCTCTAAGTGAGATGGGACAACCATTTTACCTGGTCATCTGAGCCATGGCAAACTTCTTACCATTTGCAGCTTTTAGAGCAAAGGAAGCACCTTTTACTGACTCAGATATTTCAAAACCCTGAGTGTTGGTCAGGCTGCGGAGGCTTGAACCAACGACCTCCCGCATGACAGACAACAGTGCCCAGCCAACTGAGCTATTCAGGAGGCAGATGTTATGAATCAAATTTTCATGACAAAGTGCTTGTTATTCTATCAAGTTCTATGATTGTAATGTGTTGTCTTTTGGTTTCAGCTACTTGACGCAGTACGACTGTGTTACGTTTTACACCTTTTTGGAGTCCTTAAGGTACCATAGCTCTATTGCATCTATTTCAGGGGCAGATCAGGTGATGCGCATCCATGCTAGATGAGCTGATATCTACTGCATTATTGGTGCTTGAGTTTGTGAAAGTCCTGATCATAAATGGTGCACCCCCCACCCCCTCCCAAACAAATCCCGGATCTGCCCCTGTAATTTTCATTTATTTGTATAATGTTTTTAACCTTCTTAAAAGCCACAGCTGTGTGTTTAGGGTCACGGCGCGGTCCGTGCCATAAGTTTTTCTAAGTCATACGAAAATTGCTCTAACAAGAATTTCTCTCCATATTTTATACAGGACAAACCAGCCCGATGCTACACGTCAATCTCTCTGGATGTACATGGATGCAACAGACTCTTTATTCGTGGTAAAAATTTATTTTTCACTCGACAAACAAAATGTAATGAAGTTGAATATTCATTCATAACTAGCTTTTTTTGTATGTTATTTTTTGTAGCATGCAAAGGAAAGAGTATATGGATCAACCCTGACACAGAAAACGAAACGACAAAAGACAGAAAACAATCAGGAAAAGTATGAAAATCATCCTTCATTTTCGAATCAATTATTACGAAGTTTCATTTATTTTCAATCTTCAGTCAGTCTTAAAGATTATTGTCAGTGACACCAACACGCGATATAGCGGTTTTTGTAAGAGTGGGAAACATACGGTACTGACTTACAGCACGTACACGGTACGACATGCCGTGACATTGAAATGGCTTCCCATAAGAATGGTTATCGTATGAGTGGGAAACCTACGGCACTGACTTACAGCACGTACACGGTACGACATGCCATAACACTGAAGAAGAAAGAAGGCTGCAACGAATCTTTTCCATTTTGAAGCTTTAATAAATATATTTTAGGTTCAATTTTCCTCAACACACCACCAAAGATTGACTAATTAATATTGTATAAATGTTTTCCTTGTAGGCCAAAAAAAGATACAGATGGTGAGTAACTAAGGTGTTATTTGCGCATGCGTTATTATCATTAACATAGTAACAAGTAAAAGACATCCTATCCCACATGGGAAAGTGTCAAGACATTTTGGTTTTCTTTTATGGTTCATTTATGCCTTTACTTTATTTGAAGGAAAAGACGACGAATGGAAAATGGAAGAAAGCCCGAAATGGAAATTGTTAGCAGAAATTGTGGAAGAAATTGAAAAAGACGAAGATAAAAATAAAAATCGTGAGTAAAATAAAGTTAGCGATATGATGACATCATTGTGAGCCTTGGGGCTTTAAAATAATTCATAAACAAAATGACCAGAAAATCAATGCTTCATTTATTTTAGCACATTATTATCTCTCAACAATATGAAAGAAATGCTTGTTAGGTCCCTCCCTTGATTCGAGTTTTTTTCCCGGGTTCTCCGGTCTTCCTCCCTCTTCAAAACCTTACCGTCAGACTAAATTCCAATTTGATCTGTGATTAATCCGTGCTCTGACTTTGATCAGCCCAGAGGTTGTTTCGAGGTACTGATCATGATAAAGTTTGAAGGTGTTTTATGATTCTCCAGCTTTATCGCAAGCAGCGCAATAAATATTTTATTGATTCAAACTCAAATATTTTGTTTTTTTTGTTTGTTTAGTTGGACCTGGTCATATCCTTGTGGCAGCATATGACGAGAGAACCTGTTACCAGCTAAAAGAGGTCAGAATAGATGCAGGATTACGTCACGATTAGTTTAATCACGTGATAATGTTCGGAAAGAATACCGCACGTGGAAATCCCACAGTGCATTGCGCACCACGACTTATCTACAGTTTTACAGTAGAAGATGAATTCACCAGTTTCGCATTCATGATCAAACCGCTGTTTTTGAAGACCACAGACTCATTTGCACAGGCTTAGCCTCGTTTATGAGTCAGCTATTCATAGACACCATTAAAAGTCTGGGGGATTTCAAAACATTGGTATTATTCAACTTACACATTCTTTAGATTATTGACTTTGCTGCATTTAGGAGTTATTAAGAAGTTATTAATTTATAAATGCCTTAGTTGATGCACTCGGGCACCGATACTGAAGATGCTATGACGGGCAGGATCCTCAGTAGGTTTTTAACGTCCACTTTTAGCTGTGGGGTAGAAGACTTCGCATAGTCTACAACCCAAGGCTGTTTGTATCAGCATATACTAAGTCGCGAATTTCTCTGTTTTCTTTGTAGTATCTGTGTCATGGTTCAAAAGCACTCCTTACTCGTCTACAATCCAAGGCTGTTTGTACCATCATGTAGTCACGCGCATTTCTCTGTTTTCTTTGTAGTATCTGTGTCATGGTTCAAAAGCACTCCTTACTCGTCTACTGAACAAAATGATCAAAGATCCAGCAAACTCGATCCCAGACCCCGTGATACCTGCAGATCTGGATATCGACATGGACATGGACGACATAGTGGAGGACACTGGGACGACAGCAAAACAGGTACAAAAAAAGGATAAGATGAACGGCTCCCTTCTATTGATCGCTTTCAATCATTCCCAAGGGAGTCAAAAATGACAAAAACATGGCGGCCATGTTGGTGGTATTAACAGTATAAGGTAATGAGAAATCTTTTGTTAAAAACCACCAACATGGTGGCGATGACGTGACGTGCAAATCAAGAATACACAAACACGTCACTGTAATGTATGTGTTACTATAGTTACTGCCTACGTCATGCGTTTCTTAATTAAAGGGAGATTGTTGCTTTTATAATTTTGTCTTCAAACGTTGCTTCTGATTCAACGTTTGAACGGTTCTCACTGTTTAGGTAGGTCACGTGATGTGTCACGTGACATGCCGGGACAGGATCACGTGACCCGCTAGTCGACATGGATTCAAGTGGTCTTTGTTGAAACTCTTTGTTTGTTTGTAGACTAACTCCAAAACTCGTCGAGGTAAAGGTCGTGCTGGTCGAGGGAAAGGACGAGCAAAAGTAGATGATAAACAAACTCGTCTGGTTGAAACGAGAGAAGAAAAGGAAACGAGGTCAGCAAGATGGGAAGAATATTTGTGATGAACTACACATACATGCTTCACCTGGACGAGTTAGGAGAAGGGAAAAAGGCGGAGGGGAGGGGGTGCAGGAGGGGGTGGGGAGTGTTTGAGGACCAGCTGTCGGGGGAGGGGAGATAATCCATACACTGTTATTTTCAATGCATTTTTATTTACTTCTTTCCTATTGACCAAGATACTTATTATGTTATGTTCTTTCTTCGCCAGTAAGTCCAACCAAGATAACAAAACTAAACAAGGTATGTTTGGTTAATAAGATGTTTATCTTAAACCAAGTATAAAGGATATAGGAATGAATTATAATATGAATGTCCTTTGTATTTCAGCAAACACACGAAACATCATCCTTAGGGTAAGGAATGTTACTCAAACAAACACTGTGTTACATAACCTTGCGTTACCTTTATGTGTCATATCACTACATATTTAGCCAGATTGTGTCACGTCACGTCATATTATGCTAATTAACATTACGTCATATTTACTTTTTGTCACGCTTAGTAGCTTTTTTTACATTGTGTTACGTTGGGTAACTTGTGTCACATTACGTAATGATGACCTCACACGTCATTATGTCACGTCGCGCACTATGATATTCTCTTTTAAAATCATATAGAACCCATATAGCAGCTCAATTTGGAGGACAAAAAAAAAAGAATTTTAATCTCCTGAGAATTGGAAACCTATTGTTTTGTCCTCCAAATTGAGCTGCATTTCAATGTGCTGCAAGGGGTCTATAAGGTCTTATTTAATTTATGTCACGCTGCTTTGCATTTGTTACTTTGTGTTACGTGACATAGCGTGACATGACTCACGTACTATGTTATATTTTGTGGTATGTTTTTTAAGCCTGAGGAAACAAAAGGGGCTTCAGAGGACCAAGGAACAGACGTTAAGATCGTGTCTTCTCCTGTTATTGTCATACATCCTCTGGTTGGATGCAGGTGAATAATTACAAATACTATCCCACCCCCCCCCCCCCCCTTCCCCTACGTAAACACTGAAATGTACACACACACCCTCCATCAGTCCCTTTACAAAAGTTACCTTGCATTATAGCAGATCATGTATGACGTTGTTGGCCGCAAAACATGCGATTGAGCTCAAATCCATCCTTATTTTTACGAGGTAGCACTTAGTAGCCAGTGGCTAACAAAACTGTAGCCCTCGTTCCATGATCGAATTGGAATTTAGAAGTTGATGAACGTTCCGCACGAAACAGGAAATGTCGTCAAGTGAGACAAGAAATTGTCCGAGAGTAGCATTTATCATGTTTTTTCTTTTTTGTTGTAGTGATCCGTATAGTTTGATCAAATCCCTAGAAGAAATAGAACCACGGTATGTCATTCTCTACGACGCTGATGTGGAATTTGTTCGACAGTTAGAGGTATGCAAGTCGATCCTACGTAACAACAATATGTTTATTTCCCATAGATATTCATCGTTTGGCAGCGATGTTGCAAGACGAGTTGAGCGATTTTGTTGCTCGTATTACCGTAGCTTAAAACGAGCTACATTCACTCTGCCACTTGCAACGCAACAATTTTGTGCGACAAGTTGCACGATTTTGTTGTTCGTATTTCTGCGCCTTCACCCTCAAATGAGCATTGGGTAATTCTTTATCTGGTCTCAGATCTACAAGGCTTCCAGACCAGGCGTCCCCCTCAGAGTGTATTTCATGATTTATTCAGGATCAGTCGAAGAACAGGTAACAATATTATCGATAATTATCAACCTGTTATTTATTATCTGGATGTATGCATTCGAAAGATAACGAACTGTCAAAAAAATACCTACCATATTGGAGGATGACACCATGATAAGTCATCCAACATGGCGGCCATGACGTCACATGCACGTCAAAAGCAAACGTTGAACTAACACCCAAAAATTCAAATGATTTTTTTTTCCAGAAATATCTCACAACATTACGAAAGGAGAAGGATGCCTTTGAGATGCTTATCAAAGAAAAAGGGGTGCGAAAATCTCCATTTTTTAGTTTTTAATATGATTAATTTAAGCCAACTTTTTTATCCATTGGTTTCATACGCTGTAATTTTGACTTATATATTTACTTGCTATCAAGATGATGGTAGTTCCCGAAGAACGAGAGGGGAAGACCGAAGCAGCCATGGCTCTTAGTCGTGATGTAACAAAAGCCACTGATGTACTGAACACACGAAAAGCAGGAGGAAGAGAGGACGAAGCCAAGCAAGCACAAACCAGAAGGGTATGTTTTTGTGTTTTCGTTAGCTTCAAGCTTGTGTTCAGCTAGTTTAGGGAAGTTTGTAGGGGGGAGGACGTTTGAAGATATTTATTAAAAGCAATAGACCCCTTGCACGTGACATCAAAGCAGCTCAATTTGGAGGACAAAACCAAAGAATTTCAATCTCCTGAGAATTGGAACCCATTGTTTTGTCCTCCAAATTGAGCTGCATTGCGAAGTGCTACAAGGGGTCTATTATTGTGCTACGTGTTTTGTTGTTGTTGTTTTTGTTTGTTGTTGTTGTTGTTTTACTGTTGTCTTTCTTTCTCTGTTGTTGAAATGTTTGTGCGACAGAGAAGTCGTTCAAATAATAAATGTTATTCTGATTGGTATTATATCTTCCGATCATTATCCAGGTGATAGTAGACATGAGGGAATTCAGAAGTGAACTGCCTTCTCTGATTCATAGACGAGGAATAGACATAGAACCTGTCACGCTGGAGGTAACACTAGAACGAACGAACGAACGAGTGAACGAACGAACGAACGAACGAACGAACGAACGAACGAACGAACGAACGAACGAACGAACGAACGAACGAACGAACGAACGAACGAACGAACGAACGAACGAACGAACGAACGAACGAACGAACGAACGAACGAACGAACGAACGAACGAACGAACGAACGAACGAACGAACGAACGAACGAACGAACGAACGAACGAACGAACGAACGAACGAATGAATGAACGAACGCATGAACGAACGCATGAACAAATGAATGAATAAGGAAAGTAAGAAAGAAAAGGAAAGAGAAAAAAAAGAACGGAAAAAAATTATTAGGGGCGGAAAGCTGAAAGCGTTTCCATGGAGAAAAAGCGTGATTTCTTTTGATTTTCTTGTTAGCCTCACATTCAAGATAATTTAGAAATTGTGGTCTATATTTACTCTATTCTTCAGGTAGGAGATTACATACTTAGTCCAGACATGTGTGTCGAAAGAAAGAGTGTCGGCGATCTAATAAGCTCTCTGAACGGCGGTCGACTGTAAGTAGTAACATGTGTTACCATGCCTTGCTCCTTGACCGTGGGGGCCTGGGGAGGAAGGGAAAGCCTGTGAAGTCAAAGCCGCCATGTTGCATAGATGTAACCAAAGACTTCTATGAAGTAAAGTCATAGACAATCAGACAAGCCCGCTGAGAAGTGGTCGACTTTTAGATATATCGGGTGTCCCAAAAGCTTTCATTCATGGTTTATGTGACGTCATAGCCGCCATAGAAATATTTCTCGCCGTTTTTCTTTGTTTTATCAACCAACAAAATAACCCCCTTGTCTTTTTTTTTCTTTATTCTTTTGGAAAATGTTTACATAAAGCCTTTTTTTTAAATGCAAGTCAGTTGAGTAGTATATCAAGGATCCCAAGACCGTTGATTCATGGTTTCCATGTGACGCCATAGCCGTCATTCATCATTTTCCATCCATCGGTTCACTGGTCAAACCGACAAAAGCATACGAGTAAGGCTGCAAGGTAGTTTCAAAGGATTATTCAAATTTAAGCCTCGCAGCCTCGACTGAATGCTTTGTCGGTTTGACCAGTGAACCGATGTATGGAAAATGGTGAATTTTGGTCTCGATCAGCGAACGAATTCTCGCTATTTTCTAGTTCCATTCATTAGCCAAAATTATCCCAATCTCTATTTTTCCTTTATTCTCTTTGGTGAATAATTTCAAAAAGCTACATCAAATGCTAGTAAAGATTAGTTTTGATGAAAATTCGCCTACTCAGGTTTAAATAATTAGAATGGATTAAACTTTAGGATCACTGAGTACTCAATGATCCTAAAGTTAAATCCATTCTAAAGATTAATTTTATCCAACATATTTCTCCCCTTTGTGTTTGATTTTCAGCTATAACCAGGCTGTTTCGATGACAAGATTCTACAAACGCCCCATCTTACTCATAGAATTCGATCAAAATAAGTCCTTTTCACTACAGGTACAGTGCATGTATATATCCTTTTATTTGCATATTTTAGGCCCAATTCAGACGTCGAACTTTTGCCACGTCGAATCTAATTGCCTTTGAGGTCGAGCGCTGTTTTCCCTTAAACTAGTAGAAGTATGTAGACCAAACTTAACACTTATCGTCTCCTGGCGCTAAGCAAAAGAGCTGATGTCTTACATGATAGTTCTCAAAGGCAATTAGATTCGACGCGGTAAAAGTTCGACGTCTTAAGTGGGCCTTTAGCTTCCCATCGAAAATCAGAAAATCCCGTTATAGTTTCTTGAAACAATAGTTTTTTTTGTTTTACTTTTTAGACAATGTCAAGTGTATCTAATGAAATATCGATACAGAATGTAACATCAAAACTGGCTCTTTTGACTATTCATTTTCCGAAGGTAAACAACTGGTCAAAGAAAAAATATATGAAAATACAAAATGTGCAGACCCTATTTCCTTCGCTCGGAGCGCAACTCGTGGACATTTTTATCAAATCTAGAACACTATATTTTCTTACATTAGAGCGCGCAAACCATGTGAAAATTCCCAGTAAATTGTCAATGGTTATTTCCATAGATTAGAGCTGGAATTATATGAAAATCCCTAAAGAATTTTTGATGGAAAAATATTAGTATATTTATGTTTTTATTCTCTGTTAGTTACGTATTCTTTGGTGTCATAGTCCTTACGCAACCGCAGAACTCTTCGACGAGCTAAAGGTCAGTATTCGTAGCCTTCACCACGCTTCAACCTGCTTTAAAATAGATATAATAATGTCGTTTGATTCAAGGATAGCGTAGCGATAGTACTCTCATCTCTTGGGTCTCGGGTTCGATTCTTGGACTCGGCATTATACATATATAGTAGAGTTTGTTAGGTCTCTCCCTTGATTCCAGGGTTTTTCTCCGGGTTCTCTGGTTTTCCTCCCTCCGCAAAACCTAACAAGCTAAATTCGAATTCGATCAGTGAATTAGCCGTGCCTTGGTTCACGTCAGCCCAGTTCCACTAATATATTTAAAAAAATGATACTATACTTATTTGTTTGTCTCACATATTTTATGTTATTTTTCTGTATTGACTTTCTTATGACGTTCTCGTAACGATAGAATGGCCACCTTGAGCCTGATGCCGAAACTGCTATGTCTATTGGAACAGATTCGACGTCTGTTAGCGAAGTCAAGTACAATATTGGTCCACAGGTAAGGGTTTCTCTCACTCGTTTTTGCCTCCCTTTACCTTCCAGGTACTCTCACCCTGCCTTGATATTGTATTCCTATTTAATCTGCGTTATATTCTATATGAAGTTTCCTTCCCATCCATGTTTCACACATCACTGTATCAGTATAATTTAACTCTCTTGTCGCAGGATTTCATCCTCAAGCTTCCAGGAATCAACTCCAGAAACTACAAGTAGGTTACTAAGTTTCAGTATTTTTGAATAAATATGTAATATCCGACCCAGTTCAAACGTCGATCTTCTTCGATGAGCAGAACCTAATGACATCAAAGAAGACCGCCTTATTATCCATTGTTTTCAATGTTCTGCTCAGAAGATCGACGTTTTCAATGGGCCTGATATTCCAAGTTTCTAAATGGCCAAAACGTCCACGGTAATAATATTCACCGTTTGCTTTACTTTTCTACGTTTTTAGATACCTAATGAATCAAGTAAAAGATATTCACGAACTTTGTGAGCTTTCAGAAGCTAGATTAACTGAGATCCTAGATAATAGTAGTACTGCCAAGACGTTGTGGGAATTTCTTCATGAGAATAGAAAAGGACTAGAAAAAGTACTATCTTCCAAGACAACTCGAGGGAGAACCAAGAAGAGCTAAAAATATTTTATAAATTACTAAAACAAGGTAAAATAAATTCATATTCGAAAAAAAACCTGTTTTTCAAGTACTGTTTTCATTCTAACTTTCAGAAAATGCTTGGTTGCTTGGTTGTGGTTCACTCTTGAAGTTGTTAATTTAAATATTTTCTTAGACACATGCATAAATAAATAAAGCGAATGGCTAAAACGAAAGCGCATCCTAGAGCTAAACCTCTCATCCTCCACTGTCCTCCACTGGTTAAAAATTGTAAAGCGCATTGAGACGATGTAAAATGCGCTATATAAGAACTCCCATTATTATTATTATTATCAATTCCATAGATATAATTATTCCTCTTCCTTTTGGTTGTATTTATTTTGAAATATTTGGCGTTTTAAGATCCGAAAAAAATTATCTAAGAAGCTCATTATTTCCAAAATTCACAAAAGCAAATTAAGGCCTTAAAATGCGGCTTATAATGAAAAGAAAAATGAAAAGAAAAATATCTGAGCAAATCATTTTTACTGTTCCGTTGAGGACGCTTTTCTACCCTTCACTTCACATTTATAGTAGCCAGTATATCGCCGTCTTTCGGGGGGAAAGACAAAAAAGGAAACGAGGACAGCGAAAGTATGATACATCAGAAAAATTACAGCCAATTATAGTCCGCTTGTTTTATTATCGATCACTTCGTTTCCACCAATGGTAACCCAGGTAACCCAGTGTACCCTGCCAGGGTCTTGTTCAAAAATATAGCTATGTTAAAAATTGCTTTTATGTCATATAATAGTTTTCCATCTTGGCAAGTTGAAACATCCTTACCCAGAATTTTATAATTCGAAAAGTATCTTGATTCTCTATATATATCTTTATAAAATCTGAGTCAAAAGCCTACCACTTTTATGTGACACCGCTGACCTTGCGCGCGGGCTCATGGCAAGAATAGTTGGCGATGTCAATCAAACAACCATTCAAAAATTGATCTCAAATCCTGAACCTTTTGAATATTTAGGGGAGAAAGTAAGTTTGCCTCGTTTTTGGGTTTGAAAAGTTAGCCGGATTTTGCAAATACTTATTTGAATTGACGGCAGTCAAAAGACCTGGAAACTCTACTGGGCTGAGATGACTAGTTATCATCAGCACAGCTCGCGTATAGAGCGGTTTTAGTATGAGTGTGAAACATACGGTACTGAATTACAGTACATACACGGTACAACATGCCGTAACATTGAAATGGCTTCCCATTGTTTTCCAGTAGTTTATCCATTCACAACGCGTAGTTATGGTTACGGTAAGACACGATACGATTACGAATTTGCCGTATTGTTTCCCACTCATACGAAAACCGCTGTATAATTTTTCAAATAGGTGTAAAGTTACGATAGAGTGATTTTACGTGCCCATGAACATTGGCAAACCAAAAGTTAGTAGTAGACTAGATTGTTTTCTTTTGTTCTTTATCAATGAGTACTAAATTCGTAAAGCAAGGTAACAGAGGCTATAATTAACTATGAATTCAGATTTTTAAAAAATCCCTGTTTTGCAAGTAGTGATATGTCTAGTCTAGTCTGTGTCCAATCAATCCGCCTTTGTAAACTTTTTGGGTTATGCGAAATTGAAGTTCTAAACGAGCAAGACACGGAGTTTACTACTCCCCTCCCTACTAACACTCCCACTTACCCTAACCTACCCTGTCCGCTACTCCTACCCCTCCAACCCAGCTACCCCTACCATCCCCTACCACTCTTGCTCCTCCCACTCCATTACTGTACCACTGCACTACCCCCATACAACTCCCCTACTCCTCCCATCCCTATCCTTTCCACTCCCACTCCCCTACCATTCCCCTCCTTCATCCCTACCCCTACCGCTCCACTACCCCAAAACGACTCTCCAGCCCCTCGCACCCCTACTTCCTCCCACCACCACCCCTCCCCCTATCGTCTCACTCTTCTTTTACCTATCCCTAATAATGATTTTTCCCATGCAGTTTTCCCTCCCCTAGAATGACAATAGATTCCTAGTGCTACCAGTTCGTGTATCCTCCGCTAACACTCGCGCCGTTATCTTTCATTGACCTTGAAATGGAAACGAGGCACACAGGGCATAAAAACATTCCTTGAAAATGAGCTGGTGATGAATTATTTTGAAAAGAGAAAAAAATTCGAGAAAAAGGAAAGAAAAAAAGGTAAAAAATTATGAATTTAAAACTTCAAAAAAGTAAATAAAGAAAAATGAGAACGAAAACGAACGGATGGAGGGGAGGGAGAAGTGCATAAAAATATGTAAGAGAAGAATAAAAACACTTAATGGAAATAGCAAAAGAGGTATGAGAATTGATAAACAAACAAACAAGGAAGGAAGGAAAGGAAGGAAAAAACAAGCAAACAAACAAGCAAGAAGACGAAGAAAGAGAAGAAGCGAGAAGTAAGAATGAAATAAATTTCCCATTCCCACTAGATCCAGTCTTTACTCCCTCGTCAAGTGCCAGGCTACCCAGTAATCATTCTTCCAAGATGGCGGGTATCAAAGGTAAGAAAACACCAAATTTGTTTTGTTTATACTTACTCTTATAGACTAAAACACCACGAGTTTTACCTGCTGCGTCCATTCAAAGTATCTATACTAATGCTTGTACTTGATTTTAACCTTTATTCTGTCCTTCCTCGGCGATGGTGGATCAAATCAAAGCGTAAGTTTATTTCCTCCATTCTTCTTGTTCTAAACTTCTAAAACATTATTAAGCTTATGATTTTTCATTCCTTCGAGCTCATGTTTAAATTATTCAAGGTTTAAATTATCTGTTTCGTTCAGAATTATAGGGCTGTCGTTAAGTGGAGCGATCGGGATTTTACTCGTTGTTCTTGGCTGTGCTTTGAAAGACTATGGGTAAGTTGTAAGTCATGGCTTCTTAATTGGTTAAAATTAATTGTTCAACTTATAAACCTGGCTCATAAGTGAGAGTAATGCATGAATTATTTTACGTTAAGCTCTAAATTCTACCCTTGAGTCTAAGAGAAGTATCTATGGCGAAGAAAATGGAAAATATAATAAGATAAACGATAGAATAACTTGTCAATAAAGCTGTGTTCAGCCATCCTTATAGTTCATGCATGAACTTTAATCCAAATATTTCGTCTTTTTACATTAAATTTTCATACTGCAAAATATTTGATTTAATTCTGTATATCATAGAGAAGGTTAAGAGAGTTATTGGATTATTTCTTGATACTATTGTGTACAAAGATCACGATTTTTCTTATAAATCGTATAGTAAAGTTATTATAAATAAGCAAATTTTTGTATAAATGACAAAATATTCTAAAATTAGAATGACAATGAATACAATCATTAAAATTTTATTTTTAAATCAACACTATTTGTATATTCTTGTATAAAATCATATTTAAAATAATTATGTGTTTGAACGTACAAAATTATTAAAAATGTACACAAAATTGGAAATTTAATTTCAATACTTTTTGATTTTTTCCTGTAGAATATGGTGGCCAATGTTTGTTCGTAAGTATTAAAACTTAATAGTTCTCTTCACAGTTCCCTTTGCCATCTTGAAAGGTAGCTGTGCCTTTGCATCTAAGCAAGACATGAGGTGACCTTGCAATGATAGGGACCTTTTTTAACACCTTGGACAATTATAAACATGTCTCTATCATGGCAAGGTCACTGTCTGTCTCACTTCAATGCAAAACCATGCCTTTCAAGATGGCACAGGGAATCGTGAAGGGGAGTATCGTAAGATTTAGTTGAAGGGAAGGAAATGGAATATTACAGTGATTAAAATCCCTTTAAGAAATTCAACTTGAGTATAAGTTTCAGCTCATAATTTGGAGAAAATGTGATGTTAAATATATAGTCTATTTAGATCTACATTTTCTTTTCTCGCCTTCAGAAGTTAGCTGTTGTCTTATTATCATCATTGTATACTTTAGTTGTGGGCCAAATTGGAAACCAGCTCAGTATATTCTGCTGTATTTGTTACCCACATTAAATAAAAATTTATTATTATTATTATTATTATTATTATTATTATTATTATTAATATAGTTGAATATTTTGTTGTTAATGAATCTTTCTTCTGTTTGTAGTATTGTTTTATGCGCTAGCACCATTACCAACGGTTGTAGCCAAAAGATTCTCCGAAGACTTCTCTTCTAATGCATCAAAGTATGAATTTTTAATTTCTATCTTTTGGGGGAGGGGGGGGGGGGTTGGTGTATTGGTAGTACACCAAAAGAATGTGTTATTACTATTGGCTACTGCTGGTATGGCAGCGGCAACATGCAACATGGCCGAACTGAAACCATATGCAGGTGCCTCTGGCAGCCAATTTACCGTCCATGTATGAGTGTAGCTCTAACCAGTTTGAATAAGTTAGGGTTGGGTGTAGCTGGAGACCTAGCCAGGATCTAGGATTCAATTTTTTTTGGGATGAGGCTGGTTGTGTAATAGTAAGACACTCACCTCTCATCTCTGGGGTCTCCGCATCACATATGAGGTTTTGAAGTTTATTTGTTCTCGCCCTTCATTTGAGGGTTTTTCTTCAGGTTCTCTTCTTTTCAACCCTTGGCAAAACTGAACATCCTACCCTGACATTAATTAGGTCAGCCTAGAGTTTTTTCAAGTTTTGATAAGATAGAGGGCTTTCTCATAAATAGACAAATTCATATTATTATAGTAAATCTGACATGATTTAAGTTAAATTATTTTGTCTTTTCATTCTTTTTTCCTTTCAGTGTAACAAAAGAAGTTGCCTTCTTTATCACATCAGGAATAGTTATCTCCGCATTTGGTATGTAATATATAGAGGATATTACATGGTCGCATGGAGATACGAATTTTATCTTCGAGTGTTGATGTTATCTCTCACGAGTGAGTGCAGCAAATGAGTGAGAGATAATATCAACACAAGAAGATAAAATTTGTATCTCCAAGCGGCCATGTAATGTTCTGTTTATTATATGAAATCTTCAATGTAAAATAATGGAGAATTTGAGAAGCTGAGCAAAAAGTCGAAATTTGTCACCACCAGTGTTGATATAAATCGTATCCCCACTGGCCACTGGTGGGAGTGGGGATATCAATTTTATCATTTTGATGTCACTCAATATCACACTCTATTTCATATAATAATCTTGGATATTTTCTGTGACAACCCAATATACCATCTAAGTCAGTGCCTCCCCACCCCTTGGAAATTCCAATCCCCCTCCATGGGGGAAGTATGGATATTTTCTGGTACTACACAATATACCCTCCTCAGACCCTCCCCAGACCCTCCCCACCCCTTGGAAATTTCAATCCCCCTCCATAGGGAAGGTATGGATATTTTCTT
This sequence comes from Anthopleura xanthogrammica, assembly GCA_964019055.1. Taxonomy (NCBI): domain Eukaryota; kingdom Metazoa; phylum Cnidaria; class Anthozoa; order Actiniaria; family Actiniidae; genus Anthopleura; species Anthopleura xanthogrammica. The sequence goes on from OZ025215.1 coordinate 11,316,921, forward strand.
GAACTACACAATATACCCTCTGTGTCAAACCCTCCCAATCCCCTCTAAGGGAGAGGTATTAATATACCCTTCTCAGACCCTCCCCACCCCTCGGAAGGGGAAAGGTATTGATATAACTCCAACAATACTATCATTACTTCTATTTACTACTCATGCGGTTAATCTTCTAAAATCCAAGTGATTTATTTTAACAGGACTGCCTATAGTTTTGGCAAGATGTATCATCGTAAGTATTTTTTTAAATTATTTTAGTAATTCATCAAAAATGTCCAAAATATGTCAACCTATAGAGCTGTTCAGTTGTTTCCAGGTCCAACTGCTCACAAAAACTACTAAAATAAAGGTGGAAATGTACTCAATGACTTAACATCCACTTGAAACAAACTTTGTGAAACGGGCTTTGGTTACAAGAAAAAGATGATCAATATCAATCAAAAAATTACAGTATTTCCACAAATCAGAACAAACAAGGCAAAAAAACCTTTGTTGCAGCATATTGACATGTGTTCTGCGCTTGGCTTGTCCACATTTCAATCGCATGATGCAATATTGTGAGGGCATCCATGGAGAAATTAAGTGGTATTTCAAGGTCACTTCATCCTTTCCTTTCTTTTTTTTTCCAGGTTGAGTGGGGTGCCTGTGCATTAGTAATGTCTGGAAATGTATTCATCTTCTGCACAATATTGGCTTATTTCATGATATTTGGTGGTGACGATGACTGGGGATTCTAAAATCTTTTAATACCGGCACTAGGAAGCTATTCCTTCAGTTGAGTATGTTGTTGAGAGGTTTCCACTTGAGAGTGGCCAAGGGTGCGCAATCCACAAGATGGATACTTCCTGCTTATGCAGATCCATATTTCTTTGCTTCGTGTTCCCCCCATTTCTAAGCCCCCATACCTAAGAGAGCATGGTTAGCCCCAGAAAATATCTATACATGACCCTGGAAGGGGAAATGGAAATTCTCTGAAATTTTTTGGACCTATTTTGGTTTGTCTCAGATGGTAACTGCTCAACTAACTCAACTGTAAATTGTATATTTAATAGACCCTTTTTGAATGTGGATTCTGAGAAAGTCCCAGATGTTAAAAACCCAATGATTTCCACATTCTCGGACTCCTAATTTGATGTCATAGATGCCATATTCAAAAAGGATCTATTCATGTCTGCAGTAAAGCACATTGATAATGCATGGCAATGATGCACTGTGCAGTATAGCATAAACAGTACAACCTTGCCTGTCTGGTATAGAGCAAAGCTGTGTTGAAACAGGGACCAGACTGGGCTCAGGAAACACTTTCATACTAATGAGCAACACTTTGATCATATGCAGGTACTTTACCTCTAGCTAGGATTGAAATAGGTATATATATTTTTTCTTTTTTTTATTGAACAAGCAAGTTTTATTTTCTTTATTTTATATAAATATTACATAAAAATTTCAAGAGAATATTTAACAATTAATTGCAAATAGTTAGGATGTCAATGCTAGATCAACTTTCTCCTTAAGAAGCATGTGTTGCTGCACCTCAGGCCTTGACCACTGACGTCTGTCATCTTGATACTGTTGATGGCACACATGTCCAGGCCTATTCCCAGGACTTTTTGTGGAGGGTGCAATTGAGGCCTAAGTGGACCAAATCCATTAGGCAAAAATGTCACTCTTTTACATTGCTGGCGCAAAGGCCGAACAAAAGAAATGTGGATGGCATGCGGATGCACCTTGTGCACCCCTCCTAGGTATGGGCCTGATAATGAATGGATATTTAATTTATTCCTTTATTTTCTACTAAGATTATGAGATACCTCTCCTGACTTTGAACGCAATAATACTAGTATTTCTTGCAATCTTTAGTTTAGCAGTTATTTAATATTTGAAGCTGTGAACTTAGAACGTGCTCATCATATCAAATGAAAAGAATTAATAAAAATATCTAAATGTTTTTATTCTGGTTCTTATTATTTAATCATACCGTAAATCTTCCATTAATCCCCCCGGGGAGGAAGGGTTATTCCAGTTACTACACGACACAGAGTGGAAATTACCTTGGTCATATGGCTTCACTCTACTATTTTATCATCTTATTAGGCTATTCCGTCGTCTTATTGGGCTATTCCTTTGTCTTATTGGGCTATTCGTTCGTCTTATTGGGCTATTCGTTCGTCTTATTGGGCTATACCTTCGTCTTATTGGGCTATTCGTTCGTCTTATTGGGCTATACCTTCGTCTTATTGGGCTATACCTTCGTCTTATTGGGCTATTCCTTCGTCTTATTGGGCTATTCCTTCGTCTTATTGGGCTATTCGTTCGTCTTATTGGGCTATTCGTTCGTCTTATTGGGCTATACCTTCGTCTTATTGGGCTATTCCTTCGTCTTATTGGGCTATACCTTCGTCTTATTGGGCTATTCGTTCGTCTTATTGGGCTATTCGTTCGTCTTATTGGGCTATACCTTCGTCTTATTGGGCTATACCTTCGTCTTATTGGGCTATTCGTTCGTCTTATTGGGCTATACCTTCGTCTTATTGGGCTATACCTTCGTCTTATTGGGCTATTCCTTCGTCTTATTGGGCTATACCTTCGTCTTATTGGGCTATTCCTTCGTCTTATTGGGCTATTCCTTCGTCTTATTGGGCTATACCTTCGTCTTATTGGGCTATTCCTTCGTCTTATTGGGCTATACCTTCGTCTTATTGGGCTATTCGTTCGTCTTATTGGGCTATTCCTTCGTCTTATTGGGCTATTCGTTCGTCTTATTGGGCTATTCCTTCGTCTTATTGGGCTATTCCTTCGTCTTATTGGGCTATTCGTTCGTCTTATTGGGCTATTCCTTCGTCTTATTGGGCTATTCCTTCGTCTTATTGGGCTATACCTTCGTCTTATTGGGCTATTCCTTCGTCTTATTGGGCTATACCTTCGTCTTATTGGGCTATTCCTTCGTCTTATTGGGCTATTCCTTCGTCTTATTGGGCTATTCCTTCGTCTTATTGGGCTATACCTTCGTCTTATTGGGCTATTCGTTCGTCTTATTGGGCTATTCGTTCGTCTTATTGGGCTATTCGTTCGTCTTATTGGGCTATTCCTTCGTCTTATTGGGCTATTCGTTCGTCTTATTGGGCTATACCTTCGTCTTATTGGGCTATTCCTTCGTCTTATTGGGCTATTCCTTCGTCTTATTGGGCTATACCTTCGTCTTATTGGGCTATTCCTTCGTCTTATTGGACTATACCTTTGTCTTATTGGGCTATTCCATAGTCCATGCATTTTAATGAAAAACTACCCATATTGAGCATTTTTAGAAAGGTATGAAAACTCTCACAACAGAATGTAAAAAATGGGTATAGGGTGTTTTTGGCCAATAATGACCCATTTTCAAAAAAAAAAAAATTAATTAATCAGGAATAGACCCCTTTTACATGACGCACAAGCAGCTCAATTTGGAGGAAAAAACAAAATAATTTAAAATCTGCTGAGAATTGGAACCTATTGTTTTGTCCTCCAAATTGAGCTGCCTTCCGAAGTACTGCAAGGGGTTTACAATGAAGTAAGTTAGGATTGACCTTTAAGATGATAAGAGTTTATTGATATACTTTTTGGTTTAAAAATTTGTATTTTTAGTAACAAATTAACTTTCGTTGATAAAAAAGAAATTAAAGTTGTCATGAACGGTAACGTTGTGTATTTATTATTTGATAATTATTATGAGTACTGTTGAATCCTTTGTACAAATGGTATTTCCAAACCAAGGGTTATAATAATAATCCCCATGCAACAGTTCGCAGTAATAATGTAGTAATAATTTAAGTTCGTTACAATTATTAATAATAGATTTCACATGAAGATGAGAATGTAAATAGCAGTATAGTCATAGTAATGAACCAATCATAATCCACAGTTTACTGGAATGGTAATATTGCGTTGCCAGGTTTCATATCTAGTGAAAGGACTGGGGGGGGGGGGGGGGGGGGGCAGACAACTGTTGACCAAGCTTGCTCGATAAAATGATACATGCAGTCATATAACACAATAGACCCTTTTTGAATATGGTGTCTATGACTCAAACAAGGAGAATGAGAATGTCCCGGATGTTGAAACCTAATGATTTCCACTAGCAGCATCTTGGACTGGAATGCCCCGGATTACAAAACACAATCATTATTACTCATGACATTGATCCAGGACATCCAGGACATCCAGGACAGGCTTGGACTCCTCGTTTGACATCATAGATGCCATATTCGAAAAGGGTCTATTAACCTCAACAAATGTAGCTCGATTATAACAGAATGAACAAAAATCACTGGGAAATAAAGATTATTCATTGCATCATTTTTAAGATTAGTCCAGTTTGACCCAGTCCTCCCAGAACATGAAACTTGGCAATGAGCTATGAGTGCAAAAACATTTTCAGTCATGTGAAATCTGCTTTAAAATGGAGCAACACCTAGTTTGTTGTGGCTAGAAAAATGGGGAGAAAATTACTGGTGCCTGTTTGAAAGTCCCCATAAATGACACTTAACAAAAATGATCAAACCTTTACTGGACAATTAATTGTATTCAAAGGCACTTCAAATAACCAGGTCTTCTCGTATTTACCAGTCTTTAATGTTTTCTTTTTATAATTTTTTGAAAAATGGTTTAACTTGCAAAAAGCTGTGACAAAATGCCAAGAAAGTCCTATTTGATAATGGTTTTCCTGAAAACCTCCAGTTATATAATAATAAAACTCTGTAAACTGCTTTAGTTTTTCTGGAGTAATCTTTGTCAGGAACAAATAAATATAATATTGGAACAGGTAGAATGTCGAGCCGAGCCATGCACATTTTACCATGAGGATGAAATATACACGGCACTTGCACTAAAAGGTCACAAGTAAATTTTATCATGCAACTGCCTGGTTTGTGGTTGTGACAAATAATAAATGCTTCAATGGGTAAGAGCATATTTATATGTTTACTTCAATCTGTAGTATATTGAAGGTGCCTGTTAGTGCAAGGTCAGTGTATACTTTCCTTTCATTTAATTTAAGTGGATTAAGGGTGGTTTTATTCCACGCCTGACACCAATGGGCACATTCCAAAGAGTTCTCATAGGTAATACTATAATAGTGACTATACATATTTTATACAGATAAAATATATATATGGCATTCAATAAAATCTTTGTCATGCTCTTTTCTGTGGACTGACCTCTACTTGAAATCTGGATCCAAATCACCTTCGTCTACATCAGAGTCACCATCTAGAGTGATGTGATTAAGGTTAAGGATTGAACTTTAGATAAACTTAGTGTCACTGAAATGATCAGCTACATAGAAATGGTTCACCTAACTAGGCAAGACATTGGGCATCAACATAGAAACAGCAAACTGAGTACCATTTCACACATCAATATTAATAATAAATTAATAAATTAATAATTAATAAATTTTATGCTGTGACCAACCTCTGAGGGTGGTGCAAAAGCTTGTTGACAGGTCTAATTAAGCTTGGCAGTGGGCATCAACATAGCACTGCAAACTGAGTACCATTTCACATATCAATATCTATGCTGTGACCAAGGTCTGAGGGGCGGGGAGGAGAGGATAGCTTGTTGACAGGCCTAATTAAGCTGGGCATTAGATATCAACATGGCACTGTAAACTGGGGATGGTCAGAATCACACACTTAGTATATAGTATAGTTTATACAGTAAAAGGATATCTTTTTTCTCTTTTTCTTTGGCTTTGGTTTCCCTTTTGCTTTGGCACTCACAGGAGGGGTTTTCCTTCCCTTGGCTGGTGTTTTTCTTTGTTTTACTTTAGGTTTTGGTGTGATGGCTGGTTTGACTATAACATTACCCTCGGCATCAAGAACGGGTGGTAGATCTACTGCTGGGCTGTCTCTTCCATTAGAATCATCACTATCTTCATCTTGGGGGTCCAACTTCATCATTAAACCCTTAAACTTGAATTAAAAATGTGGATAATGATAAGTGAAAAATTACCTTTCAATAGGTATTCAGTTTATGGTATTGAATGAATGAATGAATGAATGAATGGATGGATGGATGGAAGGAAGGAAGGAAGGAAGGAAGGACGGACGGACGGACGGACGGACGGACGGACGGACGGACGGACTTACGGGCGGACAGATGGATGGTTGGATGAATGAACAGACTTTATTTTAAGAGACACATGACAGTTATAATATTTTACATCATACTGACAACCCAGTGGCTAAGTGATATTATTGTTTAGGGATTGTCCAGTGAAGGGTGGGGACAAAAAGGCAGCATTTTGTGCATCACAATGTTTGGTAAGAAAAGGTTATCTAGTTCTTTTACGTACTGCCCATTTGTTTGAATGCCAAAAGTCTAGCATTATTTGTATTATAACTGATACTTACTTCGCAATACATCTTGGCAAGTTCCTCAACAGGTCGTTCCTTATCAGGATGAGATACATAGTCTATGACTTGTTCTGGTTGGAATGCTGTGCCAGGTTTTCTGGATACAGTTTTGTCATATGCCTTGCTTGGTGCCGAAGGTGAGTACTTGTGGCATTTGCTGTGATGATTAAATAATTATGCTCATTCCTCTACGTTACTGGTATACCAGCACATAGCCAATGTGCACGAGCTCAAATTTCTAGCACAAAGCATGATGGGAAACTGAGTCCTTATGCTTTTTTGGCTCCTCTAAAAATTCATCTGACAATTTTTCCTCCGACATTTTCTATGGAAGTCTAAGTATTTCAACCGAGGAAAATAACAGTAAATTTTTTCTGATATTTTCTTTGATTTCCCTGTTTCATTTTTGAAGGGCAAGTGCCTGGAGCTGTCTCTAAATCCACTCTCAGATTACGTAATGCATGGCCCGAAAAAATATCCATACCCTACCATGGAGGATATTTGAAAAAGAACCCCCACCCCACCCCTCTGGAATTTCTAATTTTTTTCCATACAAACCTTGTAATTTTTAAGGATTTCCTCCATGGTGGAGTATGGATATTTTTTAGAACCACACAATGGAAGCATGTTTGCCTAAGCCCCTCATCTAGTTCCTGTTTTCTAATCTTACTAGTTCCTCTCTTTTGAGTCAGCATCAGCGCAGACTGCACTTAACAGGGAACAGGTAAGGAGGGATGCAGTGGAAGGGGGAGGTAGAGCAGGGGTTTTAGGAAGGTTAAACAATGTAACAACTGTAAAGTTACCTGTCAGTCAAACTAAACAATTCTTTTAGATGTTCTTTTAACAAGAGAAGCAAAAGGCTCTTTTGTGCAGAATGACAATGCTGTGCAAATGTAGAATTATCTTGTGGTATCCGAGCTGAAACAAAGATAAAGCACTAAATTTAGCACTAAATTTCCTTTCCTTTCTAAGGTTCTTGTAAACAGATAAACAAATACAATAATTATTATAATAATGATTTTCTGTCCAAAGAAGAAAAGGCCTTATCCAAGTGCACAATGCTGGCAAGAATAAATCCTACCTATGACTGCTTCTACTGTGGCATCATCATCGTCATCATCTGCTACTGTTGACGTCTCTACTCCCTCTTCAACATTTCTTGTCTTTGGCAAAATATCCTAATGTACACATTCAAATAAATAATGCTCATAAATAATTAATAAGTTAATAAAATAAAATTCACTGCTAAATTGGTTTGGATGCAATGACCATGCAAGGAAAACATGGGTCGCACATACACACAGTCTCTGCTATAATTGTAGTTATTGTAATTTTCTCACCTCTTTAAATGCCTGTAGTAAATGAGCTCCAGATACTGACAGCATGGTGTCAATGTGATGCATGATAAACAATGGTTCTTCTTGGATAGAATATGGGAAATATGCCAAGTTGTCTGTTACATACAGCAATAGGTCTAGCTTGGATTTCTGGTTTTAAAAAAATCAGAATCTTTGAGAAAAAGAATTCTAGAAAAACTTTAAGGTAGTCCCCGCACAACTTGCAAAATTATGACCACATTTAATATATTGGTATACTTCTATGCACAGGCTTTTTGCTGCCAAACAAGCTTTTACATGCCTTATTTGGTAAAACCAGCAGCTTTGCATTGAAATGTGTCTGGTCAACATATGAAAGCATAAAAGTATACATTAATGTGGTCATAGTTTTGCAGGTTGCGCTGTAAGGAAGAGTTGCAGCCAGGGTTGCTAGCTTACCAACTCCTATAATTGCTTGTGTTACACTATCATTTCAAGCTTAGTACATGGGACAGCTAATGTGCCCTACTATATAATTATACTCATAACATTTTGACTACTGAACAAGTTGATATCATTCTTATTCTAGAAATTTGTGGCCCTACCTTATGGTCATCAAACATTCTAAGCAGAGCTTGTAAAAGTGATCTTCTTGGTTGACGACTGGTGCGAACCACTGAATACATGTGAGATAAAAGACTGGTAGAAGCGTCTTTCCTAAATCCACGAATTGGCTCATTTTCTCCCTAAAACAACAAGAAACAGAAAAATCGGTTAAGAATCACTTTGAAACTATGAAAGTACAACAATTTAAAAACTAACAACACCATCAACAGCTAAAATGTTTTCTTCTCCATACAGCCTTTTCCGAGATCGATAAATATAATGCATTGTGGTCTAGCTTGGGTACAAACATCTTTTCTTCATCATGCATCATAAGGTAATGTTTGTATCAAAGCTAGACAAGAATGCATCATATTTATCAAACTCAGAAAAGGCCAATAACAATAACTTTCCGACCTCAGCCAATAAGACTTGATTAGTTTATTTATGACAAACAATTGAGACAAGGAGCCAATGCTGAATAAGGCAAATTTCAAAACACCTGTCATGAATCAATACTAGTTTTGATACCGTACCTCATGTACAAGCTTTTGCAAGTCAAATGACATTTTTGTCCCAGCAAGAGCCTTCATCTATAGCAAGAAAAATGAAGATTAGAATGAAATATTATGCAGGTTACTATACATGTATCAAGAAAACATAATTACATTCATTGCACTAACCTGTATGAAACCAGAGTACTTATTGTCAATGTCAGTTAACTGCTGATCTGACTTGAGACGAGTTTGTTGTTCTACATCAGTGCCAGCAGCAATTAAATATGGTACACACTGTACGTGAGAATAAGAAAATTAAATTTAACTTGTAAATTACTACACAATGTGGTACTAGACTGCAGAGCATTGGCAACTGTTTTGCAATGCACTGTAAATCCACCTGGAGGCATTTGTATGAAGCCTTAATAAGCACTGTGCACCAGATATCCAGCAGATAAACTATATAAAATGGCGTGATTTAGTTGAACAAAGATTGAATAGGAGTTATCCACAAGGTTTTTTAACCTATGGATAAGGTTTCATGGATAACTATTTGCTGGATAGCACTTTTATATGCTGGATAGTGCTTTTATCTTCACAATAGTGCTTTTTTAGTAAATAGATATCTTATTCAGGCTTCATACAATTTGCTTCTGACATCTACTTAATTGATGATCCTAGAATTTTAGCCATGCCATGCCATGCATGAATGAATATAATATAAAAGTGAACTAACCTGAACTGGATGCACAAGTCCTTGTCTGAGAATCAAGGTCACCACTGTAAGTGCAGCTGTACGAAGCTGGCTTTGACGATGAAAGAACATTCCCAGGATATCCTTGAGATACACCTGCATTACAGCACTAGTTTGCCTGCAAGTATATAACACAAACATTGTTTCTATCCATAGTAGTAACATTTTTGAGTAACACAACCTATTGTTATAAGTCAATCTGAAATTCAATAGGTTTAGGTTACTTTCAGAGAGATCTTTTTACATGATTATTACATTTGAACCTCTACAAAATGGCCATTGTTGGGATAAAATTTTGTGGCCATTGTCAAGAGGTGCCTGCTGTGGAGAGGTTTCAGTTACAGTATGAAGTAATTGGTAACTGTGGAAAATTGGCCGTCGGGTAGAGGTGACCATTAGTGGAGGTTTGACTTTATAAGAACCCTTCTTACCCAGATTGCGCATCACCAAGTTCCTTTAAATTCTCTTTGTCTGACTGTTTTTTCCCTGCAGAAGAAATAGCACTCAGTGAATTTTTCAAGACATTTTCTTCAACAACAAAATTGATTGCATTAATATTATAAGATTACTTTACTCAGAAAATGTATAGTTTTCGGGAATACACATACTTTCCATGGAAGAGGATCAATATTAGATCCCATACTTCACAATTAGAAAGTTATGGAATATGGGCCTTTTTCACGTGGCAGTCATGTTGGCTGGTACAATAGATTGCTCAATGCATTACCTCACATTCAAGTGCTTCAGGATGAGTTTACACTGGTTAAACAAAAGTTTTTATTCTCATAGAAAAAACATGGCACCCTGTGATCAAGGTCTATTCCTTCCTTCACATCTCATTGGTCCCCACCAGAAATTTCAATCTCTCTCCATGGGAAGACATGGAGATTTCTTGGAACCAGGGCTCAAAATAATGGCCAGTCATACGCCGGTCAAGATGTCCGCAGTATAATATTTTATTTTATTTTTTTCAAATATGATCGGTCAACATATTTGACCAGTCAAGTACCAAATTTGGCCAGACATTGACTGTTGACCAGCAGTTATTTTGAGCCCTGTGGAACTACAAAATGATGCATACTTACATTCATGATCTTGTACCCGTAGCCTTCTCTCCTCTTCAAGCAGATGGGTTTGGAAGTTCTTGAGAACCTGTAACCACCAAAAAGTTAGATAAGATTATCATCTACTAGATAAAAGGTCATGATCCAAGCTAATGCATCAAAGATTAACATTTGTCAGTAATTCTCTACCTGCCACTTGAGCTTGGATGCTGAATTGGATGGAGATAAAATGTCTTGATAAAGACATTTGGCGTCATCTTTCATCAATAACTCTGCATACCTCATGCAGAAAAACCCTATAAAAGAGAAACAAAGAGTTCAAACACAGTCAGAGAAAAGCCAATACATAATACTTAATATCAAGATAAGTTAATTCACCAGTAAATTAGGCCCTAGCCCTCCTGTGTCTTATGTAGTGTTGCTGTAACTAAAAGGTTCATACAAAGATATCAGCTTGGCAAACCAACATGGCAAGCTCATAAGTCTGTCGTGAGGGCTAGAAGTGGTAAATTGGTGAATTGTGGTGCACTAGCCATACCATGTGTATCAAAACCTCTACTAATGTGTATTGAAGCAGGCTAAAAACCGTCTATCGAAACTGCCACATAGTGAAACAACTGGTATTCGATTTGATCCATACCCAATCCACTGATTGCCTTCTGTTGAACTTCTTCATCTTCATGCTTGCAAAAATAGATATATACAGCAAATACTTTGTCTCTTGTAGAGCTCTGCTGAAAACAAGAAGAAAACAACTCAGCTAATAAGCATACAAAAAAGGTACAAAAGGAAAAAAAAAGTAGTAACAAGTTGGAAAAGTCCTTCATCTAGCACTTGTGATCCTGGTCCAGGTTGGGCTACCAGTGCTTTATTATGCACACGCGTTAATTAGTATGGACGGAGACAAAGGACTTTGCGAAAGTCTAGGTAATTCCCCACAGAAAGACAAGGGGAGCTATATATCGCAATTTGATATAACTATAACTAAGTCTCATACCTGGTTCTTTGGTTTCACATCCCCATCAAAGTCAAAGTGTTTACACAATAATCCTAGAGTAAACAGTGACCTTAACAATGTTGGCTTGGGTGTTGTGTTTTGACCTTTGGCACCCTTTTTGGTATGATGATCTGTCTTTGCTTTTACCAAGAAACCTGAATTAAAACATGGAATAAGATCATTGTAATTATGCCATTAGGAGATACACATATCAGGCAGGCAGGCATCACACTATAGATTCCTTGCACATGACATCAAAGCAGCTCAATTTGGAGGACATTACAAAAGAATTTCAATCTCCTGAGAATTCGGAGGTGCTGCAAGGGGTCTATAATTTGTCTTATCTGTAGGGGCTAGGATTCAGATGTTCAAACTGGAGTCTTGAGCAAGTCAATACTTTGATAGCACTTGTCAACACAAAATTTTGGAAATACAATATTCCTATTTCTATGTAAAAACATATATGTTTTTCTATTTAACACAATCCTTTGGACTCAGAATCCTGAACCTGTATACAATCCTTCCCACCCTTTCCCCATTTTCCCTCATAGGGGGAAGGATAAGAGTGTGTGTGCACAGATTATGACTCTGAATGTCACACAGGTTGCAGTAATATCAGTTAACCATCAACCAGACAATCCCAATTATACCCTTAAAAGTGTCTTACCATAGTATTTCTGGAAATAATCCTTGACTAGCTTGATATTGTGAGTGACTCTATTCACCACAGAACCCAGACAACTAATACAACTCTGTACCACAGTTTGGCCATGCTTGACGGTGAGTCTCATCAAGTCTTCTTCCAGACTGGCAAGGAATGTCTCACTTGGGTGTTCCATCAGAGGTACCACTAGCTCTAGTATACGAGCAACATTATGGATAACTAGGTAGTCACCCTGTGTCTGTAATGAACCAAGAAAATTCATATCAGATTATTACATTAGAAATATCAGTTTGCATACAATCTTAGGCTGTACACTTGTTGTATAGTCCCCTTGCAGCTACTTCGGAATGCAGCTCAATTTGATGTCAGGTGCAAGGGGTCTATATTCCCTGTAGGCCCTCTTCAAGCTGTCATTCCAGCAAACAAAAATTATATTGAATAGGATTTAACACGTGCTTATTGATATAGGTGAATCAGCAGTACACTTACGTCAATCCACTAAGTCGTCACAGGTACAGTTTGCATGTACCCTTATGTACAATAGACCTTTTTACAGTTCCATTCCAGTGACCACAAATAATAGCTCCAATTCAAGGTTGGATTTGCCATGCATAGCAAAACTATAATAATCTTGCACGGCAACTCCAACCTCCACTTGAAACTATTATCTGTGGTATCTGAACAGAACTGTAAAAAGGTATATTTGAATGTTGGTATACGTAGTCTATTGTCAATTATTTAACTTGTTGCAACTCTTGTCTTAATAAGTTCATAGCATAGCAATGAAAACAGACATGGTAATTTGATGCTCCTTACATTGTCCCAACCCCCTCCCCCTGGGAATCTCAAATATTTTGTGGGGATGATACAGATATTCTGGAACTAATGTGCTAATAAAGACTTACACTGCATTTAGTACTGAGGTATGGCTGCAATGTTGATACATGGTTTATTAGTAGCTGTGGTTTGATCTTGCTCATTAGATACAGGGTTGTTAAACTAGCCACCAGTTTTTGGCTGCTTGAGCTTTGACCTTCTGATGCAGCTGATAAGAAAAAGAACATTATAAATTATAAATGTCTCAAATAAATGCCGTTACAAATCCACCAATCTAATAGAAATAACAAATCATACCAATTACGCTTTCTTCTTGTCTAAGGATGTTTTCTACCAAGCAATCCACTATCTGGAAACACGCTTCTTCAGAAGATTTTACCACTGAGTCTTCATCACTCCTCAGCAGCTGAGAGGAAAAACATTTTTGAAGCAACAGATTAGTTTAATGTTGTTATTATCCTTTTCTTGAGTTTTAATTAGTCTTGCAGGGCTAAAAATAATGAGTCAATGGACACCATTGGCACTTGTCAATCTGGCCAAGATTGGCACTTGTCTGGCCAAACACCTCTTAGGCCGGTCCTCTTGCCTGGTCACATTGACTGGTCTCATAAACCATCCTTGTTTTTATGAGGGTAGCACTTAACAAACCTGTGGCCCTCCCTCCATGATTGAATTGGAATTTAGTGAAGGGTGGAAAACCAGAGAAAGCCCCTCAAAGCACACATGTTGATCAATCTGATGTGGCTATTCATCATGTCCAGGCATTGAGCAGCAACAATATTGCAAGGACTCCCCTTTTTAAAAGTTCCTAGTCTAAGTGATAGTCAGATTACCACAGTGTCTGCTTGCTTACTTATAGCAAAAAAGATCTTCAGAACACTATGGCTATTATATGGAAAAAGTCAATAGTAAGACACACAATCATTTAATTTACTTACATTCTCTAGAAGCTGTTCAAACCAATCAGTATTGTCTCCACAGGCAGATACCTACAATAAGTAATCCAGTAAGTACTTTAAACTGATGTCTCTGCATCTATGTAGTAATGTATGGTATATGGTTTTATGCAAAATTATCATTAAACCCAAAATCCACTATTATCTAAGATTTGTTAACATGCCCACTAGAGATTGAGTGTTTATAACTAAAGCAATCAAAGACTTATTCAATACCAATGTGATCAATCACAGAGCATGACAGCTTAGTTTAATTTTAATGCCTTTATGTGGTTATGGCATTTTAAGATGAATTACCAGGGGCAGATCCAGAGGGAGGGTTGTTGGGTTGCAACCCCTCGAATTTCGATTAGCTGGATGATAGTTTGAGAATGATGGCTAATAATCAGGCATTACTTTCGCTTTCATTGCCACCATGTGAAAAAATCCTGCATCTGCCACTATTTACAGTGAACATAAACAAGCTAATTATTGGTACTCACTACTTCAGTCATCTGTACAACACGCATCAGTAACACCTCCTGTTGAACGCCTTTCTCTGGTGTAAACCACATTTGCTGAAAAACTTTGGTTACAAGCTCCTAAAACAATATGACAATACTTTTGTTTACTATAGGTGGGTAAAATGAACTTTTACAAATACGAGTAAGAAAATGAAAGAATGTGAATGAATGAACTGCATGAATCTTGTCTGGAGCACCAACCTTGATGCCTTCTTCATCTGCAATTCTTCTAATGATCTTGACACAAATTTCAGTGACTTTTGGAAAATCTGGTTGGTTGATACAAATGTCCCTCAAAATTTTGATGACCCTCTTGCGTACACTGATACCAGTATCCTGTCAGAAAGTATAAATAATATGTATTTACCATATAAAAAAGAATACACAAACACACACAAAACAAAGATAAAAAAATTATGCAAAACAAGTCTTGGGATGCAGTAGATTGCAGCTGGTCATAAATTATTTGTTGAGGATGTTTTGATTATTATAGGAGGTCATTTTACTAAATACTAAGATTTGGTATTCTGACTGAAGTTGTTGTTACATACCAGTATTCTTTCCACAATCATATCATAATACTGATGAATGATCTCTGGTTTGTTGAGTACAAACCGGCCTATTAACTCTACAGCTGCTTCTCTTACACTTGTAGACATGTCTACAAGCCTGGTGTGTACACCCTTCTGCATATCGTCCTACAAGATGAAAAAATACAATATATTTATATGGTGGCCATTTTTCTACTCTGGGAGTATACTCTTGATCATACTTCAAGTATTTTCTCTTTATAAGAAAGGGATAGAAAATACAATATGTCTTATAGACCCCTTGCACATGACGTCAAAGCAGCTGAATTTAGGGGACAAAACAAAAGAATTTCAATTTTCTGAGAAGTGGAAGCCTATATACTGTTTTGTCCTCCAAATTGAGCTGCATTATGAAGTTCTGCAAGGGGTCTATTGTTGCAATTTGAGGTCAGCTGGACTACATTCCAATAGCCTGTTAAGCTTGATACCTGATCTGGAAATATCATCAATTCTAATTATTATTTTAAAAATGGAAGATATAATTTTTATGTATTACTTTACTTACCCTTGATAGTATGGAAGGATCAGCAGATACCACAGCTGATAAAGCTTTCATGGCTTTTGTCCTGATGGCAACTACATTCTCATTCAGAACTCTCAAAATCTAAAAACAGGAATATATATTAATGCTAATTCTGCAAAAGTAGAATATCAAGTTAGTAGAATGCATGCATTAGTTATGTATTACCTGTCCAAGATATCCATCAAAACTTTTGGAGAAAGACCTTGAAGATCCAAGATATCTGGAGACCAATAAAGCCTTGTCGTAGTCCAGTGCATTTTGAGATGATCTTAAAGCAGGGTCAGAACAACATCAAATTAATTGGTTATTGTATCAGCAGTATCATATAAATGATTTGCCATAAGTCTCTGTCTCCAAAAAACTATCATACTGTACATTTTCACGTCTGTTATTAGGGTTTGTGGTATAATACCTGATATTAGAGAATCGATCATCCAACAAGTCATGCAAAAATTCTTTCTCTTCTTCTGCTTTCTGAATACTTTCAGCTCCAGCACCAAATGAACTGTTAATATCCTCTATTGTTTCTGATGGTAGGTCTGAAGGATTTCTAATGGCTCTCTCTATTTCTATCTGAGCATCACGAATCCACTGAGCAATGTAGAATCTCTTGGCAAACTAAAGAGAATAACACAAAAATATTTTGGTTTCCATGAAGTGCTCTTGCAAATATGTCTATTACCAGGTTTTGAAATCCAGCCAGAATTGGAACTTGTCTGGTCAAATCTTTGCCTTGCCGTCCATT
The DNA here is from genome assembly GCA_964019055.1 of Anthopleura xanthogrammica. NCBI lineage: Eukaryota > Metazoa > Cnidaria > Anthozoa > Actiniaria > Actiniidae > Anthopleura > Anthopleura xanthogrammica. Next base: position 11,333,359 of record OZ025215.1, read on the forward strand.
TTGACTAGTAACATTGAGCCAGAAACGGGGTACAACCAAGACTAATTTGACTGGCCATTATTTAAAGCCATAGTTACAGACTTTACTTTAACATAAACAATCAATGTTTATCATCAATGGAAATAAAGAGGAATTTACCAGTAAGGCTGCATCATTTTGTCCTTCTGTTGTCAAGTAGTGTAAAAGGGCTTTTCTAAGAACTCTCATTCTCTTTGATGACCTCTCATCCTGAATAATGATTAAAACAAAAGCTTAGAACCAATTAAGTAATGTGCCTCAAATATTCAAAAAAAACTACTATCACTATGAAGATCTAGATGCTGATGCCATAGATGCTGATGATGGGAGCGATAACAGTAACAGAAAAAAAAAACATCAACTGTCAATAGCAATAAAAAATATTAACCAGGGATAACAGTTTGCAAAAGCATTTTTTCACTAGGGATCCAAAGGGTACTGACCAAACCAACAACAAAAAGGTTTACTTTTGCACAGTACATACTACTGCATGTAGAATAGATAAGACTTACCCATTTATTGTACTCTTCTTCTGATTCATCTGACGTATCACCAAGCAACTAAAATAAAATAAGACACAAGTCAACAACCTGAATTTCTGTTTGGTTTGGCATAATAAGATAGAGCAGATTTCATATGAGTGTGAAAAGTCACGGCACAGCACAGTGATGTCGTGGCATGGACATAGCACCAAATGTTGAATGCTAAATTCATGAATGACACGGCACTGACATGAAAAGGCGTGGTCCTTGCTGTAAGATTTCCATATCCATACGAAAACTGCTCTGTTTTTAAGAGAGCAATGTTTTCTTACATCTACTATGACATCAGAGATGCTGTCAGACTCCAGCTGATGACTAGTGACTCCATCTTTTCTTAAATGTGCAGCAACAACACCAAGGTAGTCAATGGAAGACACCCTGAGGCTTACATCAAGAGACTTGTTATTCAGTGTTACAATCTGTAAAATAAATATAAAATTCATTTATGAAGAAATGTTTGGATGTCCAGCTATGTGTCCAAAATGTTATTTGCTAACAAACATGATGTTGTTTACTAATAAACACTAATTAACCATGTTGTTTACTAAAAAAATACAAGTGACAAGTGGGATATTCTAGATGGTGTGCCATGAGAATGTACTTTATTACTTCATTCTATAAAGTCATTGAAACTACCTACGCCTCAATGCCTGATGAGAAGACACAGTGGAATACCTGAACATAACATAACAACAGCTTTCCCACATTCTGGCTCAACTGAAATGATCATAAACTTACCAACAGCTTCCCTAACAGTGTCAAGAGAACTTCTGCTGTAGGCCATTCTGGTTTGTTGAGCATCAGTAAAAGATCTTGGAGAAAGTTTTCAAACAAAGGTCTGAAATCTTCTTCATCCTTTCCAACACTGCTGCATCTAAATTTGACATTATTTTAACAATAAAAGAGTTAAAAACATAGCAAACTAAAAGATAATTTATTACATCAATATTTATAAAGTTATTTGAATTGACTAAACAAACTCACTTGTTTAGAAACATTGAGAGAAAATTCTGTGCTGTTCTAAGTCCATTTTCAAATGAATTACAGATGATGATGTCTCGATCAACCTATTAAAAAGGCAAGAGGCAAAACATATTGCAATAATTGTAATTAAATGTAATGATATTTTTAATGTGCATGTAAGGAGAACAATATTAGTTAATCTAACCTTTACAGGCTCACTCTCATTCTGCTCCCCTTCTGCAGGAGCTGTTGATTCACTCTCAGACTTGTCTGGGATTCTGATGGAGCACTGAATGAGTTGTAATACTAAGGCTGTAACCATTTGGATGGACTCTTCACCATTCAACCTGTAGTAAAATAAAAAATAGTTCACAGCAATGTTTGGGTATCATGTAATATTCCAGAACGTACAATACAGTTTCTGCAAAAAGCAAACAGTATTGGCTCTATAATCATTGGTTTAATACAAACTAAATAACAAATTGCACTGCTAGATTATGCTCCTTTCCATAGTTTTGAGGTCAGATTAAAATTTTTATAATGGTGAACATTTTTTCAATGCATTCATTTAAATTTAAATTTAAAATTTAAATTTGCTTACATTTTTATGCAAATTTTACCCTGACCTTAACCTCAGGATTGTAAGAGATTGTGGGAAACTACGGAAAGGAGCATGGCCCTAATAAATGAGAAGATTTTACAGTCTTGACATGGAAATAAACTGGTTAAGACCCAACCCCCACCCTAATAATTCCTATACCTACAACATTTCAAAATCAGGAGATTAACTAGACTAATATAAATATACGTCAAATTATTGAAGGATAAATTCAAACTCAAGACTATTTTATACCTGTAGCTCCTCATGTTCCTTTTAGTGGATGGCAGTCTTTGTAAGGATGCAAAAATGTCCTCAAGGATCAAATCTCTGTGCTTGACATACTTCCTGAACACTGATCTGACAAGCTTCAGGGAGCTGTGCTGTAGGTCACTCACATTCTCTACAAAGAATGGGGAAGTACCTAGACTGGAAACCTATGTACATACGACAAAAAATAAACAAAAATATTCTAGGTAAATACTATGGTCTATTCACAGCTACCCTCTATACCAAATCTATATATATTTATAAGGGTTGCAGTGCAAGGAAAATTCTTCTGTACCAGTGGACCATATGACATGAAAAAGCTCTTACTTTAACACCCTTCAAATCCAGTAAGTTTCTTAAAATTACTTTAGTACAACTACAGGAGATGATGGAAAAGCAGCTATTACAGTCTGCAAAATTGTGGTTCAGATTAAATATAGAAGAATAACAAAAAGTGTAATGAAATTAATTATAATGTGATTCAAACCCATGACCTTCCGTGTTCTATTCAGAAGCTCTAACATTGTGATTGATTTACCATTATTGATTTACCTGTAAGATGGTTGTATCTGTGAGGGTCTGAACATCCACAAGATCTCCCAACTGGGATACCAGTTCACACATCTTGTTATAAAATGATGTAAGAAGTTTTACTTTTGGAAGGTTGCTTTTGGTCCGTTTTGACTTGGGCACAAAAACACAGGGATCTAGAAATGGAGGAATAAAAAAAAAACATGAATGTACTGGTAAGGGGTCAACCATTATTTATTGAAGGGGATATGGGTGAGAAAACGGGGGCCTTGAAATTTTAGTGGCCCTGCAAATTGGAACCTTGAAATAATTGATGAGTTACCGGTATGTGTAAGGTGACCTTTGAGATATTGGAAGTATACAGAGGGCCCTTGGGGCAGATCTAGGATTTTGAGCAGGGAGTCACAAGATCAAGAAGATGCAACTTTTGTTATACTAACCAACTAATTCCAAGCTACAAATGGGGGAGGTCACGGGCACCCTGTGACCACCCCCTAAATCCCCCACTGGGACCCCGTGAAAAATTGGGTACACCAAGGGGGGACTGGATGAAAAAAAATTATTTTTTTCTATTTTCTCACCCATGTCCCCTCACATCCAATAAATAATGAATGGTCCCTTAGAAGCATGGTTTGTCAACACTATGTGAACCACAGTTCCCATACTTACCTTTGGAATCTGGATCTCTGTAGACAGGGTCATACTCAGGGAAAATATTGTTTTGTAGATGAAACTTGACAAGTCTAATGACCCTTTCTATGACCTCTTCCACATATAACTGCTTGGGTACACTGGGTGATGTCAATATATTCAACACAACCAGAGAAGACTCCACTGAACGGATCATCCTGTCTAAGCATAAATCACGCCAAAGTTTTTGTTCTTCATCGTCATCCTAGAATTCAAAGTCCAAATAATTTAACATCAATAGTTATATCGGCAAGTGAATAAGAAGGGTGGAGTCATGGGGAGGTCCCAAAAGGTGGGGTATGGGGGGGTGGCAATCATCATTTTCATATTTAATTTATATTTGTTTTGTTTTATTTTGTGTTCATTTTTCTTGGAAAAATTATTAGAAGTTAATTGCACCTGACTTCAAAGCAGTTCAATTTGGAGGACAAAAAAAGAATTTCAATTTCCTGAGAATTGGAATCCTATTGTTTTGTGCTCAAAATTGAGCTGCATTCCCAAGTGCTGCAAAGGGTCTATAGTTGGTAGCTTCTTTAAATTCCTTTCAAATCTACGGGAGAGGGGAGGGATTCTTCCTGTCTTCACACTTCCTGTGGTAAAGATGAAGGTTGGACATGTATAATATTAAATATATGTTAATGGGGGAGCACTATTTACCTGATCAGCATTGAGTTTAAGTAACAAACCATCCCTGACATGCCGTTCCATAATGGCTATTAATCTCATTAACTGATCACTGGGAACCTGTTTTAAGATCAAACAAGAAGAAAGCTTTTTAATTATGCTACCTTTTACCCATTGTCTAGTTAATAAGATTTAAAAAGAAGAGAAGATTTCAATCTCCTTCTCAAACTAGTTCAAAAGAATTTGGGGATTTGTTGACACTAGAATTTTCTGGGTCAGATTTCTCATAATTTACTAATTGGATTATCAAGTGAATCCCATGCCCGCCCCCCTCCCTGATAAAATATGAATGCTCACTCCATTAATATAGTAGTAAGACATGTTGCAATACATACTTGGTGTGTTACACCTAAGGAACGTAGCTTAGCAGTTTCAGCATAAAGCTCATATATTTCTGTTCTGGATGCAAGGCTCTCTGAAGCTGGCTCTTCATCATCTGTGTTTATAAAATAACAATTAATTTTCTGATGAGAAATGATGATGGTGATGATTACGATACATATGTCAATAACTGGAAAAATAACTTGAACCTGGAGAAAAAATCCCTCAAAGCAAAGCCTCCCCGTTGACTTAGTTGGTTTGGCACCAGTCTGTTGTGCGGGAAGTTGTGGGTTCAAATCCCTGTGGCTGGACCCACACTCAAGGGCTTATAATATCTGAGAGGTGCTGCCTTTGCTCTAAAAATATCTGTGAATGGTTAGAACTTCATCGTGGCTTGGATGACCATGTAAAATGTCAGTCCTATCTCTTTCAGAGACATTAAACATAGAGGTCCATAAGATTATCAGCTGCAACTGTTACGTGTCACCCTCTCTAAATAAAGTTATTTTACATATTTTAAAATTTGATTTGCAGTTTTGCATACAATTAGCATAAAAACAAAGTTGATAAATTGATATGGCTTTACTGACCTACTTCAGCCATGTAGGAAACCCCACATTCATCATCAAATTCAAATAGATTTTCCAAAGCAGTAGAAAACCTCTTGAAAGTTGAGGACTCCATTAGATCTGTAAACAAAAATTGAACTTTAAATTATTGAATCCAAAATAAAACTTCGTAATTTGCCATATAAAAGCAGTGCGATTAGATAATAGAATTACCCAAGTATGTGATTGGTTAGAATTACCCACTCAAGTACTTCTCATAGTCATAAATACATCTTTTGATGTCAGTGATGAAGTATAATATCTTTTTATGGGAACATTACTTTACCATCAATTTCTGAAGCAGCCTGAGGTTTTTTAACCTTCATCTTCTTCTTTTTCTTTGGTCTCACTAAGAATTTTACCAAACATTAATAGGGCATTAAAGATTATTAATTAGTCAACTGATGACTTTTGTTTCTATATACAGGAAACGTGCATCAAATTCAAGATACTCAAAATTGAGTTTAAATTCAGATTTGAATTAGGATATGAAAACTCATATTTCAAAAAAACACCCTTGCACTGACAGTCTAAAAGCATGGACACACAATGCAACGTTACCTGCAACGTTGCAAAAACTAGATCGCACTATGTGACCACCTGTGCGATGTTGAGATTTGTTGCCAGCAACGTTGCAAAAGTAGAACTCATTCGACTAACTATAGGTTACTTTTTAAGATCATGCCATATGAGACATAACCCTCCACCCCTTAATTCTCTCATCACTACACAGCAAACACAAAATGACATGAAGACATTTCTGCCATACCTTGCTCGATCTCATTATCGCTTTGTTTTTCCATGTCCTCACTAGATCTTCTTCTCTTCTTTTTCACAGATATTATATCTTCTTCTCCAGGCATTATAGTCCTTACACTATGTGTTTCAATCTCTTTAGACCCTCTGCGTTCCTTAATCTTTGTGATGACTAATTTGGGAATACACAATTGTAACTCCTTTAGTGGCGTGTACCCTGATGGTGAAACTAGTTCTTTTGTTGCTGATTTAATGGTACCATCTATGTACACATGATCCACCGTATTGTTTAAATCTATAGTGCCATCAGAATTGCACTCCTTAGGATTTTGTACATGAAGTCTGTGGTTCAAATTAGTCCATGAATTATCATGAAGTTCTTGATCCTTTTGTGATATCATATTATCCTCATATTGTTCTTGAGGTAATTCAGGTTCATGCTTATTTGTTTTACAAAATGATCTGTCCGCATGCTTTTTTCTTGATCCTTTTTTTGCTGCAGGAAGGGAAATACCAGAGTCAATGGTTTCTGTTATGGTCGTATCTACATTATACTGGTTTGGAGCAACATTAGAATCCTGGACTCCATCATATTGTTGCGATGACCAATGGTTATTTTGATGAGCGCTTAATAAATTTGTGCTATCTATAGTTTTCCCTGAAGAATTTTGTGATGATGTGCTTTGTAGTGAGTTGGGCGCAAGGGCAAATCCATTGCTTGAAGCAAGTGCTTCCAGAGCTGATATACTGTTATAGCCAGTACCAGCATATTGTGATGTACTTGGGGATGCCAAGTTCAAATGACTGAGCTCTGCAGCACCCATGAGGTTGCTACTCAAAGATGGATCAACATTTCTTGATCTTGGTGATGCTTGTGGCATTGTATAACCACCAGCTGAGAATAAGGATAACAGACATCATTGCAATGTCTCCAACAAAAATGTAAGCAAATAGAAAATTATTATTACAGTAAACAAAACATAATTGCAAAAACCTTTCATGACCATAACAGACCTTGAAAAATAAGACAATATGTTATAAAAAAGTCAATATATCCAAGTGTTAAGTGGTTCATCTTATTTTGGGTAACAATTAAGTTTGCACTTAAAACTTTGACAATACATTAATTTTATATGAATGTTGTTGATCTGGACAAACTTACAATAGACCTTTTCAGCTTGGGTGTAATGTTTTCCCAATTCAGACCATGTGTCATTCCCTAGAGTATCATTTCTTTGCTTAGTGGTTGCGCATGATAAACCTGAATATGGACACAACTCAAATGAATCATATTCTCAAGAGAATGTCACGTGGTCTGAAATGGAAATACATTATGCCAAAGCCAAAAAGGCCTAAGTTATATAATGGCAATAAAGGTTTTGCAAAATGTTTCTGTTTCTCCTCCCCCCCCCCCCCCCCCCCCCCCCACACCCAAAAAAATGCAACACCAAAATTGATTTAGGATTTTATTTGAATGTACTTACATTGGTTAAGTTGCACGGTGGACTGAGGGGGCGAAATCTGTGTTGTTGGTGACTGAGATGGCAAACTGTTCCGCAATCTTCTTGTTTTTATAGGAGAAGCATTTGGTTGGCATGAACTGTTTCCTTGTAAAGGAGACATTTGTCCATGGGCAAGTGTATTAAATACCCCTAAAAATAAATACAAATTAGTATCCCTGTTATTAGTAACATCCTTCATGAACATTAGTTGCAGAAATGTATCCTTATGCCTCTAACAATCCTCAATTTGTTGCAATGTTTCCAGAAATCATCCATATCCCACAACACCAAACTCCAGTGATCCATGACATGTAAAATATTCTGATTCCAATAGCCCACTTTTGAGATATGCTTCACTTGTCACGCACAAAGGTTTCAATGTGAGGCTCCATGCTAAATGCTCAGGGATTCTTGACAGGAGAAAAGAATAAATTTAATTTACTGTAGCACAGAACCTCTTAATGAAACCTTTGTGTGTGACAAGCGAAGCATATCTCAGAAGTGAGCTATTGGCAAGGGAGAAACTGGTATTTCCTGGAAATAAAAATAGTAGAGATTAAGATAAGAATGCTGACCTTGATGATTAGGGCTCATAATATTTGTTGGCACAGCTCTGTGTGGAGAAAATGGTTGGGGGATTGGTGCATAGGGTGACATAGACTGTTGCATAGGACTTCCAACTTCAGGGGGACTTTGATGTACTGCTTGTCTATAAGGTGAATGGACTTGTGCAAGTCCTGGCGGTGAACCAGCATACATAGGAGAGCCTGTCATTGGTAAAGGCTGATTTGGTGAAAGCTGCGGAGACAAAGGTGTGTGACATAGAGGAGGAATTCCTGGAAAAGATAATAACAGTAATAACCTTTAGTGATGATTCAATAATGATAAGCTGATGTGGCTTAAGTGTCAGGAAAATATAGTGGAACCCCATTATCTTGAAATTCCTGTTATCTTCAACTTGAGGTTGTGTCTTATGGACTTGGTCAGTGAAGCACTATGATATTCTACCCAGGATAACTTGAGCTTCCATTATTTTGAACCTTCGCCCTAGTCCTATTACAGTGCTCAACAATAACATTGTCCACTAGTCTGGGACTAGTAAATCTTTGCTGTGGGCTAATTTTGGAAATGCTCCTTTTTTGTCTACACATGGAAAGTTTCACTTCCTCACAATTGTTTTCAAAGCCTCCATTAATACAATATGCCTTCATTTTTGAATGTCTATACTCTGGAGAACATTCTCAAATGAAAGCTCATTAGTGCGGATGGGCCTCATAGCATGCATTCATACATACCTAATAAATCCTCAAGCTCTAACTGATCATCTTGTTGGTTAAATAAATTAGGATCTTGGTTTAAGATAGCTTGTAAAAGTACTGATGAACCTTCTCTTGAGCTAGAACCATCAACCTTGTTGAATTCATCTTTGAGATTGCTGGAAGTGGATAACAAAGTTCAGGAATCATAAAAACTTTAAACATTATGAAAATGATATGATAACATAGACCAAATTAAAAAAAAAACATTGTCAGATTGAAAAGGTCATCGAAGCTAAGATTAAAGGGTGTTCTAGGAAAACAGTTAATTAGGCTAATATTTGCACAATGCAGTTTTGCAGTTCTTAAAAATTGATTCCAGGGCTTGAAATAACAGCATCAAGTAATCAGAAAATATCCAGTTCAATCAAATCTTGGTCTTGGTGGTCATTTTAACCAGTAACATCATCCCAGAAAAATGGTATGACCAAGTTAACATTAATTTGGCTGGTCATCATGACTGGTAACTGAATGGCAATTATTTCAAGCTCTGGACTCAAGTTAATGAATAAAATATTTTGTCAATATTTAACTGCTGACCTTCTTTTGTTTTAGAGACTGACTATATATTGCAGGTGTAACAAACAATTATATTTACGGTGCGGACACTCAAACCATGAACACTTCAAGGTTTTTATGACATTTTTTCATAACTATCCAATCAGCACTCTCCGTAAAAAAAAAGGAATCAAACATATTTTAGGCACCATCCAATCACAACAAACAATAGAAAACCTTTAGATGTTTATTTTTAACTTTCTCATGTGAACTTATGAACTGCTAAATCACATAAATTATGCCGTTTGTTGTGATTGGATGACGGCTAAAAAATGTTTGATATAGAACTATTAATGTTAGAAATTTCTTCAAATAAGGATTTGTAGGTTTCCATGCAACACTAAAACTGCCGAGTTATTTTGGGATATAAGAGCACCCCAGAAAGGAAATTTCTAATTTATCCAATGCTAGAAAACAAAAAATACTATATTTTTGGGGGGAAAAAGAATTTGTATAATCTAATGGAAACTGCAAGTCATAATCTAAGAAAAATTTAAAAAAATATTAAATTCAAAATATCCCCCACCCTCCCCTCCCACAACAAAATCTCAGGCAGAAGTCAAAAAGGACTGTATATCTGTGCATGAAGTTTTGATAATGCAAGTTTATGTATTTTTGTAAATTAGTTACACCAATTTATAAAAATAACATCACTGATTATCTACTTTGGTATTTTATATAATCTAGTGAGGCTGTTTCATTACAATAATACTTCAAAAATGGCCAAAAGGAAGTGCAGATTTCATGATTGCTTGGTTAAAAATCTCACCACGAAACAAAGAGAAATTATTAGTGAGCTGCAATAAATGAGTTATGTCAATAGATTATTTCGATAATGGAGAATGTTAACTCGGATTAGGAACAAACAAATCGAAAAGAAATGAGAAAACGATTCAATGAACTTACATTTGCTCTTGAGAGGAGTTTCGTAAAGCTTGCTTGATTTGGTGAATTACTGCAGGATCTGGTCGGTTGAGAACTTTTTTCGCTTCAACTTCGACATTTGGATTACTAAAAAGACTCTCTTTGTGCTTAGCTGCTGAAGAACGAGGTAAAGGAAGTTCTGCAAGCACTAGTGAAAGAATAAAGGACAATAGAAATGGCGTTATAAAAGATCCCTAGCAGGTTTTTTTTGGTTTCTTTGTACAACATTATAAATCTTATGCCATTCAAAGGTCGTGAAAAGCTCCAAATGTCACAAATTTATTACACTCAATCATTTATAAAAATACCCGACGGAATATTATACTCAATGAAGTCAATTAAACATTATGAATTCACACACAAAACGAAGATTGTAAAAGCTACTTACGATTTGTCAAACTCGTAATCCCTGACAAAGTTGCGATTGGTATGCTTTCATTCATTTTTACGCTTCATAAAAACACAGATATACCCAACAAACATAAAGTTAAAGAAAGCCAAGGCACGGATGACTTTTAAAGCATGTTTAAGGAGAGTTTCTTACGTTATGTCGAGTGATTAAAGTCGATAAAAACACAGTGTAGATGTTTACGGCGGCCATGTTGCCTTTCGGCCATAATGGCGGGAAGCTCAATAAATTATATGTTCGAACGCGCGCCAAACCGTGACTCAGGGTGCCGCGGCCACACATCCGGGATACACTTTCATTATGCTAATGTTTTACACAGGAAGCCCATCAAAATGTCGCTAAATCACATTTTAAAGTATCATTTATCTTTATTTATTTATTTATTTATTTATTAAAGTAGCTTTATTAAAGGAGGAAAAGGGAGAGGGGGAGAATGAAAAATAGGTATTGTACGTATGGAGTTGTAATCTCGGAAGCTTTAAAATTATAGCGATTGACAAAGGTAGAATTATTGACACAGGAAGCCCATGTAAAGTCGCTCAATCACATTTTTAACTATAGTATTAATTATTTTTATTTATTAATTAACGTAGCTTTAAAGAGGTGGGGGCACAATGAAGAATAAATATTGTATAGATGGAGATGTAATCACAGAAGATTTATTGAAAAAAATAGCGATTGACACAGGTAGCCCATCACATCAATCAACCACCCGCTTCACAGCCAGAAGAGGAAGGATTCCAGTCAAAATGCAGGATCTGGAAGGGTATTTGCGAGATCCAGAAAACTATAGGAAATGATCTAATGTGATTAGGGAATTGACGAATTCAATGTGCTTTCTGATTGTCGGGAAAAAAGATAACAAAATAGAATTAAAATTAAAACGCCTTTGATTTATATGTACATTCTTATTCCTATGCGTCCATCCAATCCATCTCGTGTACATTCTCATTCCTATGCGTCCATCCAATCCATCTCGTTTACATTCTCATTCCTATGCGTCCATCCAATCCATCTCGTGTACATTCTTATTCCTATGCGTCCATCCAATCCATCTCGTGTACATTCTTATTCTGATACCCCCATCCAATCCATCTCGTGTACATTTTTATTCCTATGCGTCCATCCAATCCATCTCGTGTACATTCTCATTCCTATGCGTCCATCCAATCCATCTCGTGTACATTCTTATTCTGATACCCCATCCAATCCATCTCGTGTACATTTTTATTCCTATGCGTCCATCCAATCCATCTCGTGTACATTCTCATTCCTATGCGTCCATCCAATCCATCTCGTGTACATTCTCATTCCTATGCGTCCATCCAATCCATCTCGTGTACATTCTTATTCCTATGCGTCCATCCAATCCATCTTGTGTACATTCTTATTCCTATGCGTCCATCCAAGCCATCTCGTGTACATTCTCATTCCTATGCGTCCATCCAATCCATCTCGTGTACATTCTTATTCCTATGCGTCCATCCAATCCATCTTGTTTACATTCTCATTCCTATGCGTCCATCCAATCCATCTCGTGTACATTCTTATTCTGATACCCCCATCCAATCCATCTCGTGTACATTCTTATTCCTATGCGTCCATCCAATCCATCTCGTGTACATTCTCATTCCTATGCGTCCATCCAATCCATCTCGTGTACATTCTCATTCCTATGCGTCCATCCAATCCATCTCGCATACATTCTTATTCCTACGCGCCCACCCAATCCATCTCGTGTACATTCTTATTCCTATGCGTCCATCCAATCTATCTCGTGCAGATTCTTATTCCTATGTTTAATATAGGATAAGATTGTCCAGTAGAATTGCATCCTGTGTCAATCTCAAAACTTAGCCAGGTTTTTGCCCGTAAAGGTTTGTTTGGCGCACCCAGTCCCTTAGGGAACTGAGAGGTTTGAGTTATGGTGTACATGTGATTTAGGAGTCGATACTTGATGCTCGCAAAACCATGATTTTCTTTTGCAGCAAAAACAACAAAACTTGCCCCATTGAAATCTATTTAACTTGCTCTTTTAGAATTCGGTGGTTTCAGTACGAAATTCCAAAATTGCGGAATATCCGAACCCGTGGATTGACCTCTTGGATCGGACTTTTTCTAAAAGGAGCGTCGAATGGGCGACTGCCGGGCGCGGTTTGAAATAAACTAAATGCCCGGCAGTCCAAATTTTTGCAAATAATTCCGCAAAAAAAAACCAATTCGATGCCATTAATCTCCTCTACCTTCTTGAGAAATATCATGCGCTTTTCGTGAGCTTGATAGCCGGAGTTCTATTTTAAGCCTTTTTCTTTTCTCGGTATAGAATACGAACGACTCTCTTCGTGGCACTCAGACAATTTTTGTCGACGACTATTTAATTTATCTTGCGGACATTCTTATTCCTATCCGTTCATCCAATCGTTCATTCCATGCATCTCGGGTGGATTCTTATTCATATACATTCATCCAATCCATCTCGTGTACATTCTTATTCCTATGCGTCCATCCAATCCATCTCGTGTACATTCTTATTCTGATACGTCCATCCAATCCATCTCGTGTACATTCTTATTCTGATACGTCCATCCAATCCATCTGGTGTACATTCTTATTCCTATGCGTCCATCCAATCCATCTGGTGTACATTCTTATTCCTATGCGTCCATCCAATCCATCTCGTGTACATTCTTATTCTGATACGTCCATCCAATCCATCTCGTGTACATTCTTATTCTGATACGTCCATCCAATCCATCTGGTGTACGTTCTTATTCTGATACACCAATCCAATCCATCTCGTGCACATTCTTATTCTGATACGTCCATCCAATCCATCTCGTGTACATTCTTATTCTCATACACCCATCCAATCCATCTCGTGTACATTCTTATTCCTATGCGTCCATCCAATCCATCTCGCGTACATCCTTTTTCTTATGCGTCCATCCAATCCATCTGGTGTACATTCTTATTCTGATACCCCCATCCAATCCATCTCGTGTACATTCGTATTCTGATACGTCCATCCAATCCATCTCGTGTACATTCTTATTCTGATACGTCCATCCAATCCATCTCTTGTACATGCTTATTCCTATGCATTCATCCAATCCATCTCGTGTACATTCTTTTTCCTATGCGTCCATCCAATCCATCTCGTGTACATTCTTATTCCTATGCATTCATCCAATCCATCTCGTGTACATTCTTTTTCCTATGCGTCCATCCAATCCATCTGGTGTACATTCTTATTCTGATACCCCCATCCAATCCATCTCGTGTACATTCGTATTCTGATACGTCCATCCAATCCATCTCGTGTACATTCTTATTCTGATACGTCCATCCAATCCATCTCTTGTACATTCTTATTCCTATGCATTCATCCAATCCATCTCGTGTACATTCTTTTTCCTATGCGTCCATCCAATCCATCTCGTGTACATTCTTATTCCTATACGTCCATCCAATCCATCTCGTGTACATTCTTATTCCTATACGTCCATCCAATCCATCTCGTGTACATTCTTTTTCCTATGCGTCCATCCAATCCATCTCGTGTACATTCTTATTCCTATACGTCCATCCAATCCATCTCGTGTACATTCTTATTCCTATACGTCCATCCAATCCATCTCGTGTACATTCTTATTCCTATACGTCCATCCAATCCATCTCGTGTACATTCTTTTTCCTATGCGTCCATCCAATCCATCTGGTGTACATTCTTATTCCTATACACCCATCCAGTCCATCTGGTGTACATTCTTATTCCTATACGTCCATCCAATCCATCTCGTGTACATTCTTATTCCTATACGTCCATCCAATCCATCTCGTGTACATTCTTATTCCTATACGTCCATCCAATCCATCTCGTGTACATTCTTATTCCTATACGTCCATCCAATCCATCTCGTGTACATTCTTATTCCTATACGTCCATCCAATCCATCTCGTGTACATTCTTATTCCTATACGTCCATCCAATCCATCTCGTGTACATTCTTATTCCTATACGTCCATCCAATCCATCTCGTGTACATTCTTTTTCCTATGCGTCCATCCAATCCATCTGGTGTACATTCTTATTCCTATACACCCATCCAATCCATCTGGTGTACATTCTTATTCCTATACACCCATCCAATCCATCTCGTGTACATTCTTATTCCTATACACCCATCCAATCCATCTCGTGTACATTCTTATTCCTATACACCCATCCAATCCATCTCGTGTACATTCTTATTCCTATACACCCATCCAATCCATCTCGTGTACATTCTTATTCCTATACACCCATCCAATCCATCTCGTTTACATTCTTATTCCTATACACCCATCCAATCCATCTCGTGTACATTCTTATTCCTATACACCCATCCAATCCATCTCGTGTACATTCTTATTCCTATGCGTTCATCCAATCCATCTCGTGTACATTCTTATTCCTATACGTTCATCCAATCCATCTCGTGTACATTCTTATTCCTATGCGTTCATCCAATCCATCTCGTGTACATTCTTATTCCTATACACCCATCCAATCCATCTCGTGTACATTCTTATTCCTATACACCCATCCAATCCATCTCGTGTACATTCTTATTCCTACGCGCCCACCCAATCCATCTCGTGTACATTCTTATTCCTATGCGTCCATCCAATCTATCTCGTGCAGATTCTTATTCCTATGTTTAATATAGGATAAGATTGTCCAGTAGAATTGCATCCTGTGTCAATCTCAAAACTTAGCCAGGTTTTTGCCCGTAAAGGTTTGTTTGGCGCACCCAGTCCCTTAGGGAACTGAGAGGTTTGAGTTATGGTGTACATGTGATTTAGGAGTCGATACTTGATGCTCGCAAAACCATGATTTTCTTTTGCAGCAAAAACAACAAAACTTGCCCCATTGAAATCTATTTAACTTGCTCTTTTAGAATTCGGTGGTTTCAGTACGAAATTCCAAAATTGCGGAATATCCGAACCCGTGGATTGACCTCTTGGATCGGACTTTTTCTAAAAGGAGCGTCGAATGGGCGACTGCCGGGCGCGGTTTGAAATAAACTAAATGCCCGGCAGTCCAAATTTTTGCAAATAATTCCGCAAAAAAAAACCAATTCGATGCCATTAATCTCCTCTACCTTCTTGAGAAATATCATGCGCTTTTCGTGAGCTTGATAGCCGGAGTTCTATTTTAAGCCTTTTTCTTTTCTCGGTATAGAATACGAACGACTCTCTTCGTGGCACTCAGACAATTTTTGTCGACGACTATTTAATTTATCTTGCGGACATTCTTATTCCTATCCGTTCATCCAATCGTTCATTCCATGCATCTCGGGTGGATTCTTATTCATATACATTCATCCAATCCATCTCGTGTACATTCTTATTCCTATGCGTCCATCCAATCCATCTCGTGTACATTCTTATTCTGATACGTCCATCCAATCCATCTCGTGTACATTCTTATTCTGATACGTCCATCCAATCCATCTGGTGTACATTCTTATTCCTATGCGTCCATCCAATCCATCTCGTGTACATTCTTATTCCTACGCGCCCACCCAATCCATCTCGTGTACATTCTTATTCCTATGCGTCCATCCAATCTATCTCGTGCAGATTCTTATTCCTATGTTTAATATAGGATAAGATTGTCCAGTAGAATTGCATCCTGTGTCAATCTCAAAACTTAGCCAGGTTTTTGCCCGTAAAGGTTTGTTTGGCGCACCCAGTCCCTTAGGGAACTGAGAGGTTTGAGTTATGGTGTACATGTGATTTAGGAGTCGATACTTGATGCTCGCAAAACCATGATTTTCTTTTGCAGCAAAAACAACAAAACTTGCCCCATTGAAATCTATTTAACTTGCTCTTTTAGAATTCGGTGGTTTCAGTACGAAATTCCAAAATTGCGGAATATCCGAACCCGTGGATTGACCTCTTGGATCGGACTTTTTCTAAAAGGAGCGTCGAATGGGCGACTGCCGGGCGCGGTTTGAAATAAACTAAATGCCCGGCAGTCCAAATTTTTGCAAATAATTCCGCAAAAAAAAACCAATTCGATGCCATTAATCTCCTCTACCTTCTTGAGAAATATCATGCGCTTTTCGTGAGCTTGATAGCCGGAGTTCTATTTTAAGCCTTTTTCTTTTCTCGGTATAGAATACGAACGACTCTCTTCGTGGCACTCAGACAATTTTTGTCGACGACTATTTAATTTATCTTGCGGACATTCTTATTCCTATCCGTTCATCCAATCGTTCATTCCATGCATCTCGGGTGGATTCTTATTCATATACATTCATCCAATCCATCTCGTGTACATTCTTATTCCTATGCGTCCATCCAATCCATCTCGTGTACATTCTTATTCTGATACGTCCATCCAATCCATCTCGTGTACATTCTTATTCTGATACGTCCATCCAATCCATCTGGTGTACATTCTTATTCCTATGCGTCCATCCAATCCATCTGGTGTACATTCTTATTCCTATGCGTCCATCCAATCCATCTCGTGTACATTCTTATTCTGATACGTCCATCCAATCCATCTCGTGTACATTCTTATTCTGATACGTCCATCCAATCCATCTGGTGTACGTTCTTATTCTGATACACCAATCCAATCCATCTCGTGCACATTCTTATTCTGATACGTCCATCCAATCCATCTCGTGTACATTCTTATTCTCATACACCCATCCAATCCATCTCGTGTACATTCTTATTCCTATGCGTCCATCCAATCCATCTCGCGTACATCCTTTTTCTTATGCGTCCATCCAATCCATCTGGTGTACATTCTTATTCTGATACCCCCATCCAATCCATCTCGTGTACATTCGTATTCTGATACGTCCATCCAATCCATCTCGTGTACATTCTTATTCTGATACGTCCATCCAATCCATCTCTTGTACATGCTTATTCCTATGCATTCATCCAATCCATCTCGTGTACATTCTTTTTCCTATGCGTCCATCCAATCCATCTCGTGTACATTCTTATTCCTATGCATTCATCCAATCCATCTCGTGTACATTCTTTTTCCTATGCGTCCATCCAATCCATCTGGTGTACATTCTTATTCTGATACCCCCATCCAATCCATCTCGTGTACATTCGTATTCTGATACGTCCATCCAATCCATCTCGTGTACATTCTTATTCTGATACGTCCATCCAATCCATCTCTTGTACATTCTTATTCCTATGCATTCATCCAATCCATCTCGTGTACATTCTTTTTCCTATGCGTCCATCCAATCCATCTCGTGTACATTCTTATTCCTATACGTCCATCCAATCCATCTCGTGTACATTCTTATTCCTATACGTCCATCCAATCCATCTCGTGTACATTCTTTTTCCTATGCGTCCATCCAATCCATCTCGTGTACATTCTTATTCCTATACGTCCATCCAATCCATCTCGTGTACATTCTTATTCCTATACGTCCATCCAATCCATCTCGTGTACATTCTTATTCCTATACGTCCATCCAATCCATCTCGTGTACATTCTTATTCCTATACGTCCATCCAATCCATCTCGTGTACATTCTTATTCCTATACGTCCATCCAATCCATCTCGTGTACATTCTTTTTCCTATGCGTCCATCCAATCCATCTGGTGTACATTCTTATTCCTATACACCCATCCAGTCCATCTGGTGTACATTCTTATTCCTATACGTCCATCCAATCCATCTCGTGTACATTCTTATTCCTATACGTCCATCCAATCCATCTCGTGTACATTCTTATTCCTATACGTCCATCCAATCCATCTCGTGTACATTCTTATTCCTATACGTCCATCCAATCCATCTCGTGTACATTCTTATTCCTATACGTCCATCCAATCCATCTCGTGTACATTCTTATTCCTATACGTCCATCCAATCCATCTCGTGTACATTCTTATTCCTATACGTCCATCCAATCCATCTCGTGTACATTCTTTTTCCTATGCGTCCATCCAATCCATCTGGTGTACATTCTTATTCCTATACACCCATCCAATCCATCTGGTGTACATTCTTATTCCTATACACCCATCCAATCCATCTCGTGTACATTCTTATTCCTATACACCCATCCAATCCATCTCGTGTACATTCTTATTCCTATACACCCATCCAATCCATCTCGTGTACATTCTTATTCCTATACACCCATCCAATCCATCTCGTGTACATTCTTATTCCTATACACCCATCCAATCCATCTCGTTTACATTCTTATTCCTATACACCCATCCAATCCATCTCGTGTACATTCTTATTCCTATACACCCATCCAATCCATCTCGTGTACATTCTTATTCCTATGCGTTCATCCAATCCATCTCGTGTACATTCTTATTCCTATACGTTCATCCAATCCATCTCGTGTACATTCTTATTCCTATGCGTTCATCCAATCCATCTCGTGTACATTCTTATTCCTATACACCCATCCAATCCATCTCGTGTACATTCTTATTCCTATACACCCATCCAATCCATCTCGTGTACATTCTTATTCCTACGCGCCCACCCAATCCATCTCGTGTACATTCTTATTCCTATGCGTCCATCCAATCTATCTCGTGCAGATTCTTATTCCTATGTTTAATATAGGATAAGATTGTCCAGTAGAATTGCATCCTGTGTCAATCTCAAAACTTAGCCAGGTTTTTGCCCGTAAAGGTTTGTTTGGCGCACCCAGTCCCTTAGGGAACTGAGAGGTTTGAGTTATGGTGTACATGTGATTTAGGAGTCGATACTTGATGCTCGCAAAACCATGATTTTCTTTTGCAGCAAAAACAACAAAACTTGCCCCATTGAAATCTATTTAACTTGCTCTTTTAGAATTCGGTGGTTTCAGTACGAAATTCCAAAATTGCGGAATATCCGAACCCGTGGATTGACCTCTTGGATCGGACTTTTTCTAAAAGGAGCGTCGAATGGGCGACTGCCGGGCGCGGTTTGAAATAAACTAAATGCCCGGCAGTCCAAATTTTTGCAAATAATTCCGCAAAAAAAAACCAATTCGATGCCATTAATCTCCTCTACCTTCTTGAGAAATATCATGCGCTTTTCGTGAGCTTGATAGCCGGAGTTCTATTTTAAGCCTTTTTCTTTTCTCGGTATAGAATACGAACGACTCTCTTCGTGGCACTCAGACAATTTTTGTCGACGACTATTTAAATTATCTTGCGGACATTCTTATTCCTATCCGTTCATCCAATCGTTCATTCCATGCATCTCGGGTGGATTCTTATTCATATACATTCATCCAATCCATCTCGTGTACATTCTTATTCCTATGCGTCCATCCAATCCATCTCGTGTACATTCTTATTCTGATACGTCCATCCAATCCATCTCGTGTACATTCTTATTCTGATACGTCCATCCAATCCATCTGGTGTACATTCTTATTCCTATGCGTCCATCCAATCCATCTGGTGTACATTCTTATTCCTATGCGTCCATCCAATCCATCTCGTGTACATTCTTATTCTGATACGTCCATCCAATCCATCTCGTGTACATTCTTATTCTGATACGTCCATCCAATCCATCTGGTGTACGTTCTTATTCTGATACACCAATCCAATCCATCTCGTGCACATTCTTATTCTGATACGTCCATCCAATCCATCTCGTGTACATTCTTATTCTCATACACCCATCCAATCCATCTCGTGTACATTCTTATTCCTATGCGTCCATCCAATCCATCTCGCGTACATCCTTTTTCTTATGCGTCCATCCAATCCATCTGGTGTACATTCTTATTCTGATACCCCCATCCAATCCATCTCGTGTACATTCGTATTCTGATACGTCCATCCAATCCATCTCGTGTACATTCTTATTCTGATACGTCCATCCAATCCATCTCTTGTACATGCTTATTCCTATGCATTCATCCAATCCATCTCGTGTACATTCTTTTTCCTATGCGTCCATCCAATCCATCTCGTGTACATTCTTATTCCTATGCATTCATCCAATCCATCTCGTGTACATTCTTTTTCCTATGCGTCCATCCAATCCATCTGGTGTACATTCTTATTCTGATACCCCCATCCAATCCATCTCGTGTACATTCGTATTCTGATACGTCCATCCAATCCATCTCGTGTACATTCTTATTCTGATACGTCCATCCAATCCATCTCTTGTACATTCTTATTCCTATGCATTCATCCAATCCATCTCGTGTACATTCTTTTTCCTATGCGTCCATCCAATCCATCTCGTGTACATTCTTATTCCTATACGTCCATCCAATCCATCTCGTGTACATTCTTATTCCTATACGTCCATCCAATCCATCTCGTGTACATTCTTTTTCCTATGCGTCCATCCAATCCATCTCGTGTACATTCTTATTCCTATACGTCCATCCAATCCATCTCGTGTACATTCTTATTCCTATACGTCCATCCAATCCATCTCGTGTACATTCTTATTCCTATACGTCCATCCAATCCATCTCGTGTACATTCTTTTTCCTATGCGTCCATCCAATCCATCTGGTGTACATTCTTATTCCTATACACCCATCCAGTCCATCTGGTGTACATTCTTATTCCTATACGTCCATCCAATCCATCTCGTGTACATTCTTATTCCTATACGTCCATCCAATCCATCTCGTGTACATTCTTATTCCTATACGTCCATCCAATCCATCTCGTGTACATTCTTATTCCTATACGTCCATCCAATCCATCTCGTGTACATTCTTATTCCTATACGTCCATCCAATCCATCTCGTGTACATTCTTATTCCTATACGTCCATCCAATCCATCTCGTGTACATTCTTATTCCTATACGTCCATCCAATCCATCTCGTGTACATTCTTTTTCCTATGCGTCCATCCAATCCATCTGGTGTACATTCTTATTCCTATACACCCATCCAATCCATCTCGTGTACATTCTTATTCCTATACACCCATCCAATCCATCTCGTGTACATTCTTATTCCTATACACCCATCCAATCCATCTCGTGTACATTCTTATTCCTATACACCCATCCAATCCATCTCGTGTACATTCTTATTCCTATACACCCATCCAATCCATCTCGTGTACATTCTTATTCCTATACACCCATCCAATCCATCTCGTTTACATTCTTATTCCTATACACCCATCCAATCCATCTCGTGTACATTCTTATTCCTATACACCCATCCAATCCATCTCGTGTACATTCTTATTCCTATGCGTTCATCCAATCCATCTCGTGTACATTCTTATTCCTATACGTTCATCCAATCCATCTCGTGTACATTCTTATTCCTATGCGTTCATCCAATCCATCTCGTGTACATTCTTATTCCTATACACCCATCCAATCCATCTCGTGTACATTCTTATTCCTATACACCCATCCAATCCATCTCGTGTACATTCTTATTCCTATACGTTCATCCAATCCATCTCGTGTACATTCTTATTCCTATGCGTTCATCCAATCCATCTCGTGTACATTCTTATTCCTATACGTTCATCCAATCCATCTCGTGTACATTCTTATTCCTATGCGTTCATCCAATCCATCTCGTGTACATTCTTATTCCTATACACCCATCCAATCCATCTCGTGTACATTCTTATTCCTATGCGTTCATCCAATCCATCTCGTGTACATTCTTATTCCTATACGTTCATCCAATCCATCTCGTGTACATTCTTATTCCTATACGTTCATCCAATCCATCTCGTGTACATTCTTATTCCTATACGTTCATCCAATCCATCTCGTGTACATTCTTATTCCTATACGTTCATCCAATCCATCTCGTGTACATTCTTATTCCTATGCGTTCATCCAATCCATCTCGTGTACATTCTTATTCTGATACCCCCATCCAATCCATCTCGTGTACATTTTTATTCCTATGCGTCCATCCAATCCATCTCGTGTACATTCTCATTCCTATGCGTCCATCCAATCCATCTCGTGTACATTCTTATTCTGATACCCCATCCAATCCATCTCGTGTACATTTTTATTCCTATGCGTCCATCCAATCCATCTCGTGTACATTCTCATTCCTATGCGTCCATCCAATCCATCTCGTGTACATTCTCATTCCTATGCGTCCATCCAATCCATCTCGTGTACATTCTTATTCCTATGCGTCCATCCAATCCATCTTGTGTACATTCTTATTCCTATGCGTCCATCCAAGCCATCTCGTGTACATTCTCATTCCTATGCGTCCATCCAATCCATCTCGTGTACATTCTTATTCCTATGCGTCCATCCAATCCATCTTGTTTACATTCTCATTCCTATGCGTCCATCCAATCCATCTCGTGTACATTCTTATTCTGATACCCCCATCCAATCCATCTCGTGTACATTCTTATTCCTATGCGTCCATCCAATCCATCTCGTGTACATTCTCATTCCTATGCGTCCATCCAATCCATCTCGTGTACATTCTCATTCCTATGCGTCCATCCAATCCATCTCGCATACATTCTTATTCCTACGCGCCCACCCAATCCATCTCGTGTACATTTTTATTCCTATGCGTCCATCCAATCTATCTCGTGCAGATTCTTATTCCTATGTTTAATATAGGATAAGATTGTCCAGTAGAATTGCATCCTGTGTCAATCTCAAAACTTAGCCAGGTTTTTGCCCGTAAAGGTTTGTTTGGCGCACCCAGTCCCTTAGGGAACTGAGAGGTTTGAGTTATGGTGTACATGTGATTTAGGAGTCGATACTTGATGCTCGCAAAACCATGATTTTCTTTTGCAGCAAAAACAACAAAACTTGCCCCATTGAAATCTATTTAACTTGCTCTTTTAGAATTCGGTGGTTTCAGTACGAAATTCCAAAATTGCGGAATATCCGAACCCGTGGATTGACCTCTTGGATCGGACTTTTTCTAAAAGGAGCGTCGAATGGGCGACTGCCGGGCGCGGTTTGAAATAAACTAAATGCCCGGCAGTCCAAATTTTTGCAAATAATTCCGCAAAAAAAAACCAATTCGATGCCATTAATCTCCTCTACCTTCTTGAGAAATATCATGCGCTTTTCGTGAGCTTGATAGCCGGAGTTCTATTTTAAGCCTTTTTCTTTTCTCGGTATAGAATACGAACGACTCTCTTCGTGGCACTCAGACAATTTTTGTCGACGACTATTTAATTTATCTTGCGGACATTCTTATTCCTATCCGTTCATCCAATCGTTCATTCCATGCATCTCGGGTGGATTCTTATTCATATACATTCATCCAATCCATCTCGTGTACATTCTTATTCCTATGCGTCCATCCAATCCATCTCGTGTACATTCTTATTCTGATACGTCCATCCAATCCATCTCGTGTACATTCTTATTCTGATACGTCCATCCAATCCATCTGGTGTACATTCTTATTCCTATGCGTCCATCCAATCCATCTGGTGTACATTCCTATTCCTATGCGTCCATCCAATCCATCTCGTGTACATTCTTATTCTGATACGTCCATCCAATCCATCTCGTGTACATTCTTATTCTGATACGTCCATCCAATCCATCTGGTGTACGTTCTTATTCTGATACACCAATCCAATCCATCTCGTGCACATTCTTATTCTGATACGTCCATCCAATCCATCTCGTGTACATTCTTATTCTCATACACCCATCCAATCCATCTCGTGTACATTCTTATTCCTATGCGTCCATCCAATCCATCTCGCGTACATCCTTTTTCTTATGCGTCCATCCAATCCATCTGGTGTACATTCTTATTCTGATACCCCCATCCAATCCATCTCGTGTACATTCGTATTCTGATACGTCCATCCAATCCATCTCGTGTACATTCTTATTCTGATACGTCCATCCAATCCATCTCTTGTACATTCTTATTCCTATGCATTCATCCAATCCATCTCGTGTACATTCTTTTTCCTATGCGTCCATCCAATCCATCTCGTGTACATTCTTATTCCTATGCATTCATCCAATCCATCTCGTGTACATTCTTTTTCCTATGCGTCCATCCAATCCATCTGGTGTACATTCTTATTCTGATACCCCCATCCAATCCATCTCGTGTACATTCGTATTCTGATACGTCCATCCAATCCATCTCGTGTACATTCTTATTCTGATACGTCCATCCAATCCATCTCTTGTACATTCTTATTCCTATGCATTCATCCAATCCATCTCGTGTACATTCTTTTTCCTATGCGTCCATCCAATCCATCTCGTGTACATTCGTATTCTGATACGTCCATCCAATCCATCTCGTGTACATTCTTATTCTGATACGTCCATCCAATCCATCTCTTGTACATTCTTATTCCTATGCATTCATCCAATCCATCTCGTGTACATTCTTTTTCCTATGCGTCCATCCAATCCATCTCGTGTACATTCTTATTCCTATGCATTCATCCAATCCATCTCGTGTACATTCTTTTTCCTATGCGTCCATCCAATCCATCTGGTGTACATTCTTATTCTGATACCCCCATCCAATCCATCTCGTGTACATTCGTATTCTGATACGTCCATCCAATCCATCTCGTGTACATTCTTATTCTGATACGTCCATCCAATCCATCTCTTGTACATTCTTATTCCTATGCATTCATCCAATCCATCTCGTGTACATTCTTATTCCTATACACCCATCCAATCCATCTCGTGTACATTCTTATTCCTACGCGCCCACCCAATCCATCTCGTGTACATTCTTATTCCTATGCGTCCATCCAATCTATCTCGTGCAGATTCTTATTCCTATGTTTAATATAGGATAAGATTGTCCAGTAGAATTGCATCCTGTGTCAATCTCAAAACTTAGCCAGGTTTTTGCCCGTAAAGGTTTGTTTGGCGCACCCAGTCCCTTAGGGAACTGAGAGGTTTGAGTTATGGTGTACATGTGATTTAGGAGTCGATACTTGATGCTCGCAAAACCATGATTTTCTTTTGCAGCAAAAACAACAAAACTTGCCCCATTGAAATCTATTTAACTTGCTCTTTTAGAATTCGGTGGTTTCAGTACGAAATTCCAAAATTGCGGAATATCCGAACCCGTGGATTGACCTCTTGGATCGGACTTTTTCTAAAAGGAGCGTCGAATGGGCGACTGCCGGGCGCGGTTTGAAATAAACTAAATGCCCGGCAGTCCAAATTTTTGCAAATAATTCCGCAAAAAAAAACCAATTCGATGCCATTAATCTCCTCTACCTTCTTGAGAAATATCATGCGCTTTTCGTGAGCTTGATAGCCGGAGTTCTATTTTAAGCCTTTTTCTTTTCTCGGTATAGAATACGAACGACTCTCTTCGTGGCACTCAGACAATTTTTGTCGACGACTATTTAATTTATCTTGCGGACATTCTTATTCCTATCCGTTCATCCAATCGTTCATTCCATGCATCTCGGGTGGATTCTTATTCATATACATTCATCCAATCCATCTCGTGTACATTCTTATTCCTATGCGTCCATCCAATCCATCTCGTGTACATTCTTATTCTGATACGTCCATCCAATCCATCTCGTGTACATTCTTATTCTGATACGTCCATCCAATCCATCTGGTGTACATTCTTATTCCTATGCGTCCATCCAATCCATCTGGTGTACATTCTTATTCCTATGCGTCCATCCAATCCATCTCGTGTACATTCTTATTCTGATACGTCCATCCAATCCATCTCGTGTACATTCTTATTCTGATACGTCCATCCAATCCATCTGGTGTACGTTCTTATTCTGATACACCAATCCAATCCATCTCGTGCACATTCTTATTCTGATACGTCCATCCAATCCATCTCGTGTACATTCTTATTCTCATACACCCATCCAATCCATCTCGTGTACATTCTTATTCCTATGCGTCCATCCAATCCATCTCGCGTACATCCTTTTTCTTATGCGTCCATCCAATCCATCTGGTGTACATTCTTATTCTGATACCCCCATCCAATCCATCTCGTGTACATTCGTATTCTGATACGTCCATCCAATCCATCTCGTGTACATTCTTATTCTGATACGTCCATCCAATCCATCTCTTGTACATTCTTATTCCTATGCATTCATCCAATCCATCTCGTGTACATTCTTTTTCCTATGCGTCCATCCAATCC
Source organism: Anthopleura xanthogrammica (assembly GCA_964019055.1). Lineage (NCBI taxonomy): Eukaryota > Metazoa > Cnidaria > Anthozoa > Actiniaria > Actiniidae > Anthopleura > Anthopleura xanthogrammica. The sequence continues at coordinate 11,360,186 of OZ025215.1, forward strand.
ATCTCGTGTACATTCTTATTCCTATGCATTCATCCAATCCATCTCGTGTACATTCTTTTTCCTATGCGTCCATCCAATCCATCTGGTGTACATTCTTATTCTGATACCCCCATCCAATCCATCTCGTGTACATTCGTATTCTGATACGTCCATCCAATCCATCTCGTGTACATTCTTATTCTGATACGTCCATCCAATCCATCTCTTGTACATTCTTATTCCTATGCATTCATCCAATCCATCTCGTGTACATTCTTTTTCCTATGCGTCCATCCAATCCATCTCGTGTACATTCGTATTCTGATACGTCCATCCAATCCATCTCGTGTACATTCTTATTCTGATACGTCCATCCAATCCATCTCTTGTACATTCTTATTCCTATGCATTCATCCAATCCATCTCGTGTACATTCTTTTTCCTATGCGTCCATCCAATCCATCTCGTGTACATTCTTATTCCTATGCATTCATCCAATCCATCTCGTGTACATTCTTTTTCCTATGCGTCCATCCAATCCATCTGGTGTACATTCTTATTCTGATACCCCCATCCAATCCATCTCGTGTACATTCGTATTCTGATACGTCCATCCAATCCATCTCGTGTACATTCTTATTCTGATACGTCCATCCAATCCATCTCTTGTACATTCTTATTCCTATGCATTCATCCAATCCATCTCGTGTACATTCTTTTTCCTATGCGTCCATCCAATCCATCTCGTGTACATTCTTATTCCTATACGTCCATCCAATCCATCTCGTGTACATTCTTATTCCTATACGTCCATCCAATCCATCTCGTGTACATTCTTTTTCCTATGCGTCCATCCAATCCATCTCGTGTACATTCTTATTCCTATACGTCCATCCAATCCATCTCGTGTACATTCTTATTCCTATACGTCCATCCAATCCATCTCGTGTACATTCTTATTCCTATACGTCCATCCAATCCATCTCGTGTACATTCTTTTTCCTATGCGTCCATCCAATCCATCTGGTGTACATTCTTATTCCTATACACCCATCCAATCCATCTGGTGTACATTCTTATTCCTATACGTCCATCCAATCCATCTCGTGTACATTCTTATTCCTATACGTCCATCCAATCCATCTCGTGTACATTCTTATTCCTATACGTCCATCCAATCCATCTCGTGTACATTCTTATTCCTATACGTCCATCCAATCCATCTCGTGTACATTCTTATTCCTATACGTCCATCCAATCCATCTCGTGTACATTCTTATTCCTATACGTCCATCCAATCCATCTCGTGTACATTCTTATTCCTATACGTCCATCCAATCCATCTCGTGTACATTCTTTTTCCTATGCGTCCATCCAATCCATCTGGTGTACATTCTTATTCCTATACATCCATCCAATCCATCTGGTGTACATTCTTATTCCTATACACCCATCCAATCCATCTCGTGTACATTCTTATTCCTATACACCCATCCAATCCATCTCGTGTACATTCTTATTCCTATACACCCATCCAATCCATCTCGTGTACATTCTTATTCCTATACACCCATCCAATCCATCTCGTGTACATTCTTATTCCTATACACCCATCCAATCCATCTCGTTTACATTCTTATTCCTATACACCCATCCAATCCATCTGGTGTACATTCTTATTCCTATACACCCATCCAATCCATCTCGTGTACATTCTTATTCCTATGCGTTCATCCAATCCATCTCGTGTACATTCTTATTCCTATACGTTCATCCAATCCATCTCGTGTACATTCTTATTCCTATGCGTTCATCCAATCCATCTCGTGTACATTCTTATTCCTATACACCCATCCAATCCATCTCGTGTACATTCTTATTCCTATACACCCATCCAATCCATCTCGTGTACATTCTTATTCCTATACGTTCATCCAATCCATCTCGTGTACATTCTTATTCCTATGCGTTCATCCAATCCATCTCGTGTACATTCTTATTCCTATACGTTCATCCAATCCATCTCGTGTACATTCTTATTCCTATGCGTTCATCCAATCCATCTCGTGTACATTCTTATTCCTATACACCCATCCAATCCATCTCGTGTACATTCTTATTCCTATGCGTTCATCCAATCCATCTCGTGTACATTCTTATTCCTATACGTTCATACAATCCATCTCGTGTACATTCTTATTCCTATACGTTCATCCAATCCATCTCGTGTACATTCTTATTCCTATGCGTTCATCCAATCCATCTCGTGTACATTCTTATTCCTATACGTTCATCCAATCCATCTAGTGTACATTCTTATTCCTATGCGTTCATCCAATCCATCTCGTGTACATTCTTATTCCTATGCGTTCATCCAATCCATCTCGTGTACATTCTTATTCCTATACGTTCATCCAATCCATCTAGTGTACATTCTTATTCCTATGCGTTCATCCAATCCATCTCGTGTACATTCTTATTCCTGTACGTTCATCCAATCCATCTCGTGTACATTCTTATTCCTGTACGTTCATCCAATCCATCTCGTGTACATTCTTATTCCTATACGTTCATCCAATCCATCTCGTGTACATTCTTATTCCTATACGTTCATCCAATCCATCTCGTGTACATTCTTATTCCCATGCGTTCATCCAATCCATCTCGTGTACATTCTTATTCCTATGCGTTCATCCAATCCATCTCGTGTACATTCTTATTCCTGTACGTTCATCCAATCCATCTCGTGTACATTCTTATTCCTATGCGTTCATCCAATCCATCTCGTGTACATTCTTATTCCTGTACGTTCATCCAATCCATCTCGTGTACATTCTTATTCCTATGCGTTCATCCAATCCATCTCGTATACATTCTTATTCCTGTACGTTCATCCAATCCATCTCGTGTACATTCTTATTCCTGTACGTTCATCCAATCCATCTCGTGTACATTCTTATTCCTATGCGTTCATCCAATCCATCTCGTGTACATTCTTATTCCTGTACGTTCATCCAATCCATCTCGTGTACATTCTTATTCTTGTACGTTCATCCAATCCATCTCGTGTACATTCTTATTCCTATGCGTTCATCCAATCCATCTCGTGTACATTCTTATTCCTGTACGTTCATCCAATCCATCTCGTGTACATTCTTATTCCTATACGTTCATCCAATCCATCTGGTGTACATTCTTATTCCTATACGTTCATCCAATCCATCTGGTGTACATTCTTATTCCTATGCGTTCATCCAATCCATCTCGTGTACATTCTTATTCCTGTACGTTCATCCAATCCATCTCGTGTACATTCTTATTCCTATGCGTTCATCCAATCCATCTCGTGTACATTCTTATTCCTGTACGTCCATCCAATCCATCTCGTGTACATTCTTATTCCTATACGTTCATCCAATCCATCTCGTGTACATTCTTATTCCTGTACGTCCATCCAATCCATCTCGTGTACATTCTTATTCCTATACGTTCATCCAATCCATCTCGTGTACATTCTTATTCCTATACGTTCATCCAATCCATCTCGTGTACATTCTTATTCCTATACGTTCATCCAATCCATCTCGTGTACATTCTTATTCCTGTACGTTCATCCAATCCATCTCGTGTACATTCTTATTCCTATGCGTTCATCCAATCCATCTCGTGTACATTCTTATTCCTGTACGTCCATCCAATCCATCTCGTGTACATTCTTATTCCTATACGTTCATCCAATCCATCTCGTGTACATTCTTATTCCTGTACGTCCATCCAATCCATCTCGTGTACATTCTTATTCCTATACGTTCATCCAATCCATCTCGTGTACATTCTTATTCCTGTACGTTCATCCAATCCATCTCGTGTACATTCTTATTCCTGTACGTTCATCCAATCCATCTCGTGTACATTCTTATTCCTGTACGTTCATCCAATCCATCTCGTGTACATTCTTATTCCTGTACGTTCATCCAATCCATCTCGTGTACATTCTTATTCCTATACGTTCATCCAATCCATCTCGTGTACATTCTTATTCCTATGCGTTCATCCAATCCATCTCGTGTACATTCTTATTCCTATGCGTTCATCCAATCCATCTCGTGTACATTCTTATTCCCATGCGTTCATCCAATCCATCTCGTGTACATTCTTATTCCTATGCGTTCATCCAATCCATCTCGTGTACATTCTTATTCCTATGCGTTCATCCAATCCATCTCGTGTACATTGTTATTCCTATACGTTCATCCAATCCATCTCGTGTACATTCTTATTCCTATGCGTTCATCCAATCCATCTCGTGTACATTCTTATTCCTATGCGTTCATCCAATCCATCTCGTGTACATTCTTATTCCTGTACGTTCATCCAATCCATCTCGTGTACATTCTTATTCCTATGCGTTCATCCAATCCATCTCGTGTACATTCTTATTCCTATGCGTTCATCCAATCCATCTCGTGTACATTGTTATTCCTATACGTTCATCCAATCCATCTCGTGTACATTCTTATTCCTATGCGTTCATCCAATCCATCTCGTGTACATTCTTATTCCTATGCGTTCATCCAATCCATCTCGTGTACATTGTTATTCCTATACGTTCATCCAATCCATCTCGTGTACATTCTTATTCCTATGCGTTCATCCAATCCATCTCGTGTACATTCTTATTCCTATGCGTTCATCCAATCCATCTCGTGTACATTCTTATTCCTATACGTTCATCCAATCCATCTCGTGTACATTCTTATTCCTATGCGTTCATCCAATCCATCTCGTGTACATTCTTATTCCTATGCGTTCATCCAATCCATCTCGTGTACATTGTTATTCCTATACGTTCATCCAATCCATCTCGTGTACATTCTTATTCCTATGCGTTCATCCAATCCATCTCGTGTACATTCTTATTCCCATGCGTTCATCCAATCCATCTCGTGTACATTCTTATTCCTATGCGTTCATCCAATCCATCTCGTGTACATTCTTATTCCTATGCGTTCATCCAATCCATCTCGTGTACATTGTTATTCCTATACGTTCATCCAATCCATCTCGTGTACATTCTTATTCCTATGCGTTCATCCAATCCATCTCGTGTACATTGTTATTCCTATACGTTCATCCAATCCATCTCGTGTACATTCTTATTCCTATGCGTTCATCCAATCCATCTCGTGTACATTGTTATTCCTATGCGTTCATCCAATCCATCTCGTGTACATTGTTATTCCTATGCGTTCATCCAATCCATCTAGTGTACATTCTTATTCCTATGCGTTCATCCAATCCATCTCGTGTACATTCTTATTCCTATACGTTCATCCAATCCATCTAGTGTACATTCTTATTCCTATGCGTTCATCCAATCCATCTCGTGTACATTCTTATTCCTATACGTTCATCCAATCCATCTAGTGTACATTCTTATTCCTATGCGTTCATCCAATCCATCTCGTGTACATTCTTATTCCTATACGTTCATCCAATCCATCTCGTGTACATTCTTATTCCTATGCGTTCATCCAATCCATCTAGTGTACATTCTTATTCCTATGCGTTCATCCAATCCATCTCGTGTACATTCTTATTCCCATGCGTTCATCCAATCCATCTCGTGTACATTCTTATTCCTGTGTCCATCCAAAACATTTGAGGTAAAACTTTATTGCTATATCTACATTTTTTGTATATTTTTGACTGCAACTTATTATTGACTTTTAGTTTTAGGACGAAAAGCCAAAATTAAGGAAAATCAGGATCCTTGGATTAATCCCTTGTATTGGACTTTTTCCAAGTGGAGTGTGGGATCCACAAAATCCAAAAGATCCACTCAAAGAGCTTGTTTGATTCATTTATTATTGAAGATCAATGAAAAATTTGACTTTTGTGAGACGGAAATAGTTAAGGGTACCCAGTGAGATTTGTTAACTTATTCCGCATATTTTACAATTACCTTTCAGCATTTTGAAACAAATACCAAAAAAGCGTTTCAAAACAACTCACTTGTGGCCATAACACATGCCGGAAAAGAAAGTGGGTGGTCATACCGTTACCATAGATACTGTAAAGGGTAAAAAGAAAGTTTATTCCAAGGGGATGGATATTCTGTAAGGTATCACCTTTACGATGCTATTCAAGTAAATACAGAAAACGTGAATAGAGATTTTTATGAGTTCTTTTTTATATGGGCTCCCTGTGGAGCGAAAAAGGTCCAGATACCACAGGGAACCCAACCCCATTGTATCGGTCTTGGTCACGTGAAGGGATACTCCTAGTTCATGTCAAGGGATTATGGGGTACTCCTAGTTCAGGTTATGGTATATACTCCTAGTTCAGGTGAAGGGATACTCCTAGTTCAGGTTATGGTATACTCCTAGTTCAGGTTATGGGATACTCCTAGTTCAGGTTATGGTATATACTCCGAGTTCAGGTTATGGGATACTCCTAGTTCAGGTGAAGGAATACTCCTAGTTCAGGTTATGGTATACTCCTAGTTCAGGTTATGGTATACTCCTAGTTCAGGTTATGGTATACTCCTAGTTCAGGTTATGGTATACTCCTAGTTCAGGTTATGGTATACTCCTAGTTCAGGTTATGGTATACTCCTAGTTCAGGTTATGGTATACTCCTAGTTCAGGTTATGGTATACTCCTAGTTCAGGTTATGGTATACTCCTAGTTCAGGTTATGGTATACTCCTAGTTCAGGTTATGGTATACTCCTAGTTCAGGTTATGGTATACTCCTAGTTCAGGTTATGGTATACTCCTAGTTCAGGTTATGGTATACTCCTAGTTCAGGTTATGGTATACTCCTAGTTCAGATGTATACTGTATTCTTATTCTCATTCTAACAATAGGTATACATGATTGACTATTATTATGCTAAAAGTAACACAGGTAGCCCATCACAAAGTTGCTTACTCACATCAGAAGAGGAAAAAAGGAGTGCGCATAATAAGATCTAGTTTTTCTCACAGTTATTTTATTTTTCAATCCAGTGAGTATATATATATGATTGTCAGTGTTTATAACAATTGCATAATTAATTGTTATGTCGAGGTTTCATTGATTCATCAAGCATTACGATGTACCCTGAATTACTTCATAATGAGTGTTTTGCAAAGATCAGTCATTTTGAATTTGATTTCAAATTTGGCAAATAACACAATTTCTTTTCCATGAAAATTATGTCATGTATTTGTATATACACTTATTTCAAAAATCTTTGTCCAGGCCAAAAGCACCAAGCAAGAAGCTGAAAATGAAATGAAATGAATGCTGGAGTCATGCTCATGGTCTGTAATTTATTCTATATATATATATAATATGTCTGATTTGAATAAATTACAAGATGATCCAGTATTCATTTTGCTTATCAGCTTTCTTGCTTGCTGCTTTCAGCCTGGACAACAACTTTTGGAATAGGTGGTGGTATATGACCGTCCAATAAATGATAGGTTGCATGCATACATGAGATAAGTATTGTATACTTAAGTAAACTGTTTCAAACCTTTTGAGTCTTACGTTATATTAATAATTTAAAGTGTCCTATAGTGCAGCATCATCACAGTGCATATAGATTATATCCCACACCATAGAAAATACAGCCAATTAGAAAGCAGGAAAGCTGTTGTATATTTGTCGGTATTTCACTCTTCCTTCCCATCATGCACTGCACATTGAATCTAAGCATTTGTATTTTCTATGGTGTGGGATGAAATGGTTATACAATAGTTTCTTGTGGCATACCATGGATAACCCACTCGTCACTTGTATTTTCTTCGTATACAAACTTGCCTAAAGGCTCATGTGTATACTAGGAACTACAAGTGACTCATGGGATATTCCATGTTATGCCACTCGAAACTATTGTATAACTAGTATTTAAATCCCTTAACACATTACACTCTTTGAAATTTAAAGACATTGTTAATTACATAATTGCCAACAAAATGTTGATGTCATTAAAAACAATTATTTTAAGGTATTCAATTCTTAAGTGAAAACTTAACCATATATGGTAACTATGGTAACTAGGTTACCATGGAAACTTAAAGCCTCACCAGGAAATACATTTTTAAATGTTGATATTTTTTGGTCAATGGTTTGAGTCTGTAAAATTTATATGGAAGCTTAAAAAGCTGCCTTGTCGCTTAATTACAATATATAACACTATGAAAAATCAAATAATGGAAAGTACAGATCTTTTGTGAAAGATAATAGAGCAGTTTTTGTAGGGGTAAGAAGCATATGGTACTGAATTACGGCATGTACATGGTACATGTCATAACACTGAAATGGCTTCCCATTGTCTTCCAGTAATTCTTCCAATTATGATGCATAGTTACTGCAACAGTCAAGGCATGAATTTAACGCTCGCAAACTCACAGAATGTGAGTGAAATTTTGTATTTAGCAAGTAAGAAAAAATTTAACTAGCTAAGTTTTGCGAGTATGACCACAGTCCAGAAATTGAAGGAATGAAAAGTTTAGAAGGTTTTGCTAGTGGGTTTAAAAGTTAATTCCGTGCCCTGTCAGTAAGATATAGTACAGGTACAGTGAAAATATGAATTTGCCATATCGTTTCTCACTCATACAAAAACTGCTCTAACGTGCTGTTTGTAACTTAGTAAAAATGACTGAGAAGTCATCATACACAGCTATGCTTTAGGTAGAAGTGGGAACATCTGTTTACATCTGCACTATTATGGGACGTCACTGCTTGGAATTCAAATTTAGCATGGCACATTCGTTATCATGCACACAGTGCAGTTTTCAATTTTCAATCACATCATTGCTTGTCTATAATCATGATTCCTGGAAAAATAGCCAGCCAGAAAATGGCATGGTCATACACCTTTTCCATTCATAAAGAATGTGTTTCTACATTATATTTAGTACTGCAGCACCCACCTATCAATGTTGCACATAATGTGGATGGATGGATGGATGGATGCTGCAAGTGAACGAATGCTCCATTCATGTTGTACTGTATCAACTAGTGCAGATCAGCTGCTCTCCCAATTACAATGCTAGAATTAATGGCAAGCAAAATGTGCCGTCTTGTTATGATCATGGAACTTCTTGATTCATTGGGAATGCAATGAAAGTCTTCAATAATGGAAAGCATGGAATAATAATATCATAATAATCATAATAATAATCACAACCAAATCAAGTCTAACCTGATCCACAGAAAAATAGCTCTCACCCATAAATGGAAGACTATGTGTATTCAAGCCTGATAACTTCAAGATAGGCTCAATACAAAATTTTAGTTTACGATGAGTGAGTAATGACAGCAAAGTATGGATATACCCTCTCATGTTCATTGTCATGTATGATAACAGGTTTGCTTGTATGATAACAGGTTTGCTTGTATGATAACAGGTTTGCTTGTATGATAACAGGTTTGCTTGTATGATTAACGGTAATCAAATTCCTGGAATTAATTTATTAGGTACTTGGATAGTTGAACATTTAATACCATGAGTTGCCACTGGAAGTGGAGCCACTTTGCTCCACTTTTTCTTTTCAGGGTCATAGCATTCTGTTTCCAGGGTACATAGTGAGTTTCGATCACATCCTCCAACAACGTAGATCTTATCGCTCTCTACAGCAATGGCAGCATCCCATCTTGCTGTACTTGCTCGCGCTATTGACGTCCATTGGTCAATTTCTGGTTCATACATTTCACCAGAATTCAAATGATTTGAACCATCCCATCCACCTTGATAGATAAAAATCACATGTTAATGACATACCATACAAAAGTTAGATTCATATATCATCAAGAATTATTAGTAAAGAAAAGAAAAATACTCAAGGGAAAGTGACACAAAATGGGGAATAGTATTTCTAAAGCAAAAAGAAAATTTTAAAATACCAATTACCTATGAGAAAAATCTTCCCATTGCATACTGCGCCGCAAGCACTAGCTCGCTTTTGCTGCATTGGATTAATTGACACCCATGTGTTGGTCATCGGGTCAAAACATTCTCCTGAATTCAACGACATGCCAACATAATTCACACCACCAACGACATACAATGCCCTTCCAGTTGCCATCACACATGGACTGCTGCGGCAAGTACTCATGGGTGCAACATACTGCCAGTTATCTGTCACAGGGTCATAGTTCTCAACACTGTTTAATCGGAAGTTATTCTCGTCACAGCCTCCAACAGCATACAAGCGTCCTATAGTAAGAAACTATAAGTTAGGTCTAATTTTGAAGTAGTGGACTTACTGCATGCTCCTTGATTCTGTGTCCATAATTGATGGATAGGGAGTAATGTGCTGCAGACATAGCATGGAATTTCAAATGTAATCATACATAGCACTGTACTAACATGGTTACAGCAAGGCATGGTGCCTACTCTAAGTTTCCATGTTAAATTGTTTAATTGTTCAATTTAACATGTAATTAGATATGTCTATAATTTTTAGTGAACAAACTAACAAACACTTTTGAGGTCGAACATTTTTAGTCAAACTTGTTTCAACAGTTCAACAGTCATCCTCAGTGACAAAGAGTACATAAATGAGAGCGGTTATATATATATACTAAATCAAAAAAAAATAGACAAGAACTTTATATGTCTATAAATTTTATAATACTTTTTCAATCTTGATCCCAAGTATTGGTAAAGTCTGATCAAGAATTGAGATAATCCTTATGTAACTAAATAAAAATTGCCCTGTTTAAAACAATATGACATATCGTACTCACCATCAAGCACGGCAACATTTAAGAGACTGCGCCTTATATTCATAGATGCGACCATAGTCCAGGTATTAGTTCTTGGGTCATAACGTTCAACTGAACTCAGAGAACTCTGTGCTGCACCTAAAATATGAAATATTTTATTTTATTACACATTTAGGGTCGATATCCGTGAAATAAAGCAGTGAATAAAAACCATATCAGTGAAGTGATATGATATTACTTCACGGTAAACTGTCCAATAAAATCTCGCGATAGATAATAATATATAATCGACCCTAAATGTGTAATAAACAAATTATTACATGTTAAGAGCTGATATCATTTTTATTCACTCGTTTTCCGTATCATATCGCTCACTCGCTCGCGGACTCGCTTGTTCGCGATATGACGGGAAACTCATGAATAAAAACGATATCAGGCTCTTAACATGTGATAATCTCTATGTATCTGAATAAGATAAAAAATCTTTAATAGTGGGAATGAAATGGGAAGAGAAGTTCCCAGTCTTCAACGAAGACACCAGTTTAGAGTGAAAGCCATTTCAATGCCAAAAAATACTTCCAAGGTTCAAAAACAATTCAAAAACATGTGTTTCCAAAAATTTAAAGAAAAAGTTTAAGTATTGTATACATGTATGTGATGTATGAAAAAGTAAAGCAAATCTTTGCCATTCATCTGTTCGAATTCCGTGTGATATATGACTCTGAAGACTTGGCCAAGGGCCACTTGAATTACAACAACAACAATCCTTTTTGAGCTTAGTTTTTCATACAGCTTGTGACAACAGCAAAGTACAGCAGTGCCGCAGATCAATAGGATGAAACTGAAAGCATGTGAAGGTGCCACTGGAGCATAGCTCTAACCAGTTTGCATTAGCTATGGCCATGCTGTCAGTTTCCCACTAAAATCAGTTATGTACTTCCTCCTTACCTTCTCTCGACTGCCCCCCTACTGCATACACCATATCACCTGTGAGTGCTAACCCGTGTCGGCATCTGGCTACATTCATGGGAGCAAGGGGGTACCATTTATTTGTCTTGGGGACAAAACAAAATGTGTTTTTCATCACTGACGACCCCTGAATACCCCCGGCTGCAAAAATAACCTTCATGAGTCCCATAGATTTCCTAGGCTTAGTTCGACTACCCTTGATAAGGTGCCTTCTGTCTGGCAACATGTGATAGTTCTTGGCTTCAAGTAAGAGAGAAGTACATTCAGGCGTTGATAGGACGATTTCTTCCGTCTCTACGAAGTCAGCAAGATAGTACGGCGACATTAATGGAAAGCGAACATGTTTGGCAAGCCTAGGGAACGTTGACTTTCGTTTTTTATCGTCATGTTTAACCCAAGTTAAAAGTGCTTCAAATATATACTCTTCCCGATCAACTTTCGTGTCATCACTAATAAGGAATTGTTCTAGTCGCTCTGGTGACAGCATTTTAAATTCGTCCGTCTGAGAAACGGTAGCAAAATTATTAAAGATGTAATTATTAGCTGTTTCTCTTAGAGTTTCACAGTCAAACTGGTCTGCAGCAGACTCAATGCCCAGACAATTTGAAGGATTAAGCATTGACTTCATGAACGACACACAAGCATCTTTCAGACTGTTCATCAACAGGTAGTTCGATGCAGAGACAAGATCTCGAACATTTAGAGGAGTGATTTTGATAGTTCCAGTGTAGATGAAGTTTAACAGCTCCTCCATCACGTCTGCTGTGATGTTTTCGAGTATGACGGGTTTAGTTTCACATTGTTCACGGAAATGGTTGGAGAACATGGCGCGAAAGTACGGGCTGGCAGCAGCCAACACATTACGATGAGCATAAAACGGTTTACCGTTGACAACAATCGTCACTTCACATAAAACATTGTGCTTTCTGAAGTCATTCAAACATTGCATCAAAGCAACGCAGTAATTTGCCTCTGGAAGATGTGTTTTAGGGCCTGAATAAGCGACGTTTTCAAACGGCGAATAGGTCGCCATCTTTAGTCACTAACGCTATTGTTTGGCCGCAAAACTTTCCTTCAGGGAGGGGGTAAGGCTTGGATTTGTCACAAATCAAATAATTTTTTTCAAAAATAAATAAGAAAAAACATACAAACGCAATGCAAAGCGAAGATATTAAAAAACAATATAAAACTTTTTCTCTTCTGTAAATATTAGAATAAATTGAATTCCCAGTTAAAACATTTTGTGTAAGATTTTAGTTCTAACTACCCCTCCCCCCTTAGTAAAATTGTCTAGGGCCTGTAACTGGGAACGAGGCGTCGAAGTCCAGTTCTTTTACTTTTTCCATTGATCACACGAGTTTCATTCTCACTTTACTAAAAGAGTTATGGCTGTGTATTTTGTAGAAGATGTCGCATTCAAATGGAATGTAACTCCTGAGGATATCGTTAAGAGAACTGATGAAGTTATTGAGCAATCTAGAAAGGTTTTCGACTCCGTCGGAGCCCTGAAACCCGGCGAAGTGACTCGGGAAAATTGTCTACAGGTACGAAAGAGAGACTTCAAATAATACGCTACTTAGATTTTGATAAATCAAGAAGAACATAATTTGATGATATAAACGACCATTGGAGGAACTATATTATCTATGATAAGCTAAATATGAACATTGGAGTTGGTATTTGTGTACAATTATGTAAGATTATTAAAAATATAATTTAAGCTTTATTTCTTTAATTTGACAGGCTCTTGCCAATAATGAGAGAGAGTACACCAACGGCAAGGCTGAATTGGAATTCCTCCAGCATGTCTCAACAGGTGCAGTAACTAAATATATATCTTTGATGATATTCCTAAATTAATTTACTGCCGACCTCGCCCACTGACAGGGATCCCAACTGATGACAGCCATCGACACAGAAAACTGGCTTCTCTTGGACACTCTGAATTTCATTTGGCCAGGAGACCTGAATTTGTGTTCTCTTTGAATTACGGAGAGAAAGATATGATTTTTTAAACGTTTACCCATTTCTTCTCAAAAAGGGAGGGCTAAATTAAAGTACCGGTAATTGTTCGCATCGGGAGAATTTTTTCTTAAGTTCACGAATCACAAAACATGATTAATGAGTAACCTTGATACAAGGATTTAGGGTGTAATATGGCTTTCCACGAATCATGGTCTTCAAAATAAGCAGATCACACATCACAGTGGGACTAAAATTCACAAATCACGGACGTATTTGAGTTTCATCAATCATGGTCCAAAAAAAGCCAAATGACACATCACGCATAACTGCTGTGCCGCCCTCCTACATATGGTATATCTCAAAGTTGTATGATAGTATGTATGATATCACAATATGATTGCAAAAAATCCTGCTATAACTGATAGTGAGCCATGTCTTTCCTGTAAATATGGTCACAGAGGTGGGAATGGCTTTGTCCCAAATAGGGATGAATAGAAAATGGTTAAACCATGTAAGATTTTGTGGGAGTGTGAGCAAGACCCTCAATCTACACCCCAAAACCCTCCATGTCGGACCCTCCATACCAGAGATAGCAGGAATGCAGAGCAATGCATATGCAATATAAAGGATTTTTTAAAATATTTTTCTAGACAAAGAAATCAGGAAAGCAAGTACTGAGGCAGATAGAAAAATTTCAGAATTTGATGTTGAGATGAGGTAAATATATTATTGAAATATCTGATATCTATATTATCTGTCCTTTTTCTGTAATCATAAATATAATATTATTCTCAGGGACCACAAAGACGAGGGGCTAGGGGGCTATGACCACCTCCATACTAGTCTCATATTTTCTGATCTAAATAATCAAATTTTCAAGGAAAACTATAATTAACATTAATTTCCTTTTTATCTGCAGCATGAGAAAAGACATTTTTGACAACTTAGTGGCTCTGCAGGTGAGAATTTGGTAAACCTTTCAAGCTGTTCAAGTAAATATTTATTTGGGTTACCTGTGGCAGTAACACAGGAAGCCCAATATAATTCATGTTCAGTTTTCTAATATTCTGTAATAATAATTTCTTTACAAATTTTGCTATGTTTTTCTTAACATTTGTTGCAAATACAGGAGCAAAACAAAGCATCAATGTCATCAGAGACGGAGCGGTTTTTGGAAAGATTGATTAAATTGGGAAAGAGAAATGGTAAGATAATAATGATTTGTACAATCCTAACAATAATAACCCTAAAGTTTTGCCATGTCTTTAGGCAACTATTAAGAAAATATAATTTGTATGAAAATAGCCTTCTCTGCAAAATTATGTTCAGTACTACAAAAACCACTGGACTATGGAAATGCAAGAAAACAAACATGCCATTGTTACGTCCATAAGCATTAATGGCCACTTTTTCTTACTGACCATCTATTGATAACCTACAAATAATTTACCAAGGGCATACGCCCCTATCAGGGTCATATTGTTAACTATTGGCACTGATGTGCCTCCACCCTACCATCCCTAGTAAACTAAAGCCTCTAACCTTTTGAGGCATGGAAATATGAGCAACAAAATCATGCGACTTATCATGGAACATTCCGGGTGGTTATAGGATCCACATTCAGTCTGCAACTTGCAATGCAACAATGTTGTGTGACAAGTAGCGAACGATTTTGTTGCTCGTATTGTTGTGCGTTTAGAAACTCCAATCACTTGTATATTCCTCTTGGAAGTACATTTTTTTACTGATGTTTCTGTTCAAGTAGTAAATTAATTTTCATTTCTTCCAGGACTCCACCTCCCATCTGATATCCAGGAGGAGATCAAAGCAATCAAGAAGAAGAAGAGTGAAATTTCTATCAACTTCAATAGCAACTTGAATGAAGAAAACACTAAACTTTCATTTAGTTTGGAAGAGCTTAGTATGTATGCTGGATATTTTGTTTATCATCAACATTGTCATTATCACCATCACTGTCATCATCAATGTCAATCATCATCACTGTCAGTGTCATTCTAATTTTATGCATTGTCATCTAATCATGATAGTGTTATTGTAATTTCATGTCGTCATCATCATCACCATCATCATCATATATAGTATCATGATTGTGATTATTGTCATCATCATCATAGTCATCAAGTGTCATTGTTGTCATCATCACTGTCATCATTATCACCATCATATATAGTATCATGATTGTTGTCATCATCATCAAAGTCATGATTAGCCTTATCATCACCGTCATCATTTTGTTGAAAATAATAGCTTAAAAATGTTTTTTTTTTTAACAATTTCAGCTGGGCTTCCTGAAGACTTTATCAAATCTTTGGAAAAGGTACTAAAGAAAAATTTAGAATATCTAGTTATTAATGAGTCTGTTCCTTTTAAGGGTGGGAGGGGAGGGAAGGGTTGTTCACCCTGTCATATATTTTTCCTCTTCTTCAAGCAAATCAATATTTATGATCATATGAATATTTTTTATCATGATGTTAGGATGAGCAAGGCAAGTTGATTCTGACCCTGAAGTATCCACATTACATCCCTTGCATGAGAAAGGCTTCCAATCCTGAAACACGCAGGAAGTTAGAGTATGCCTTCAACAGAAGGTAAATTAAATATTTATTAATGGTCACCATGTAGTGACCCCTTGCTCTGCACCTTCTTCAGCAACATTTAAATTCAATGTTTTTTTAGGTGCATTGAAGAAAATACAAAGATTTTAGAAGAACTTGTGGAATTAAGACAAAAGGTATGAGAGGAAGATGGAGTTATGTTAACTAGTACGACACAGTATTGTGAAAAAAGTATGCCCTGGTGGTGTGACAACTATGACATATAGTTGTGTGACATCTGCGACATTGTGGTGTGACAATGGTGCAACAGTCAGGTGTGACATGTTTCACTCTAATTATCATAATGTTTCATTTCAGATGGCAGATCTCCTAGGATATCCAACCCATTCAAGTTACATCCTAGAGGTATTTTTACACAGTATAATTAGAAAACCCTTGTTCTAGTGTTAGTATAATATTTGCTAAACTTTCTCTATTTTTCAGATGCGCATGGCCAAAACTTCCAAAGCAGTTGCAGACTTTTTGTCTGAGCTGGCAACCAAACTTGAACCCTTAGCACAAGATGAACTGAAAGCCCTACTTAAACTCAAAGAAGAAGAGGTACTACTGAATAAACCAAAATGTGGTTGCAAAATAGGTTGATATGAATGTTTTTTTTTACAAAGATGCATGATTGAGCATAGAGGGCAGTGTTTGCCTGTCATTGAAGGCTGGTAATGAGATTTATGAAATTCATTCAGCTGATTGATACCAAGCAATAGAATACTCTCTGGTTAATAGCACATGATGGACAGTGTTTGTCAGTTGCTGTAGGCTGGTAATGAGATTCACAAGATTCATTCAGCTGATTGATACCAAGCAATAGAATACTCTCTGGTTAATAGCAAATGATGGACAGTGTTTGCCAGTTGCTGTAGGCTGGTAATGAGATTCACAAGGTTCATTCAGCTGATTGATACCAAACAAGAATACTCTCTGGTTAATAGCACATGATGGACAGTGTTTGCCAGTTGCTGTAGGCTGGTAATGAGATTCACAAGGTTCATTCAGCTGATTGATACCAAACAAGAATACTCTCTTGTTGGTAGCACATGTTGGGCAGTGTTTGCCCTTTGCTGTAGACTGGTAATGAGATTCACAAGATAGTTCATTTAGTAGATTGATACCATGTACATCATGACTGTAAATGAACTCACTGAAGATCTTGTTATATCATCTTTTAACAGTGCAAAAGCCTTGGATATGAATTTGATGGCAAGATTAACTACTGGGACATGAAATACTACATGACCATGGTTGAAGAGAAAAACTATGCTGTTGAACATGATAAACTGAAGGAATACTTCCCTATGGATGTTGTCACCAAAGGTAAGGTGTTACAACAGATTTCATAATCTCCTATCTGTGGAAACCTACAAAATCACTTTTAATTTTTTTAAATATTTTGATACTTTGTTATTTTGCAGGGCTGCTTGATATATATCAGGTATGTTAGTATATTTAGTTTATACATTCTAAATATTGACTGTTTAGTTTATTAGTTTACCTCCTATTCTACTTGTCGTAAGATCAGTTTATACTGTAATTACAGCATTTCTTAATGTCTTTTTCTCATGTTCAAAGGAACTTCTTGGACTGAATTTTGAGGAAGTCAAAAACCCACATGTCTGGCATGAAGATGTTCAACTGGTAAATTCAAGAATCTTAAAGTTTTGTGAGCAAATATTAAGGTTATGCACAAATGAAAATCCATCAAGGATTGATATTTGTGCAATATAATAAAATTATAAATTATATATATTAAATTATAATAAAATTATTATTATTATTACAATTTTCTAATAATTTGTTGATTATAGTCTTGACATTGGTTATATCTCACTTACAGTTCAGTGTTAAAGAGAAAGCCACTTCAAACATCATAGGATATTTCTATCTGGATCTTTTCCCAAGGGAAGGGAAGTTCAGCCATGCTGCCTGCTTTGGACTAAAGGTCTGTAAAAAAAAGTTGAAATTCTTCGTTTTTTAATTATTATTTTCATCTACCGGTAATAAAAATGCAATGGCAGTACTTAATAATGAATGGATTAATGTTTTATTCCAGCCTGGATGTCTGCGTTGTGATGGCAAGAGACAGGTAAGAATATCTTTCTGTCTCTCCACCTGTCCACTTGTTGGTCCACCAGTCATTTTTTCTGTCTGTCTGTTTTTTTGTCTGTCTGTCCACCTGTCTGACTGTCTGTCCATCTGTCAGTTTGTTCACCTATATCGGGTTCAGTTACTTTGGAAATATTTATTACTACTTTACTCTTTCCTTTGGCCTTACATTCTGTCTGTAATTTATTCTCATCCTTGTTAATATTTCAGGTGTCTGTTGCTGCAATGGAGGCTAATTTCACCAGACCAACAGAAGATAGACCCTCTCTTCTTACCCATAATGAGGTATGTAATATCCACTTCGTTCCCCTCCCCAACATGAATATGTTGGAGTGCATGTTGAAAAAGACCCTGTTACAATTTGGCATAATGTTGACCCATTTCAGACCATGTGTCACACCCTAGGGTTGCTTATGAGAAGACACATGAATATGGATACATGGTCTCAAATGGGAAAACATTTCACCTAAGTGAAAATCAATGTACACAGAATATTCATTCACTTGCTAATTCTCTATCTCCATCAATGCTTTCCAAATTTTCTAACTGAAGGTTGAGACGTTTTTCCATGAGTTTGGTCATGTGATGCACCAGATTTGTGCCAAATCTGAATATGCTCTGTTCAGGTATGTGTTACCATGGCAACTAAGGAAGATACACCTTCTGAGCCAGTTTTACAGTGGACAATGTTGGAGGATGGGGGAGGGGAGATATATATTTTGTGTACAAACATACTGTATGTAAATGGGCCATATTTGTACAAAGGAAAGCATAGGAAGCATGGTTGGTGTAGTGGTGAGAGTGTTCGCCTCTCACCAGTACGAACCTTGTTTGATCCCCAAACTGGGCCTCATACATGAGTGGAATTGTTTGTTGGTTCTCTCCTGTGCTTCAAGGGTTTTTTACTGCATTCTCCAGTTTTCCTCCCTCTCCAAAAATCAACTTCTAATTAAATTCTAATGCAATCTAGAAGGGTCTAGATTTGATCTAGAAGCTAGCTAAGGGTCAAACATAAATCAGTATATATTAAGTTAGATTTATGACAATTATTTTATAATGTTATTCTTTTCAGTGGCACCAATGTAGAAAGAGACTTCGTTGAAGCTCCTTCACAGATGTTGGAAAACTGGTGCTGGGAACCTGAGCCTTTGAAAAGAATGTCTGCACATTACAAAGGTACCATCATTAGCTCATGTTGAACCTTAGACTTGGTGTTATAAACATCTCTGAAAATGAAAAAAAATAGCTTCAAATTCAAAAAATGCAATGAAAAATGTGAATAGAGAAACGAAACTGGAAAAATAGGAGATGAAAAAAACCCACAAATTGTGGAATAAAGGAATGAGAAATGAAACAAAAGGAATGAATTCCTTCAGAGTGAATATAAAACCAATGGTCTGTTTTCCTTCCAGATGGAAGTGCTATCCCAGATGATATGCTGGCCAAACTTATTGCCTCTAGGAATGCCAATGCTGGTCTGTTCAACCTAAGACAGGTATAAGACTTGATGCATCATTTCCCTTATATGCTGGCTGATTATGTAGAATGATGTGAAACCTGAATAATATGCCAATGCTTTTTCTTTAGATATTGTTAGGGACGTTTGATCAAACTATCCATACTTCACCTAAGGTCAGTACGCTCAGTATGCTTGCTTGTTTGCTTCTTTGTTTGCATGCTTGCTTGCTTGCTTGTTTGCTTGCTTGTTTGCTTGCTTGCTTCTTGCTTGCTTCTTGCTTGCTTGCTTGCTTGCTTGCTTGCTTGCTTGCTTGCTTGCTTGCTTGCTTGCTTGCTTGCTTGCTTGCTTGCTTGCTTGCTTGCTTGCTTGCTTGCTTGCTTGCTTGCTTGCTTGCTTGCTTGCTTGCTTGCTTGCTTGCTTGCTTGCTTGCTTGCTTGCTTGCTTGCTTGCTTGCTTGCTTGCTTGCTTGCTTGCTTGCTTGCTTGCTTGCTTGCTTGCTTGCTTGCTTGCTTGCTTGTTTGTTTGTTTGTTTGTTTGTTTTCTTGCTTGCTTGTTTTCTTGCTTGCTTGTTTGCATGCTTGCTTGCTTCATTCTTCCTTTCTCAATTAATCAGTCACTTAATTTTGTTCACAGGTGAACACAGCTGATGTTTATGCAGAAATCTGTAGCAAGATTCTCCACATTCCAGCAACTCCAGGTACACGAATATAGCGTACAAACCACCTCCATTTCTATGTACTGTATTTATTAGCTCATATACTGAAAATAGCAATAGCAACAGCAAAAGTAAATAAAACTAAACAATTGGTGATTTGCTCTGAGCTTTTGATAAATTATTTACCTTTTTCTTACTGTAAAATATCACTTGTAATGAGTTATCCATTTCCTTATTCTATTGTATATTATTCTTTTATCAGGTACCAACATGTCAGCATCTTTTGGCCATTTGGCAGGAGGATACGATGCACAGTACTATGGCTACCTCGTAAGCTTGCTATTTCTTTTCTTTCCTTTCCTTTTTTGCGAGTTATCAAATAGATTAAGTATGACCGTGAATTGTTTCTTTTTACCTGACGTCATTTTGGTGTCTCCAATACTCCAGTATTGACGTCAACAATATCTAGCTTGTTCAAACTAGCAAGATCAAACCTTGCGTGTCGGATATCTTGCAAAGTTGGAAAGTTGCAAAGTAGTGTCACAAAGTCAGCCCAGGGAGGGGCAACAAAGAACAGAACAAAGAAAGAAAATTGGTCATCTCTAAAATAGGGGCACAAATTCGATTCAGGTTGTGCGCACCCATCAACCTTCCGCTGGATCTGCCCCTGCCTAAAGATATGTATTATAATTATTTTCAGTGGAGTGAAGTGTTCTGTATGGACATGTTCTATACACGCTTCAAGAAGGAGGGAATCATGAATGCTAAAGTTGGCATGGACTACAAGACCTGTATCCTGCAACCAGGAGGTTCTATTGTAAGTAGCGTAGACTAGCAGTTTTTTATGCTCACATATATATACAAATTTGCTTTGTTGCAGAGAGTAAAAAGAGCTTCTACTTTCGCAACAAAATTTTGTTGTTGCACGGGGTGGTTGTACGAGCCACATTCACTCTGGAACTTGCAACGCAACAATGTTACACGACGACAAGTTGCATTATTTTGTTGCTCGTATTACCGCACCTTTACACGCAGCATCCAACATCTATCCAACGAATCTTTTTTTGGCTTCAGCAACCTTTTTTGAAATATTTGCATACACAAACCTCTGTTTGTCTGACTAATGTTCCTCTGTTTTCATATTATCCAAGGATGCCAGTGACATGCTCAAAAACTTCCTCGGCCGCGAACCAAACCAAGATGCCTTCTTGATCAGCAAGGGACTCAAGGTCTAAGAAACTCACAGTGTTATAGGAATAAATGCCGTCAAAACGTACGCTGGTTCAAACATGTTTAACACTCGCATCATGTTGAAATATATTTTTCTTTTCTTAACCCATAATTTTTTTTAAATAATTACGCGACCAACACAGCTCAAGACCTCTGGGGTTTTGGCTGCCGTCGATCAAAAATTTATTAGCTCAGACTCGTGATGAAAATTTGATCGACGGAAGCCAAATATCCAGACGTCTTGAACTGTGTTGGTCTCGTAACTATGAAAATGGGTAAAGCTAACGTATACTGATATTGCATGCAAACGAAACTAAATTATCAATACTTTCAGAAATAAAAGGCGTAAGATATTTTTCTGACACTCCATGAAGTATTTAACATTGTTTTTTCTTTTTCCATACACTCATGGAACCGCATGCAAAATGGGAATAATTCAAGAATAAAATAAGTTATTAACCACTTTTACTTGTCATTTTCTTGTCTCTTCTTTCTCGAAGCACCTCGCTATCCATGTGCGCACATAAACTGAAATTATACAACCCCGCCCCCCCCCGTTTACAACACTTTGAGTTTTCGGTTACTTTTATCTTTATTTCATTGAGTAAGTGATTTGTTGAATGCGTAGTTATTCTATTAAATAGTGATAAGCGTAGAATACGGCGAATAATTGATACAATTATAATCTCTTTCCTAAGAATAGGTTTGAATAATATACCTATGTTCCATGCCTGCGAACGGTTATGGATTTGTCGAAAGATAATTCTAGTATTCACATTAACTAATGTTCGTTATACAGCGGTTTTCGTTGAGTGGGAAACATTACGGTAGATTTGTAGCCCTACTGTATCCGTACCGTATCTTACCGTAGCCGTAACTACGCGTTGTGATTGGATTTATTACTGGAAGACAATGGGAAGCCATTTCAGTGCTGTGAGTCATTACTGTATGTTTCACACTCGTACAATAACCATTCTTATGGGAAGCCATTTCAATGTTACGGCATGTCGTATCACACGTGCTGTAAGTCAGTACCATATGTTTCCCCAATCATACGATAGCCATTCTTATGGGAAACCATTTCAGTGTTACGGCATGTCGTACCGTGTACGTGCTGTTAGTCAGTACTGTATAGGGAGCCACTTCAGTGTTACGGCATGTCGTACCGTGTACAAGCTGTAAGTAATTACCGTATGTTTCCCACTCATACGAAAGCCGCTCTATCTCTTGAAACAGCCAATATGTTTAATGGCCTTTTTTGCTACTGTATCGATGAACCTAAACAGGTACCCCATTAATAAAGACACTTCTTATTGTTTGCACCTGTGACACATCCGATCTGCCCTTACATTGACCCGTTTACTACGGACGCTGGTTTGTACTCTCGGTGTCCGTATCAGAAAGGTTCGGTTGCATTAGCAATTCTACAAGTGTACAGGGACGGCGGAGCATATTTCAAAGTGTGTGTGTGTAGGGGAGGGGGCAGTATGCAAAATAAATAGGAAAAAGTGTGGAAAGGGAAAGAAAGTCGAGGCACTTGGGTCATCAATACAGTAATATCATGATTACCTCGGGATCCATTGTTTCCAGAGGGCTGTTTAAGGTCTAACATCCCCCTGGATGAATAGTGATGGGGGATATTTAGTCTAAATATCCCTCATGGTTATATTCATGAGAGATATTTAGACTAAATATCCCTCATGAATATAATCATGAGGGATGTTTAGACTAAATATCCCTCATCACTATTCATGAGGCATGGTCCCTCATATGACAATCACCGGGACCATGGCTGGGTCGCATCGACCCAATCGAAAATTTTGAGCAATGACTTTGCACTACACACTATTCAACACCCCAGCACTTGTGGGACCCATTGAGTAATCTTTGCGCATGCGTTGACTAGATCGGGAATTTTTCTTACTATTTGTGACGTAATCACGACGGTTTGAAAACACTTCATTAATACCGCTCTAGGCCAATCAAAGTGAGTTAGAATAAAGCACCACGAATGAATGAAAGCTGGTTAAATTCGCCATTGTCGCATTTAACAAAGGCAAATTCCCTTAAGTATGCCGCATATCAACAGCTTTGTAAAAATTTGTAATTTATGCATCGTACGAAAGCTAACATATTTCGTAAGAGCAGTTTTATTCCTCGGCAATCATAATATTACAAACTAATAGCATGACATTTCGGGTGATTAGTGATTAAATGTCCCCTCAAGCCTCGGGAGGTTTAGTTAAAGTCCCTCCGCCTTCGGCGTCGGGACTTCAACAAAACCTCCCTTGGCTTTCGGGGACATTTAATCACTAATCACCCTCAAGTCATGCTATTACTTATAATAAATGTATAGAAACTGACCCAGTTTAACAAGTCATGCTTAACTTGATGTTAAGTAGAATGACTAGTGGTTTTCCAAGGGAAAAATGCAGTAGTTTCTGAGTCAACGAATGATGTGCAACTCAGTTTAACAATTCATGCTTAACTTGATGTACGTAGGATGGACTCTTGCGCCGTGGAAATATCGGCTTTGTTTCTATCAGGAGTCCACAATATACAGTCCCTCTGTAATAAAGTCTCACCTGACAGTTTTGGCATGATGCCAACGTCTCTTTTTCTCTCTATCTAAGATTACTCTCCATTCGCGTAAATTTATAGATATCTGATGAAACATACGGTAGAACCTCTTTTAAGCGGCCAACCTCAATTTAGCGGACTTTTAAAAATTCCCCAAGGGTGGACCAACGGTGGATGCTTACTGTATGGAGTTCAGCTACCTGTTTTTCTGATTCCGCTATGAATGACCCTCAGCCATGTTATCTGAAGACTGAAGTACCTGTATCTCCCCTAAATACTGCTGTACGTCTGGTTGTGAAGGATCAATGGCTACATAAACAGCACTAGTACCAGGACTCGACTGACTGGATGTCGTGACAACATTCCTCTGATCCAATACACCTTGCGTGACCACGCCATCTGTTTGCATTGATACTTGTTCAGAGAGCTGTTCTTGTGTTATTAAATGTCCCTCTACTATATGCCCCTCGGTATTCTGGGCGTGGTCACCAGAACATACCTCTATGACTTGGACGTCGTTGTGTGACAGAATGTCA
This sequence comes from Anthopleura xanthogrammica, assembly GCA_964019055.1. Taxonomy (NCBI): domain Eukaryota; kingdom Metazoa; phylum Cnidaria; class Anthozoa; order Actiniaria; family Actiniidae; genus Anthopleura; species Anthopleura xanthogrammica. Next base: position 11,385,014 of record OZ025215.1, read on the forward strand.
CTGGTTTGGCCAGACTGGGACTCTTGCTGCAACGTGACTTGATTCACAATCCGTTCAGCAAGTTCAGGGCTGATTTCAGGGATAGACACTGTAGAAAACAACAGCACATTTTTCTATTAATGAAACCTGTTTTAAGGGGCAAGGTTAAAACAATGGTCAAAAATAAACCCCTTGCACGTGACATCAAAACAGCTCAATTTGGAGGACAAAACAAAAGAATTTCAATCTCTTGAGAATTGGAACCTGTTGTTTTGTCCTCCACATTGAGCAACATCCCGACATGAGGGTCTATAGGGACATGTTATACCTGTGGTGACAGATGCCGTTCCTGGTTCATTATCATCACCATTTTGTGCATCTGTCCTCTGAATCTGAGCCTGGCTCAAGATATGTTGTGCTATCAGCAGTTGCTGAGCAAGTGACACCTAGAAAATCAAGAGAAAATAGGTTTTTATTAAAAATCTTGGGGCTTTACAGAGTTTTAAAAATGTCAAATCAAACCAAGTTAAAAATGAGAAACAGTAAACCCCTCAAAAAGGTTTTTGGATACGAAGCTAACATGAAAATACAAAAGAAATGCTCCAATTTCCATAAAGAAAAAGTGTGATTTCTTTCCTGTTTTAATGTTCGCTTTAGAACCGGGAAATTTTTGAGAAGAATAAACTACAACATGGTAACTAACAACTGAATAGGTTTACTTAGAATGCATCTCCATGACAACCTATTTCCATGGCAACAGGCCAGGTCACTATATACCTTAAACTCTCCTCCTCCTTGTTCTGTTCCTTGCACTACAATTTGATGTCCTGAACCATTTTCTGTCAACTCTGCACTAATATTATGTGGGATTATCTCCCCAAGAACTTGGGTAACTTGTTGAAGTAACGATTCGTTTGATTTTGGGTCAACTGGCTTAGTGGAACCCTAGATAGTGATAAATAATATGACAGTAAAACTATGATGATCATGTCAAAATACATATTGCTGGAGTCAAATATTTTTAATGGCTTTTTGAGATTTTTTCTTCTTTTTACACTCTCTTTCCCATTTTATCCAATTTTAATTTTTTCACTAAATAAATTTAAAAAAATTCTTTACTAAATTAGACTGAAATATTTTTTCTCTATTTTCTTTCTAAATTTACCCTTTATTTATTTTTTCCATTTCTTATCCCATTTCCTGGTCATTCATTTTTTCATTATTTAATTTGGATACAGCAAAGAACCTGATTTCATTAATCAACCAAACAAGCCCTATCTTTTTGTTTTCAATTTCTCATTCCATTTCCCATCTATTCAAAATTTCACTATGTCATTTGGACACACCCAAGAACCCATTTTCATTGATTGACCAACCTACCCCTATCTTTTTGTTTTCCATTTCTCATTCCATTTCCCATCTATTCAAAATTTCACTATGTCATTTGGACACACCCAAGAACCCATTTTCATTGATTGACCAACCTACCCCTATCTTTTTGTTTTCCATTTCTCATTCCATTTCCCATCTATTCAAAATTTCACTATGTCATTTGGACACACCCAAGAACCCATTTTCATTGATTGACCAACCTACCCCTATCTTTTTGTTTTCCATTTCTCATTCCATTTCCCATCTATTCAATGTTTCACTATATCATTTGCACACACCCAAGAACCCATTTTCATTGATTGACCAACCTACCCCTATCTTTTTGTTTTCCATTTCTCATTCCATTTCCCATCTATTCAAAATTTCACTATATCATTTGCACACACCCAAGAACCCATTTTCATTGATTGACCAACCTACCCCTATCTTTTTGTTTTCCATTTCTCATTCCATTTCCCATCTATTCAATGTTTTACTATGTCATTTGGACACACCCAAGAACCCATTTTCATTGATTGACCAACCTACCCCTATCTTTTTGTTTTCCATTTCTCATTCCATTTCCCATCTATTCAATGTTTCACTATATCATTTGCACACACCCAAGAACCCATTTTCATTGATTGACCAACCTACCCCTATCTTTTTGTTTTCCATTTCTCATTCCATTTCCCATCTATTCAATGTTTCACTATATCATTTGCACACACCCAAGAACCCATTTTCATTGATTGACCAACCTACCCCTATCTTTTTGTTTTCCATTTCTCATTCCATTTCCCATCTATTCAAAATTTCACTATATCATTTGCACACACCCAAGAACCCATTTTCATTGATTGACCAACCTACCCCTATCTTTTTGTTTTCCATTTCTCATTCCATTTCCCATCTATTCAAAATTTCACTATATCATTTGCACACACCCAAGAACCCATTTTCATTGATTGACCAACCTACCCCTATCTTTTTGTTTTCCATTTCTCATTCCATTTCCCATCTATTCAAAATTTCACTATATCATTTGCACACACCCAAGAACCCATTTTCATTGATTGACCAACCTACCCCTATCTTTTTGTTTTCCATTTCTCATTCCATTTCCCATCTATTCAAAATTTCACTATATCATTTGCACACACCCAAGAACCCATTTTCATTGATTGACCAACCTACCCCTATCTTTTTGTTTTCCATTTCTCATTCCATTTCCCATCTATTCAATGTTTCACTATATCATTTGCACACACCCAAGAACCCATTTTCATTGATTGACCAACCTACCCCTATCTTTTTGTTTTCCATTTCTCATTCCATTTCCCATCTATTCAATGTTTCACTATATCATTTGCACACACCCAAGAACCCATTTTCATTGATTGACCAACCTACCCCTATCTTTTTGTTTTCCATTTCTCATTCCATTTCCCATCTATTCAATGTTTCACTATGTCATTTGCACACACCCAAGAACCCATTTTCATTGATTGACCAACCTACCCCTATCTTTTTGTTTTCCATTTCTCATTCCATTTCCCATCTATTCAATGTTTCACTATGTCATTTGCACACACCCAAGAACCCATTTTCATTGATTGACCAACCTACCCCTATCTTTTTGTTTTCCATTTCTCATTCCATTTCCCATCTATTCAATGTTTCACTATATCATTTGCACACACCCAAGAACCCATTTGAACCCATCATGAATCATTAAAACTATTCATCACCCAAACGACCCTACTTTTTAGTTCGTTTCCCATTCTTATTCCCTTTCTCACCTGTGTTCCAGATTTTCCACTATTGTCAACCGACATAATAGTTTTCTCTGCTTCATTCTCAAGCTGTGGTAACGAAACTTTAGCCAGGTTATCAACAGCCACTTGCCCTTCACTTGGTGTCATTTTAACCTGTCCGTCACCATCTAATTCCTGCATCATCAGAGCTGTGTCTGTTTGGCATTCTTGGCTGGTGATTTTCGCATGCGTGTTCATGTGATTTTTTAGGTAATTTTGTCTGGTGAATTTCTTATCGCACTGATCGCAGGCATAGGGTTTTTCACCCTTGTGTATGTTGAGATGTCTTTTGTATGTAGTGAGGTAGTTGAATTCCTTGGCGCAGGTGTCACACTTGTATGGACGATCACCTGGTGATAAAGTGAGATATATCCTCAGATTTAGTTAACTGTTCTGAATGAATGGATGGGAAAGGGTTTGATAGCCAAGTGGATGGATGGATGTATGGATGGGAGGTTGGTTGGGAGGTTGGGTGGGTGGGTGGGTGGGTATAAAGATGGAGAAAACAAAAATCCCTCAAGAATCAATATACTATACCTGTGTGTAGCCTCATATGATTCTTAAAACTGTCCAGCCGTGTGAACTCTCGATCACACTGGTCACACTTGAATGGTCTGAATCCAGTATGCAGACGAAGGTGTCTCTTATGACTACCGAAGTCTGAGAATAGCTTCCCACAAAATTCACACTAGAACAAGAAACAACAATGTTAATTAAAGGTGTGAACAAATAACAACAATGGTAACAAACCAGGGTTACCACTCATCTGGAAAAATAAAACTCCCTGAACCCTTTTTCAGTGATCACACTGTACACTTATTTTAGGGACTTGTCAGAAATTAGCAGGGGGAGGGGGGTGGAAAAAGGGGGAGGGTCATAACTTTTTGAGCCCCTGAAAAGGGAGGGTCATGAAAAAATAGGCAGTGAAAAAGGAAGGGTCACATAATTTAGGCCTACCCCATGGGGAGGGTCAGGAAATTTCATTCCTATTGCTAGGGAGGGTCACATCATTTTGGCACTCAATTTCAAATCTCCATCCCCCTCCCCCCCTGCTAATTTCTGACCAGTCCCTTACTATGTACTTGCAGTTTGACCAACTAAGAATGGTATCATTGTATAAGGAGCCCAGGAAAAAATCAGAATTTACTGACTTTTCCCTGGCTGTGGGAACCATACAAAACTTCCCTTAGGGGGATAGGGTGATAGAGGACATGCCCCCCTATTTTTTTAATACCTTAAATGGTTTTTCTCCAGTATGAGTCCTCAAATGTCTTTTTAAATCACCAAGGTTTGCAAAGCCATGACCACATGAATCACACTGATATGGCCTCTCTCCTGTATGGACTCTGATGTGTGTTTTGAGGTTGTACGACTTGTTGAATTTTTTACCACAGAACTCACAACTATATGATTTGCCTGAAAGTCAATAAAGTAATAAATAAAAAACTTGATAATAAATACTGCAGTTACACCAATAATTGTTTCATAAAATTACAACACTATACAGCCTAAGATGTCAGGGATTTTGGCTTCCATCCATCAAAAAATACTATAACTTAACTCAACCTGTTTGAAATTCAATTGACGGAAGCCAAAAACCCAGACGTCTTAAATCTTAGCTAGTAATGTGAATCATGTAATCTCGAGAATAGGAAAAGAAATATTAAAACGATAGAAAGATCTAGTGGAAGGCATAATGTTTAGAACACCAACGCCATATAATACTCATCAAACGTCTAGGTGCATAAATCTAGTTTTGCATCTTAAATCTCTCTCTAAACACATGACCTTACTATCCTAAACCTTTGATAAGTGAGATAAAACATTTGTGTCCGACCTTTATGGGGCTAAAAAGGCTTGCCTGCGGCTCGCCATTTTAAATCCCCATAAAGGTCTCCCGCTCATGTTTTATATATCACTTAAAAATAGACAATGAGCTGCTCTGTCAGACGATTCTAATTGCTTATTTAATTATTGTCTTATGACAAACCTGGCTTAGCACATGTTGTACACTGCATGCCATCATTCAAAACTTGTACACTTTCTTGTATTTCCTCATGGGATATCTCATCACCCTTGGATACAGCAACAAATCCTGTTTGCAAATGTGGTAGTTCTTGTTGTAAAGCAGCCTGTACTTGTTGCAAGACTTCTTGTGGTACTTCAACTGTAGTCTCTTGTGTAGGATCTGATAGACAAAGAATTATATTTCAAAAACAATAAAACTGTTACCAGGGCGATGAAGAGGGGGTATCAATCAAAAATCATGGACAATTTTCTCGTAAATTTACAAATCACAAAAATATGATAAATGAATAACTAAGTTGATACAAATTTTAGGGAAACTAATGCAAAATCATGAATCCCTTGAGGAGATTACAAGGATATTTTTTGGACCTACACATTGTGCCTCTCATTACACAAACCCTCCCTAATCCAGGGAGAGGTATAAATATTTCCTGGAACTTAAAGACAAGAGCAAAACCATACCTTGTGAATGGGTAGTTTCGACGTCACAATGATGTCCAACCACCACAGTTGCATCAATAGTTTCACAAGGGTTAACTTGCTGGATTTGCGACATCTGAGACAGAACGTTAGCGGCTGTAGCTTCTTCTTCGCTTGACATGGTCTCAGCTTTGAATAACTAAGTCTCTAAGCATAGCCCAGACTGTTAAAAGATTATTTTTTTGTTACAATCTGATCAGGAAGTGATCTTAGCTCTCTCAATCTGTGTCAGTGAGCTACATGGGGTGTAGAGGGTGCTACACAAAACAGCATCAGGTTTGAACAAGGATACATTTTTTAATGAAAAATTAGACACAAGATATGATCTCTACGATAGCTGATATCAGAGTTCAGTCTATTGCCTGCAAACAGTTGTTTCAAATAGTGGCATTTGAGTCAACAATACAGTAAATGTATAGAAACTGACCCAAATGCCTCAACTTGAAACAATTGTTTGCAGGCAATGGAGTGTTACTCTGATATCTACTATTAAGAGGGCTTTCAAAAGACAAGAGCCATTTTAATTTTTTGTTTGATGTTGAGTAAATGAATTCACAGACTCCATTAAAAATTCATAAAAAAATATAATACTCCCCATCAGAATATCAAGGAAAAACTTTAACCAGTGTTTATTAGACCCTTAAAGATTATTCCAAGAAAGTTTCAGCCAAATTAAATTTTGAGTGATTTTTGTACTAGTCCCCCTTTAACTTTCAAAGATACAATTCAATCTCTCTCCAACATGAAGCCTCTGGCACGTGTGCTATCTGTGCCACTAGACGTGATCAGCATAATATAACTTACATATAAGTGATTTCATATTGGACAGTTCTAAAATGCCCTACGCACTATAAAACTTTGATAATTACAAAGAAAGTGATTTTACCACTTTTTCCATTGCTACACGCTGATCGAGACAACCGTCAGGACTTGTAAATCAGGCAACACACTACCTTCAATCGAACAAATTGTTCCGTACTTTTAGATACTCTGACTGATGGCAGTGTACTGCCTAATTTTCCTGTTATGATAGTTGTCTTGATCAGCGTGCAGTAGTGAAAACAGCGGCAAAGAAATGGGATTTGAATGCTTGACAGTTTACCTTTCAAATTAAGGTTGACATTTTTTAATTTATGCTGAAATAATATATTCTATTAAACACCAGCGAAATACCAACTAAATTGAACGCTACAAATCATTTTTTACACAAAATTTTTTTGTTGTAGTTAAACAGCACGGGAAAGAATCGAAAATTTATCAAAAAAGAAGTTCTTATGCGTCTAATTTAGCGTAATTCTTTTGAAAGAAACTATAGATATGAGTTTATAGAGGGGAAATAAACGCATTGAGACAAATATAAACTGGATAGATACAAATACAAGCCAAAAATACTAAAAATGTGACAAGATGGATCCGACTTCATTCAAACATCGAATAAAGAATTGAATAAAAGACGTTCGATAAAGAAGGACGAGATATTCAACATGGCCGCTTCATTAGCGAGTAGAAAGGCGCTAAAACTGCACTAAAAATAAGCTGTAGACATAAGAAAATGACTTCAAATACAAGGTATAAAGAAGAACAACAAAGAAACCCAAAGGTCATACCGAATAATGGTTGGAAAATAAGAAAATCTTGCTTGGTCGCCTCGCCAAGGTGAATGAGAGAGGACGCTCAGCTACGCCTGCCTGGCCTCGTGTCTTCCTTCGAACTACGACACAGGAAGACCAAACTTCTATTTTATTAACAGAGCTTTTGAGTTGTGACGTATTTCCGGGTCCAATAGCTCGCAAAAATCGCTAAAATCAAGCGGAAAATGTTATAAATGATTTAATCTATACCTGAAACAGTTAGGACTTTGGACAGAAAATCCTGTCCTGAAGAAAAAGCAAGAAATATCTGTATAAAACTGGTTTTCGCTATGGACCCGGAAGTCGTTTTTCCATTGTCACATTTAAGAAAGCTCTGTGAAAATCGAAATATCACAATCGAAAGAAGACTAAGCCGAAACGAAGGAAAGAGAGTAGCAAGAGAAAGAAGGAAGAAACTAAAGCAAGAAAGAGTAGAAAGAATAAGAAGCAAATCAATTCTGCATCATTTGGGAGAGGGGGAGGGGGTGTGAGAAATGCGGTGGTGTGATCGATGCCTTTGATGCTCACAAAACCATTACTTTTTTTATATCAAAAGCAATAAAATTTACACCATTCACACCTATTTAACTTGCTCTTTTAGAATTTGGTAGTTTTACTACGAAAAACAATTGTGGAAAATCCGTATCCGTGGATGATCTTCTTGGATTGGAATTTTTCCAGAAGGAGTGTCGGATCGTGAAAATAATTCCCTTGAGATTTAAAATCGAAAACAATGAGGAAATTCTAACAATACTTGAAGCATTACTTTGACGCAGTTATTTTTGAAAATCATTAGCATATATGGCTTTTATGAAAAGAAAACGGAAAAGGAACGTTAACTGACCAATTTCTTTTCATATTTTTGAACAGACCTTTACTTCCGTATGAAATATCCATCCCTTTGGAATCAGTAAAGACAAGACTTTCTTTTTACCTTTTGCAGTATCTATGGTAACGGTATGACCAACCACTCTTTTTTTGGCAAGTGTTATGGCAACAAATGAGGGGAATTGGAACGTTTGAAAATACTGAAAGGAAATGGTAACATATGCAGTATAAATTCACAAATCTCACTGGGTACCCTTAAAAGTTTTCTTTCCATGAAAGGGATTGAGTACTAGTATTAGCAGCAAGATGGATTGGATAAACCGATAGGAACTAGATTTAAACGAGATCGATTGGATGGACGCATAGTAATAAGAATGTACACGTCATGGATTGGATGAAGACATAGGAATAAGAATGTACACGAGATAGATTGGATAAACCGATTGGAATAAAATAAAAAACGAGATGGATTGGATGAACGTATAGGAATAACAATGTACACCAGATGGAATGGATGGACGCATAGGAATAACAATGTACACCAGATGCAATGGATGGACGCATAGGAATAAGAATGTACACCAGATGGATTGGATGAATGCATAGGAATAAGAATGTACACCAGATGGATTGGATGAATGCATTAGAATAGAAATGTACACCAGATGGATTGGATGAACGCATAGGAATAGGAATGTACACGAGATGGATTGGATGGACGCATTGGAATACGAATGTACACGAGATCGATTGGATGAATGCATTGGAATAAGCATGTACACGAGATGGATTGGATGAATGCATTGGATTGCGAATGTACATGAGATGGATTGGATGAATGCATAGAAATAAAAATGTACACCAGATGGATTGGATGAATGCATAGGAATAGGAATGTACACGAGATGGATTGGATGAATGCATAGGAATAGGAATGTACACCAGATGGATTGGATGAATGCATATGAATAAGAATGTACACGAAATTGAATGGGTAAATCCATAGAAATAAGAATGTGCACGATATGGATTGGATGTTAGTATAGGAATAAAATGCACACGAGATGGATTGGATGAATGTAACAGAATAAGAATGTATACGAGATGGATTGGATGAATGCATAGGAATAGGAATGTACACCAGATGGATTGGATGAATGCATAGGAATAGGAATGTACACCAGATGGATTGGATGAATGCATATGAATAAGAATGTACACGAAATTGAATGGGTAAATCCATAGAAATAAGAATGTGCACGATATGGATTGGATGTTAGTATAGGAATAAAATGCACACGAGATGGATTGGATGAATGTAACAGAATAAGAATGTATACGAGATGGATTGGATGAATGCATAGGAATAAGAATGTACACCAGATGGATTGGATGAATGCATAGGAATAGGAATGTACACCAGATGGATTGGATGAATGCATATGAATAAGAATGTACACGAGATGGGTTGGATGAAAGCATAGGAATAGGAATGTACACGAGATGGATTGGATGAATGCATATGAATAAGAATGTATACGAGATGGATTGGATGAATGCATAAGAATGTACACCAGATGGATTGGATGAATGCATATGAATAAGAATGTACACGAGATGGGTTGGATGAAAGCATAGGAATAGGAATGTACACGAGATGGATTGGATGAATGCATATGAATAAGAATGTATACGAGATGGATTGGATGAATGCATAAGAATGTACACGAGATGGATTGGATGAATGCATAGGAATAGGAATGTACACCAGATGGATTGGATGAATGCATAGGAATAAGAATGTACACCAGATGGATTGGATGAATGCATAGGAATAGGAATGTACACGAGATGGATTGGATGAATGCATAGGAATAGGAATGTACACGAGATGGATTGAATGAATGCATAGGAATAGGAATGTACACCAGATGGATTGGATGAATGCATATGAATAAGAATGTACACGAGATGGATTGGATGAATGCATATGAATAAGAATGTACACGAGATGGATTGGATGAAAGCATAGGAATAAGAATGTACACGAGATGGATTGGATGAAAGCATAGGAATAGGAATGTACACGAGATGGATTGGATGAATGCATAGGAATAGGAATGTACACCAGATGGATTGGATGAATGCATATGAATAAGAATGTACACGAGATGGATTGGATGAAAGCATAGGAATAAGAATGTACACCAGATGGATTGGATGTTAGTATAGGAATAAAATGTACACTAGAGGGATTGGAATAAGAATGTACACGAGTTAGGGTTCCCCAAAACCATAAATGGGAATCCGGTATCCGTTGTCGCGGCTACTGCTGGTGATAATTCCCATATACGCATGCGCATAATTGGTGTACCTTTGCATATCTAACTTAAAACTAAAAATTCCTTCTGTCAAAATATTTTCAGGGATGGGAAAATACATAAAACTTCCCAAGTTGATTCGTGGATACGTCGGAATTGTTTTTGTTTTTTTTTCCAAACACATCCCACATGGAAAAAAATAACCACAGCGACAAACCCATTAGCACCACAAGCGACATAACGGGTGTGCTGGTCATAGCAAGGGGTTAATCATCTACGGTCTAGGGGCCGACTAACCTCTCCCTTAGGCTTCGGCCGAGCTTCCTGATCAGTCAGTAATGTCCTCCCGGGATAGCGGTGTTGGGGTCGAAATCTCCAGCGTAGCCGTAAGTCCATACGATGCTTCAGCACTCGATGTCTGGAAGTATGGTCCTGGTTAATCAAGCAATAAAAATATATATGGGAAAAAGTGAAAGGATACTCCTAGTTCAGGTTAGGGTATACTCCTAGTTCAGGTTATGGGATACTCCTAGTTCAGGTTATGGGATACTCCTAGTTCAGGTTATGGTATACTCCTAGTTCAGGTTATGGTATACTCCTAGTTCAGGTTATGGTATACTCCTAGTTCAGGTTATGGTATACTCCTAGTTCAGGTTATGGTATACTCCTAGTTCAGGTTATGGTATACTCCTAGTTCAGGTTATGGTATACTCCTAGTTCAGATCCTGGAGGATACAATCACATCCTGGAGGATCCAATCACATTCTGGAGGATCCAATCACATCCTGGAGGTTCCAATCATATCCTGGAGGATCCAATCACATTCTGGAGGATCCGACCATATCCTGGAGGATCCAATCACATCCTGGGGGATCCAATCACATTCTGGAGTATCCGACCATATCCTGGAGGATCCAATAGTCACAATCTGAAGTATCCGACCATATCCTGGAGGATCCAATCACATCCTGGAGGATCCAATCACATTCTGAAGTGTCCGACCATATCCTGGAGGATCCAATATTCACAATCTGAAGTATCCGACCATATCCTGGAGGATCCAATCACATCCTGGAGGATCCAATCACATTCTGAAGTATCCGACCATATCCTGGAGGATCCAATATTCACAATCTGAAGTATCCGACCATATCCTGGAGGTTCCAATCACATCCTGGAGGATCCATTCACATCCTGGAGGATCCAATCACATTCTAAAGTATCCGACCATATCCTGGAGGATCCAATATTCACAATCTGAAGTATCCGACCATATCCTGGAGGATCCAATCACATTCTGGAGGATCCGACCATATCCTGGAGGATCCAATCACATCCTGGGGGATCCAATCACATTCTGGAGTATCCGACCATATCCTGGAGGATCCAATAGTCACAATCTGAAGTATCCGACCATATCCTGGAGGATCCAATCACATCCTGGAGGATCAAATCACATTCTGAAGTGTCCGACCATATCCTGGAGGATCCAATATTCACAATCTGAAGTATCCGACCATATCCTGGAGGATCCAATCACATCCTGGAGGATCCAATCACATTCTGAAGTATCCGACCATATCCTGGAGGATCCAATATTCACAATCTGAAGTATCCGACCATATCCTGGAGGATCCAATCACATCCTGGGGGATCCAATCACATTCTGGAGTATCCGACCATATCCTGGAGGATCCAATATTCACAATCTGAAGTATCCGACCATATCCTGGAGGATCCAATCACATCCTGGAGGATCCAATCACATTCTGAAGTGTCCGACCATATCCTGGAGGATCCAATATTCACAATCTGAAGTATCCGACCATATCCTGGAGGATCCAATCACATCCTGGAGGATCCAATCACATTCTGAAGTATCAGACCATATCCTGGAGGATCCAATATTCACAATCTGAAGTATCCGACCATATCCTGGAGGATCCAATCACATCCTGGGGGATCCAATCACATTCTGGAGTATCCGACCATATCCTGGAGGATCTAATATTCACAATCTGAAGTATCCGACCATATGCTGGAGGATCCAATCACATCCTGGGGGATCCAATCACATTCTCGAGTATCCGACCATATCCTGGAGGATCCAATATTCACAATCTGAAGTATCCGACTATATCCTGGAGGATCCAATCACATCCTGGGGGATCCAATCACATTCTGGAGTATCCGACCATATCCTGGAGGATCTAATATTCACAATCTGAAGTATCCGACCATATGCTGGAGGATCCAATCACATCCTGGGGGATCCAATCACATTCTCGAGTATCCGACCATATCCTGGAGGATCCAATATTCACAATCTGAAGTATCCGACTATATCCTGGAGGATCCAATCACATCCTGGGGGATCCAATCACATTCTGGAGTATCCGACCATATCCTGGAGGATCCAATATTCACAATCTGAAGTATCGGACCATGTCCTGGAGGATCCAATCACATCCTGGACGATCCAATCACATCCTGGAGGATCCAATCACATTCTGAAGTATCCGACCATATCCTGGAGGATCCAATATTCACAATCTGAAGTATCCGACCATATCCTGGAGGATCCAATCACATCCTGGTGGATCCAATCACATCCTGGAGGATCCAATCACATTCTAAAGTATCCGACCATATCCTGGAGGATCCAATATTCACAATCTGAAGTATCCGACCATATCTTGGAGGATCCAATCACATCCTGGGGGATCCAATCACATTCTGGAGTATCCGACCATATCCTGGAGGATCCAATATTCACAATCTGAAGTATCCGACCATATCCTGGAGGATCCAATCACATCCTGGAGGATCCAATCACATTCTGAAGTGTCCGACCATATCCTGGAGGATCCAATATTCACAATCTCAAGTATCCGACCATATCCTGGAGGATCCAATCACATCCTGTGGGATCCAATCACATCCTGGAGGATCCAATCACATTCTAAAGTATCCGACCATATCCTGGAGGATCCAATATTCACAATCTGAAGTATCCGACCATATCCTGGAGGATCCAATCACATCCTGGGGGATCCAATCACATTCTGGAGGATCCAATCACATCCTGGGGGATCCAATCACATTCTGGAGTATCCGACCATATCCTGGAGGATCCAATATGCACAATCTGAAGTATCCGACCATATCCTGGAGGATCCAATCACATCCTGGAGGATCCAATCACATTCTGGAGTATCCGACCATATCCTGGAGGATCCAATATTCACAATCTGAAGTATCCGACCATATCCTGGAGGATCCAATCACATCCTGGAGGATCCAATCACATTCTGAAGTGTCCGACCATATCCTGGAGGATCCAATATTCACAATCTGAAGTATCCGACCATATCCTGGAGGATCCAATCACATCCTGGAGGATCCAATCACATTCTGAAGTATCAGACCATATCCTGGAGGATCCAATATTCACAATCTGAAGTATCCGACCATATCCTGGAGGATCCAATCACATCCTGGGGGATCCAATCACATTCTGGAGTATCCGACCATATCCTGGAGGATCTAATATTCACAATCTGAAGTATCCGACCATATGCTGGAGGATCCAATCACATCCTGGGGGATCCAATCACATTCTCGAGTATCCGACCATATCCTGGAGGATCCAATATTCACAATCTGAAGTATCCGACTATATCCTGGAGGATCCAATCACATCCTGGGGGATCCAATCACATTCTGGAGTATCCGACCATATCCTGGAGGATCTAATATTCACAATCTGAAGTATCCGACCATATGCTGGAGGATCCAATCACATCCTGGGGGATCCAATCACATTCTCGAGTATCCGACCATATCCTGGAGGATCCAATATTCACAATCTGAAGTATCCGACTATATCCTGGAGGATCCAATCACATCCTGGGGGATCCAATCACATTCTGGAGTATCCGACCATATCCTGGAGGATCCAATATTCACAATCTGAAGTATCGGACCATGTCCTGGAGGATCCAATCACATCCTGGACGATCCAATCACATCCTGGAGGATCCAATCACATTCTGAAGTATCCGACCATATCCTGGAGGATCCAATATTCACAATCTGAAGTATCCGACCATATCCTGGAGGATCCAATCACATCCTGGTGGATCCAATCACATCCTGGAGGATCCAATCACATTCTAAAGTATCCGACCATATCCTGGAGGATCCAATATTCACAATCTGAAGTATCCGACCATATCTTGGAGGATCCAATCACATCCTGGGGGATCCAATCACATTCTGGAGTATCCGACCATATCCTGGAGGATCCAATATTCACAATCTGAAGTATCCGACCATATCCTGGAGGATCCAATCACATCCTGGAGGATCCAATCACATTCTGAAGTGTCCGACCATATCCTGGAGGATCCAATATTCACAATCTCAAGTATCCGACCATATCCTGGAGGATCCAATCACATCCTGTGGGATCCAATCACATCCTGGAGGATCCAATCACATTCTAAAGTATCCGACCATATCCTGGAGGATCCAATATTCACAATCTGAAGTATCCGACCATATCCTGGAGGATCCAATCACATCCTGGGGGATCCAATCACATTCTGGAGGATCCAATCACATCCTGGGGGATCCAATCACATTCTGGAGTATCCGACCATATCCTGGAGGATCCAATATGCACAATCTGAAGTATCCGACCATATCCTGGAGGATCCAATCACATCCTGGAGGATCCAATCACATTCTGAAGTGTCCGACCATATTCTGGAGGATCCAATATTCACAATCTGAAGTATCCGACCATATCCTGGAGGATCCAATCACATCCTGGGGGATCCAATCACAGCCTGGGGGATCCAATCACATCCTGGGAGATCCAATCACATTCTGGAGTATCCGACCATATCCTGGAGGATCCAATATGCACAATCTGAAGTATCCGACCATATCCTGGAGGATCCAATCACATCCTGGAGGATCCAATCACATTCTGAAGTGTCCGACCATATTCTGGAGGATCCAATATTCACAATCTGAAGTATCCGACCATATCCTGGAGGATCCAATCACATCCTGGGGGATCTAATCACAGCCTGGGAGATCCAATCACATCCTTGGGGATCCAATCACATTCTGGAGTATCCGACCATATCCTGGAGGATCCAATAGTCCCAATCTGAAGTATCCGACCATATCCTGGAGGATCCAATCACATCCTGGGGGATGCAATGACATTCTGGAGTATCCGACCATATCCTGGAGGATCCAATATTCACAATCTGAAGTATCCGACCATATCCTGGAGGATCCAATCACATCCTGGGGGATCCAATCACATTCTGGAGGATCCGACCATATCCTGGAGGATCCAATATTCACAATCTGAAGTATCCGACCATATCCTGGAGGATCCAATCACATCCTGGAGGATCCAATCACATCCTGGAGGATCCAATCACATTCTGAAGTATCCGACCATTTCCTGGAGGATCCAATATTCACAATCTGAAGTATCCGACCATATCCTGGAGGATCCAATCACATCCTGGGGGATCCAATCACATTCTGGAGTATCCGACCATATCCTGGAGGATCCAATATTCACAATCTGAAGTATCCGACCATATCCTGGAGGATCCAATCACATCCTGGAGGATCCAATCACATCCTGGGGGATCCAATCACATTCTGGAGTATCCGACCATATCCTGGAGGATCCAATATTCACAATCTGAAGTATCCGACCATATCCTGGAGGATCCAATCACATCCTGGAGGATCCAATCACATTCTGAAGTGTCCGACCATATCCTGGAGGATCCAATATTCACAATCTGAAGTATCCAACCATATCCTGGAGGATCCAATATTCACAATCTGAAGTATCCGACCATATCCTGGAGGATCCAATCACATCCTGGGGGATCCAATCACATTCTGGAGTATCCGACCATATCCTGGAGGATCCAATATGCACAATCTGAAGTATCCGACCATATCCTGGAGGATCCAATCACATCCTGGAGGATCCAATCACATTCTGAAGTGTCCGACCATATTCTGGAGGATCCAATATTCACAATCTGAAGTATCCGACCATATCCTGGAGGATCCAATCACATCCTGGGGGATCCAATCACAGCCTGGGGGATCCAATCACATCCTGGGGGATCCAATCACATTCTGGAGTATCCGACCATATCCTGGAGGATCCAATATTCACAATCTGAAGTATCCGACCATATCCTGGAGGATCCAATCACATCCTGGAGGATCCAATCACATTCTGAAGTGTCCGACCATATCCTGGAGGATCCAATATTCACAATCTGAAGTATCCGACCATATCCTGGAGGATCCAATCACATCCTGGGGGATCCAATCACAGCCTGGGGGATCCAATCACATCCTTGGGGATCCAATCACATTCTGGAGTATCCGACCATATCCTGGAGGATCCAATATTCACAATCTGAAGTATCCGACCATATCCTGGAGGATCCAATCACATCCTGGGGGATCCAATCACATTCTGGAGTATCCGACCATATCCTGGAGGATCCAATATTCACAATCTGAAGTATCCGACCATATCCTGGAGGATCCAATCACATCCTGGAGGATCCAATCACATCCTGGGGGATCCAATCACATTCTGGAGTATCCGACCATATCCTGGAGGATCCAATATTCACAATCTGAAGTATCCGACCATATCCTGGAGGATCCAATCACATCCTGGAGGATCCAATCACATTCTGAAGTGTCCGACCATATCCTGGAGGATCCAATATTCACAATCTGAAGTATCCAACCATATCCTGGAGGATCCAATATTCACAATCTGAAGTATCCGACCATATCCTGGAGGATCCAATCACATCCTGGGGGATCCAATCACATTCTGGAGTATCCGACCATATCCTGGAGGATCCAATATGCACAATCTGAAGTATCCGACCATATCCTGGAGGATCCAATCACATCCTGGAGGATCCAATCACATTCTGAAGTGTCCGACCATATTCTGGAGGATCCAATATTCACAATCTGAAGTATCCGACCATATCCTGGAGGATCCAATCACATCCTGGGGGATCCAATCACAGCCTGGGGGATCCAATCACATCCTGG
Organism: Anthopleura xanthogrammica; assembly: GCA_964019055.1. Classification (NCBI taxonomy): domain Eukaryota; kingdom Metazoa; phylum Cnidaria; class Anthozoa; order Actiniaria; family Actiniidae; genus Anthopleura; species Anthopleura xanthogrammica. The sequence continues at coordinate 11,402,609 of OZ025215.1, forward strand.
GGGATCCAATCACATTCTGGAGTATCCGACCATATCCTGGAGGATCCAATATTCACAATCTGAAGTATCCGACCATATCCTGGAGGATCCAATCACATCCTGGAGGATCCAATCACATTCTGAAGTGTCCGACCATATCCTGGAGGATCCAATATTCACAATCTGAAGTATCCGACCATATCCTGGAGGATCCAATCACATCCTGGGGGATCCAATCACAGCCTGGGGGATCCAATCACATCCTTGGGGATCCAATCACATTCTGGAGTATCCGACCATATCCTGGAGGATCCAATATTCCCAATCTGAAGTATCCGACCATATCCTGGAGGATCCAATCACATCCTGGGGGATCCAATCACATTCTGGAGTATCCGACCATATCCTGGAGGATCCAATATTCACAATCTGAAGTGTCCGACCATATCCTGGAGGATCCAATCACATCCTGGGGGATCCAATCACATTCTGGAGTATCCGACCATATCCTGGAGGATCCAATATTCACAATCTGAAGTATCCGACCATATCCTGGAGGATCCAATCACATCCTGGAGGATCCAATCACATCCTGGAGGATCCAATCACATTCTGAAGTATCCGACCATTTCCTGGAGGATCCAATATTCACAATCTGAAGTATCCGACCATATCCTGGAGGATCCAATCACATCCTTGGGGATCCAATCACATTCTGGAGTATCCGACCATATCCTGGAGGATCCAATATTCACAATCTGAAGTATCCGACCATATCCTGGAGGATCCAATCACATCCTGGGGGATCCAATCACATTCTGAAGTGTCCGACCATATCCTGGAGGATCCAATATTCACAATCTGAAGTATCCGACCATATCCTGGAGGATCCAATCACATCCTGTGGGATCCAATCACATCCTGGAGGATCCAATCACATTCTAAAGTATCTGACCATATCCTGGAGGATCCAATATTCACAATCTGAAGTATCCGACCATATCCTGGAGGATCCAATATTCACAATCTGAAGTATCCGACCATATCCTGGAGGATCCAATCACATCCTGGGGGATCCAATCACATTCTGGAGTATCGGACCATATCCTGGAGGATCCAATATGCACAATCTGAAGTATCCGACCATATCCTGGAGGATCCAATCACATCCTGGAGGATCCAATCACATTCTGAAGTGTCCGACCATATTCTGGAGGATCCAATATTCACAATCTGAAGTATCCGACCATATCCTGGAGGATCCAATCACATCCTGGGGGATCCAATCACAGCCTGGGGGATCCAATCACATCCTTGGGGATCCAATCACATTCTGGAGTATCCGACCATATCCTGGAGGATCCAATATTCCCAATCTGAAGTATCCGACCATATCCTGGAGGATCCAATCACATCCTGGGGGATGCAATGACATTCTGGAGTATCCGACCATATCCTGGAGGATCCAATATTCACAATCTGAAGTATCCGACCATATCCTGGAGGATCCAATCACATCCTGGAGGATCCAATCACATTCTGAAGTGTCCGACCATATCCTGGAGGATCCAATATTCACAATCTGAAGTATCCGACCATATCCTGGAGGATCCAATCACATCCTGGGGGATCCAATCACAGCCTGGGGGATCCAATCACATCCTTGGGGATCCAATCACATTCTGGAGTATCCGACCATATCCTGGAGGATCCAATATTCCCAATCTGAAGTATCCGACCATATCCTGGAGTATCCAATCACATCCTGGGGGATCCAATCACATTCTGGAGTATCCGACCATATCCTGGAGGATCCAATATTCACAATCTGAAGTGTCCGACCATATCCTGGAGGATCCAATCACATCCTGGGGGATCCAATCACATTCTGGAGTATCCGACCATATCCTGGAGGATCCAATATTCACAATCTGAAGTATCCGACCATATCCTGGAGGATCCAATCACATCCTGGAGGATCCAATCACATCCTGGAGGATCCAATCACATTCTGAAGTATCCGACCATTTCCTGGAGGATCCAATATTCACAATCTGAAGTATCCGACCATATCCTGGAGGATCCAATCACATCCTTGGGGATCCAATCACATTCTGGAGTATCCGACCATATCCTGGAGGATCCAATATTCACAATCTGAAGTATCCGACCATATCCTGGAGGATCCAATCACATCCTGGGGGATCCAATCACATTCTGGAGTATCGGACCATATCCTGGAGGATCCAATATGCACAATCTGAAGTATCCGACCATATCCTGGAGGATCCAATCACATCCTGGAGGATCCAATCACATTCTGAAGTGTCCGACCATATTCTGGAGGATCCAATATTCACAATCTGAAGTATCCGACCATATCCTGGAGGATCCAATCACATCCTGGGGGATCCAATCACAGCCTGGGGGATCCAATCACATCCTTGGGGATCCAATCACATTCTGGAGTATCCGACCATATCCTGGAGGATCCAATATTCCCAATCTGAAGTATCCGACCATATCCTGGAGGATCCAATCACATCCTGGGGGATGCAATGACATTCTGGAGTATCCGACCATATCCTGGAGGATCCAATATTCACAATCTGAAGTATCCGACCATATCCTGGAGGATCCAATCACATCCTGGGGGATGCAATGACATTCTGGAGTATCCGACCATATCTTGGAGGATCCAATCACATCCTGGGGGATCCAATCACATTCTGGAGTATCCAACCATATCCTGGAGGATCCAATATTCACAATCTGAAGTATCCGACCATATCCTGGAGGATCCAATCACATCCTGGAGGATCCAATCACATCCTGGGGGATCCAATCACATTCTGGAGTATCCGACCATATCCTGGAGGATCCAATATTCACAATCTGAAGTATCCGACCATATCCTGGAGGATCCAATCACATCCTGGAGGATCCAATCACATTCTGAAGTGTCCGACCATATCCTGGAGGATCCAATATTCACAATCTGAAGTATCCGACCATATCCTGGAGGATCCAATATTCACAATCTGAAGTATCCGACCATATCCTGGAGGATCCAATCACATCCTGGGGGATCCAATCACATTCTGGAGTATCGGACCATATCCTGGAGGATCCAATATGCACAATCTGAAGTATCCGACCATGTCCTGGAGGATCCAATCACATCCTGGAGGATCCAATCACATTCTGAAGTGTCCGACCATATTCTGGAGGATCCAATATTCACAATCTGAAGTATCCGACCATATCCTGGAGGATCCAATCACATCCTGGGGGATCCAATCACAGCCTGGGGGATCCAATCACATCCTTGGGGATCCAATCACATTCTGGAGTATCCGACCATATCCTGGAGGATCCAATATTCCCAATCTGAAGTATCCGACCATATCCTGGAGGATCCAATCACATCCTGGGGGATGCAATGACATTCTGGAGTATCCGACCATATCCTGGAGGATCCAATATTCACAATCTGAAGTATCCGACCATATCCTGGAGGATCCAATCACATCCTGGGGGATGCAATGACATTCTGGAGTATCCGACCATATCTTGGAGGATCCAATCACATCCTGGGGGATCCAATCACATTCTGGAGGATCCGACCATATCCTGGAGGATCCAATATTCACAATCTGAAGTATCCGACCATATCCTGGAGGATCCAATCACATCCTGGAGGATCCAATCACATCCTGGAGGATCCAATCACATTCTGAAGTATCCGACCATTTCCTGGAGGATCCAATATTCACAATCTTAAGTATCTGACCATATCCTGGAGGATCCAATCACATCCTGGGGGATCCAATCACATTCTGGAGTATCCGACCATATCCTGGAGGATCCAATATTCACAATCTGAAGTATCCGACCATATCCTGGAGGATCCAATCACATCCTGGAGGATCCAATCACATCCTGGGGGATCCAATCACATTCTGGAGTATCCGACCATATCCTGGAGGATCCAATATTCACAATCTGAAGTATCCGACCATATCCTGGAGGATCCAATCACATCCTGGAGGATCCAATCACATTCTGAAGTGTCCGACCATATCCTGGAGGATCCAATATTCACAATCTGAAGTATCCGACCATATCCTGGAGGATCCAATATTCACAATCTGAAGTATCCGACCATATCCTGGAGGATCCAATCACATCCTGGGGGATCCAATCACATTCTGGAGTATCCGACCATATCCTGGAGGATCCAATATGCACAATCTGAAGTATCCGACCATATCCTGGAGGATCCAATCACATCCTGGAGGATCCAATCACATTCTGAAGTGTCCGACCATATTCTGGAGGATTCAATATTCACAATCTGAAGTATCCGACCATATCCTGGAGGATCCAATCACATCCTGGGGGATCCAATCACAGCCTGGGGGATCCAATCACATCCTGGGAGATCCAATCACATTCTGGAGTATCCGACCATATCCTGGAGGATCCAATATGCACAATCTGAAGTATCCGACCATATCCTGGAGGATCCAATCACATCCTGGAGGATCCAATCACATTCTGAAGTGTCCGACCATATTCTGGAGGATCCAATATTCACAATCTGAAGTATCCGACCATATCCTGGAGGATCCAATCACATCCTGGGGGATCTAATCACAGCCTGGGAGATCCAATAACATCCTTGGGGATCCAATCACATTCTGGAGTATCCGACCATATCCTGGAGGATCCAATAGTCCCAATCTGAAGTATCCGACCATATCCTGGAGGATCCAATCACATCCTGGGGGATGCAATGACATTCTGGAGTATCCGACCATATCTTGGAGGATCCAATATTCACAATCTGAAGTATCCGACCATATCCTGGAGGATCCAATCACATCCTGGGGGATCCAATCACATTCTGGAGGATCCGACCATATCCTGGAGGATCCAATATTCACAATCTGAAGTATCCGACCATATCCTGGAGGATCCAATCACATCCTGGAGGATCCAATCACATCCTGGAGGATCCAATCACATTCTGAAGTATCCGACCATTTTCTGGAGGATCCAATATTCACAATCTGAAGTATCCGACCATATCCTGGAGGATCCAATCACATCCTGGGGGATCCAATCACATTCTGGAGTATCCGACCATATCCTGGAGGATCCAATATTCACAATCTGAAGTATCCGACCATATCCTGGAGGATCCAATCACATCCTGGAGGATCCAATCACATCCTGGGGGATCCAATCACATTCTGGAGTATCCGACCATATCCTGGAGGATCCAATATTCACAATCTGAAGTATCCGACCATATCCTGGAGGATCCAATATTCACAATCTGAAGTATCCGACCATATCCTGGAGGATCCAATCACATCCTGGGGGATGCAATGACATTCTGGAGTATCCGACCATATCTTGGAGGATCCAATCACATCCTGGGGGATCCAATCACATTCTGGAGGATCCGACCATATCCTGGAGGATCCAATATTCACAATCTGAAGTATCCGACCATATCCTGGAGGATCCAATCACATCCTGGAGGATCCAATCACATCCTGGAGGATCCAATCACATTCTGAAGTATCCGACCATTTCCTGGAGGATCCAATATTCACAATCTGAAGTATCCGACCATATCCTGGAGGATCCAATCACATCCTGGGGGATCCAATCACATTCTGGAGTATCCGACCATATCCTGGAGGATCCAATATTCACAATCTGAAGTATCCGACCATATCCTGGAGGATCCAATCACATCCTGGAGGATCCAATCACATCCTGGGGGATCCAATCACATTCTGGAGTATCCGACCATATCCTGGAGGATCCAATATTCACAATCTGAAGTATCCGACCATATCCTGGAGGATCCAATCACATCCTGGAGGATCCAATCACATTCTGAAGTGTCCGACCATATCCTGGAGGATCCAATATTCACAATCTGAAGTATCCGACCATATCCTGGAGGATCCAATATTCACAATCTGAAGTATCCGACCATATCCTGGAGGATCCAATCACATCCTGGGGGATCCAATCACATTCTGGAGTATCCGACCATATCCTGGAGGATCCAATATGCACAATCTGAAGTATCCGACCATATCCTGGAGGATCCAATCACATCCTGGAGGATCCAATCACATTCTGAAGTGTCCGACCATATTCTGGAGGATCCAATATTCACAATCTGAAGTATCCGACCATATCCTGGAGGATCCAATCACATCCTGGGGGATCCAATCACAGCCTGGGGGATCCAATCACATCCTGGGAGATCCAATCACATTCTGGAGTATCCGACCATATCCTGGAGGATCCAATATGCACAATCTGAAGTATCCGACCATATCCTGGAGGATCCAATCACATCCTGGAGGATCCAATCACATTCTGAAGTGTCCGACCATATTCTGGAGGATCCAATATTCACAATCTGAAGTATCCGACCATATCCTGGAGGATCCAATCACATCCTGGGGGATCTAATCACAGCCTGGGAGATCCAATCACATCCTTGGGGATCCAATCACATTCTGGAGTATCCGACCATATCCTGGAGGATCCAATAGTCCCAATCTGAAGTATCCGACCATATCCTGGAGGATCCAATCACATCCTGGGGGATGCAATGACATTCTGGAGTATCCGACCATATCCTGGAGGATCCAATATTCACAATCTGAAGTATCCGACCATATCCTGGAGGATCCAATCACATCCTGGGGGATCCAATCACATTCTGGAGGATCCGACCATATCCTGGAGGATCCAATATTCACAATCTGAAGTATCCGACCATATCCTGGAGGATCCAATCACATCCTGGAGGATCCAATCACATCCTGGAGGATCCAATCACATTCTGAAGTATCCGACCATTTTCTGGAGGATCCAATATTCACAATCTGAAGTATCCGACCATATCCTGGAGGATCCAATCACATCCTGGGGGATCCAATCACATTCTGGAGTATCCGACCATATCCTGGAGGATCCAATATTCACAATCTGAAGTATCCGACCATATCCTGGAGGATCCAATCACATCCTGGAGGATCCAATCACATCCTGGGGGATCCAATCACATTCTGGAGTATCCGACCATATCCTGGAGGATCCAATATTCACAATCTGAAGTATCCGACCATATCCTGGAGGATCCAATCACATCCTGGAGGATCCAATCACATTCTGAAGTGTCCGACCATATCCTGGAGGATCCAATATTCACAATCTGAAGTATCCGACCATATCCTGGAGGATCCAATATTCACAATCTGAAGTATCCGACCATATCCTGGAGGATCCAATCACATCCTGGGGGATCCAATCACATTCTGGAGTATCCGACCATATCCTGGAGGATCCAATATGCACAATCTGAAGTATCCGACCATATCCTGGAGGATCCAATCACATCCTGGGGGATCCAATCACATTCTGGAGTATCCGACCATATCCTGGAGGATCCAATATTCACAATCTGAAGTATCCGACCATATCCTGGAGGATCCAATCACATCCTGGAGGATCCAATCACATTCTGAAGTGTCCGACCATATCCTGGAGGATCCAATATTCACAATCTGAAGTATCCGACCATATCCTGGAGGATCCAATATTCACAATCTGAAGTATCCGACCATATCCTGGAGGATCCAATCACATCCTGGGGGATCCAATCACATTCTGGAGTATCCGACCATATCCTGGAGGATCCAATATGCACAATCTGAAGTATCCGACCATATCCTGGAGGATCCAATCACATCCTGGAGGATCCAATCACATTCTGAAGTGTCCGACCATATTCTGGAGGATCCAATATTCACAATCTGAAGTATCCGACCATATCCTGGAGGATCCAATCACATCCTGGGGGATCCAATCACAGCCTGGGGGATCCAATCACATCCTGGGGGATCCAATCACATTCTGGAGTATCCGACCATATCCTGGAGGATCCAATATTCACAATCTGAAGTATCCGACCATATCCTGGAGGATCCAATCACATCCTGGAGGATCCAATCACATTCTGAAGTGTCCGACCATATCCTGGAGGATCCAATATTCACAATCTGAAGTATCCGACCATATCCTGGAGGATCCAATCACATCCTGGGGGATCCAATCACAGCCTGGGGGATCCAATCACATCCTTGGGGATCCAATCACATTCTGGAGTATCCGACCATATCCTGGAGGATCCAATATTCCCAATCTGAAGTATCCGACCATATCCTGGAGGATCCAATCACATCCTGGGGGATCCAATCACATTCTGGAGTATCCGACCATATCCTGGAGGATCCAATATTCACAATCTGAAGTGTCCGACCATATCCTGGAGGATCCAATCACATCCTGGGGGATCCAATCACATTCTGGAGTATCCGACCATATCCTGGAGGATCCAATATTCACAATCTGAAGTATCCGACCATATCCTGGAGGATCCAATCACATCCTGGAGGATCCAATCACATCCTGGAGGATCCAATCACATTCTGAAGTATCCGACCATTTCCTGGAGGATCCAATATTCACAATCTGAAGTATCCGACCATATCCTGGAGGATCCAATCACATCCTGGGGGATCCAATCACATTCTGGAGTATCCGACCATATCCTGGAGGATCCAATATTCACAATCTGAAGTATCCGACCATATCCTGGAGGATCCAATCACATCCTGGGGGATCCAATCACATTCTGAAGTGTCCGACCATATCCTGGAGGATCCAATATTCACAATCTGAAGTATCCGACCATATCCTGGAGGATCCAATCACATCCTGTGGGATCCAATCACATCCTGGAGGATCCAATCACATTCTAAAGTATCCGACCATATCCTGGAGGATCCAATATTCACAATCTGAAGTATCCGACCATATCCTGGAGGATCCAATCACATCCTGGGGGATCCAATCACATTCTGGAGTATCCAACCATATCCTGGAGGATCCAATATTCACAATCTGAAGTATCCGACCATATCCTGGAGGATCCAATCACATCCTGGAGGATCCAATCACATCCTGGGGGATCCAATCACATTCTGGAGTATCCGACCATATCCTGGAGGATCCAATATTCACAATCTGAAGTATCCGACCATATCCTGGAGGATCCAATCACATCCTGGAGGATCCAATCACATTCTGAAGTGTCCGACCATATCCTGGAGGATCCAATATTCACAATCTGAAGTATCCGACCATATCCTGGAGGATCCAATATTCACAATCTGAAGTATCCGACCATATCCTGGAGGATCCAATCACATCCTGGGGGATCCAATCACATTCTGGAGTATCGGACCATATCCTGGAGGATCCAATATGCACAATCTGAAGTATCCGACCATATCCTGGAGGATCCAATCACATCCTGGAGGATCCAATCACATTCTGAAGTGTCCGACCATATTCTGGAGGATCCAATATTCACAATCTGAAGTATCCGACCATATCCTGGAGGATCCAATCACATCCTGGGGGATCCAATCACAGCCTGGGGGATCCAATCACATCCTTGGGGATCCAATCACATTCTGGAGTATCCGACCATATCCTGGAGGATCCAATATTCCCAATCTGAAGTATCCGACCATATCCTGGAGGATCCAATCACATCCTGGGGGATGCAATGACATTCTGGAGTATCCGACCATATCCTGGAGGATCCAATATTCACAATCTGAAGTATCCGACCATATCCTGGAGGATCCAATCACATCCTGGGGGATCCAATCACATTCTGGAGTATCCGACCATATCCTGGAGGATCCAATATTCACAATGTGAAGTATCCGACCATATCCTGGAGGATCCAATCACATCCTGGAGGATCCAATCACATCCTGGAGGATCCAATCACATCCTGGAGGATCCAATCACATTCTGAAGTATCCGACCATTTCCTGGAGGATCCAATATTCACAATCTGAAGTATCCGACCATATCCTGGAGGATCCAATCACATCCTGGGGGATCCAATCACATTCTGGAGTATCCGACCATATCCTGGAGGATCCAATATTCACAATCTGAAGTATCCGACCATATCCTGGAGGATCCAATCACATCCTGGGGGATCCAATCACATTCTGGAGTATCCGACCATATCCTGGAGGATCCAATATTCACAATCTGAAGTATCCGACCATATCCTGGAGGATCCAATCACGTCCTGGAGGATCCAATCACATCCTGGAGGATCCAATCACATTCTGAAGTATCCGACCATATCCTGGAGGATCCAATATTCACAATCTGAAGTATCCGACCATATCCTGGAGGATCCAATCACATCCTGGGGGATCCAATCACATTCTGGAGTATCCGACCATATCCTGGAGGGTCCAATCACATCCTGGAGGATCCAATTACATCCTGGAGGATCCAATCACATCCTGTAGGATCCAATGGACCCCCCCCCCCCCCCCCCACCTCCCTCCAAGAAAACTGGGAACCAAAACAAAGGGTAACCAAAAGAAGGGAAAGCAAAACAACGGCAAATGTACTATGGAGGAGGGGGCCGTGTTTTCTGAGCCCTCCCCTTGGCTACACCCCTGCAATCACATTCTGGAGTATCCGATCATATTCTGGAGTATTCAGAATCACATTATGCATTATGCAAGTGTTATTAGACCTTTTGTATTAATTCCAAGTTGAGTTGGGGGAAAAAAGGAAAAAAGGAAGAAAAATCAAAGGAATGAAAAGGAAAGAAAGAAGAAAGAAACTGGGAAAAATTATCAATACGAAGAAAAGAAAAATTAAAATTAACCTACGCTCGCAACAATAAAAGGTCAGTCCAAAGAATATGATGGTAGCACCCACAATTCCATCCATCCAACTGACCTTCATACGTAGGTTATATGTATACCTTACTACATAAAATTTTCGCGACATATTAATTTCGTGATCGTATATATATATTTCGCGACACTTTAATTTCTCGAGTTAATTTCGCTATTTCATTTAATAAATCATTCATGATTCATGGACCACGGAGGTGGAAGGGCTGGTAATGCTATAGCCTTACAACTTACTTTTTCCCTCTTCCTATATTAGTCTCTTATATTTTCCAATCTTAGCCCCACCACATTTTAGGGTGCTCCGCGGTCCCTGTAATTCGTTTCCAAATACGTACAAATGGCCTTTAGAAAACCCACTCTATGTAACATTAAAAAAGTTCGCAATAGTTCCTTGCTTCTGACTTTAGTATATTGAATACAGGGTGTGGAAGGTGGGGGTCCGGACTCCGGATCCCGAATCACGCACCATTTTATTCCGAAATCCCGCGTCCCCTAACATTTTGCCATAACTGACAGCCACTTAATTGAAAGTGACGATCACATTCATATTCAAAGGCGTTTGAATTTTTATTTTATTTATTAATTTTTTCACGTTTTTTCCGACAATCAGAAAGCAAAATCCCGCATATCCCGGACATTGAATTCGGCAATTCTCGAGTCACGGCCGATGGCAAAATCCCGAATCACGTAAGATTTTTTCCTAGTTTCCCTGGTTCCGCGTTATATTTTATTTGTTTCCCGGATCCCGCGAATACACTTTCAGATTCAATAATTCATTGTTGATGAGGTTCAGGGTTCTCAGTAACAACGCCTTTTATCTATGTAATGCTCATTACATTCTTTACTTTCTAAAAAAGTTTGACCATTTGATTTTCGCATCATATTTTCGCGACACGACACATATTTTCGAGATCGAAAGTGTCGCGAAAATTTCACGTAATATAAGGTATTGTAAAAGGTCAGTCTCCAGTCAACATTTATTCATGATTACAAATTTGTGTTAAATGTACTTGAACAAAAACATGATTGAATTTTTCTAGATTCGAGAGACGAGATTAGAGTGAACTCACTAAACCCATAAAATACAAATTCCTTGTTGAAAGAAAACAATGGAATTAGGGTCTACTAAAGTGTATTCCACGGGTTCAGTAATTTCACTCTATGCTCTAGACCCTCCATAATTCAACTTTCAGATTCAGCCTCCTCTTCATAAGCTGAGCTTTCACTATCTGTAGATTCTTCCGGATTTGTACCATTCACCTCTGTTAATTTCATTCTTAAATATCTCTCCCTGCTTTTGCAATTCTTTAGTTCTACATTTTTCCTCTTTATTTTTTCTTCCAGTTCTGTCCTTGTCATTGTGGAGTGATTTTTTTGAGAGAAGTATTATTGCCACATGTTTGACTTCTGGGTTTCCTCCTCTTTACAACATGAAATATATGTGAGCAATTTTCACAGGAACTCTGTAGAAATGATATCAATATTTTGCAACCATTGGAAATCAGTTTTCTCTGGCCCTTGTTTGAAAGAATATCATCAAAAGGCTAGAGATAACCGATTCCCGAGTCGCCGGGCTACGATGGTGACACCTCAGTTTTGCAAATTTTCTCGATTCTGATTGGCTAACATTTTTTCTCAGATCAGCTGGTTGGGATTCAATATACCCTCCTTTTAGACCATTCTCGCTCACCCGATGGTTCAAACCTCTTGTTTGAAAAAAAGAAAATTTAAAAAATTTATTCCTTTTGGTACACATACTGTTCAAAATACATGTTTTGTAAAGCTGTTTAGACCCTTTTAGTAAATCCTACAATGCTTTATTTTCCGCGTTTGACGTCAAATTTATTCTTCTGAACTTTGTACTTTTAAATGAAATTGAAAGAATAAATTTGACGTCAAACGCGGAAAATAAAGCATTGTAGGATTTAATAAAAGGATATATAGCAGCGTCAGTTTTTTTGCCATAAAAGTCAATTTGGAGTACTCAATCCCTTTGGGGAGAGGTACGTAATGGTGAACCAGTGTGTTCCTGGTCCTTACTTTGATCCTCGAAAAAAAATCCTTTTTTCGCATCAAAAACAAGAAAAATTACATATTCGCATCTATTTTAGCCTGCCCTTTTAGAATATGGTAGTTTTAGTACCAAAATCGATTGTGGAAAATCCGAATCCGTGGATGATCCTCTTGGATCGGACTTTTTCTAAGAGGAGCGTCGGATCGAGAAAAATTGCTTTTCATATTTCTACTCGAAAACGACGAGGAAAGTCAAACAATACCTAAACCATTACTTTGACGCAGTTATTTTTGAAAATTATTGATAAATATGGCTGTTTTTAAAAGAAAGCGGATGAGGATGTTTTGTAGGAATTCGTGAATTCATTCCGCCTATTTTACGATTTATTTTCAGCTTTATCAAGTAAAAACTCAAAAAAGCGTTCCAAAATCCCTCACTTGGGGCTAGAAGACATGACAAAACAGAAACAAGGCAGATGTACCGTTGCCATAGATACCGTAAAGGGTAAAAAGAAAGTCTTGTCTTAACTGATTCCAAACGAATGTATGTTCGATACGGTGTCACTGCTTCAATGCTATTAAAGTAAAACAAATGAACTGTGCATGAGTAGAGCCTTTATATGTATTAGGAAAAATATTTACAAATATTTAGTGTTTATTCTAGACTATTCGATTCTGTATGGGTTACCTGTGGTATGGGTGCGACCAGTGTCCAGATAACACAGGTAGCCCAAACCCACTTGTTCTGGTTGAGCTCAGAAAACAGATAGAACGTACTGTGACTTCAGTATTAGATTATGCTTGGATCTAGCGCTATTTCTATCTTTTCCAATGCATCTGATTATGTCTGTGTTTTTTTTCATCTATAAGGGACTGGTCATAAAGTAAAGGTGGGAGTGGGCCAGCAAAAACAGGGAGTGGGCCACATAATTTTGAGCTCCTTGAAAGGGGTGGGCTATCTATAAAATGGAACATCTAACATCTATGCAATTTTGCTTCAAAACTGGGGGTGGCAGGGGCATCACTTTTTCAACTGCATTTAATAATGGGCCATCATAAAAATATGCTAATTTAATTCTAGTTTTGCTGGCCTACCCCCTTTACTTTCAGACCAGTCCCTAAAGACCTCCCCCCCTTTACTTTATGACCAGTCCCTAAAGACCTCCCCCCCTTTACTTTCAAACCAGTCCCTAAAGACATATAAATGATTCCAGTAGCCAAAAGATGTCTATGGTTCACTGCGACCAAATTCTTTCTTTCTTTTTTACTTAATTTCTTTCATTTTAGTACCAGTCAAAACATTTTTCAAAGATAGTGTTGTCTTTCTTCAGGAAGGTCACAGAGTACCTCAATGTTCACCCCTTTAACCACCCTTCTTGCTTGGAGTTAGTTTGGTGGTTAAGTGATCTTTTTGATGAAAAATCATCCAAATTTAATTCAAATGAAACTTCACTGGAATATTGATATTCTGATGGAAAGTATTATGTACTTAAGTGGTATGGTCCAAAATTAATCAAGTCCATTGATAAAAATAATTTCAAAACTCATTCTAACCAGCAAAAGAACTTGAAAACTGATTACACATTATTTTTCAATGATAAATACAAAAGGAAAAGTAGAGGACAGGGCAAATTCTTTTTAAGCCTTTAATATGAAGGCTAACAAATTAATTCAACAAGGAAGTGGAGTGCATGCAAACTATATGGCTAATATGTACTTCGTATACTGAAGACAAGACTTAAAGGCTTTTGTAAATTTCTCATTTGATTTTTATTTATCAAAACTTAATATTATATTTTTGTATCCAAATGTCTGTACTTATAATTACCTAAATAGCTGTGGTCCTGGGGTTGCCTTAGGAATTTAGTTCCTGGAACCATATGTAAAGCCTGGTTCTCACTGGTGATGTTAGCCTGAGAAAACAGATGTCCTTTTGCTCCTCATCCCTCCGCAAGTGAAAGAACGTCTGTTTTCTCAGGCAATGGCGATGTTAGTAGACGCATTAGCAGACACAACTCCAAGCTAGTGCATGTTTTTACTATCTACTCGAATTGGAGTCCAAAACATTGTGTTGTGGGTGGCAATCAATATTTAGGAAGCCCTTGTCAGCACAGGTGAAGTGAGTCCTGTCCTGAGATACCTTGAAATATTGTAAAATGTATTTGGCAGCTCTTAATGTTTTGTATAGAAATGCATGATTTTTGCTAATACAATTCTTGATTATAAGCGAAATATTTGAGTAAATGTACTCAACATAAATTTTCAAGATTCAAGAGATAATATTATTCTCTATTCCCTCCATAATTCAACTTTCAGATTCAGCTTCCTCTTCATCAGCTGAGCTTTCACTATCTGTAGATTCTTTAGAATCCGTACCATTCACTTCTGATAATTTCTTTTCTAACCATTTCTCCCTGCTTCTGTAACTCCTCAATTCTGCAATTTGTCTCTTTATTTTTTCTTCCAGTTCTGCCCTTGTCATTTTGTTGTGATTTTTTAGGGCAGAAGTTTTATTGCCCCTCTTTTGAATTCTGGATTCCCTATGGTTCACAGCCTTAAATATACACGAGCAATTTACACAGGAACGCTGCTGCAGAGATGATACCAATATTTTGCAATCAGTGGAAAACAGCTTTCTCTGGCCCTTGTTTAAAAGAATATCATCAAAAGATTTGTGTATGACCACAACTTTTTCCTTTGGATAAAGTGGACTTTCACTGCCAATAGTCACAGTTCTCCAGGATTCCTTTACATCAAATCCAAAACAGATCTCAAAGTTATCGAGAACTTCCAAAAGGGTTTTTACTTTCCACAAAGTAGGAACACTTTTGTTATCCCATATGTCTAATTCTTCTGCACTAATTACTCTGCCACTGCATAGGATATTGGCACATAGTTTTCTCACTGGATCTGTGTTGCTAGTGCCACTGGTGCTACTACTTTGTGACTGATTGATAGCAGAGTCAATATCACAGGGATTACAGCTCCTCTCATCATTTCCTTCAATACCATCTTCAGCACTATCTATTCCTGCATGTTCGTCATACATGCTAAAGTAGACTTCAAGCATAGCTGCATGTTTATCAACATAAAATTGTTGTATGCTTTTTCGGTATCTAATACCAAATGGATGAAGAAACATTTCTACTGTCCAGTCTGGAATTACAAGTTCTGATACTGGCAGACTAAAGACTGATTCAAAAAGTTTGGCTGCCTGATCCTGATGAACTGTTTTTCTTGTCAGATTCATATACCCATTTTTTCTCTGGTTATCATCAGGAATAATGTGCAGTCTTCTTTTTGTGTGTCTAACTTTATTTCCCCATATCATCTTGACTATTCTGCCTACTGTATATTTTTGCAAAGGTCTTGATTTAGGGTGTGCTTTGGAATATTCTGATGTAATTTCTTCTTTTGTGGTAAATGAACTTGAGTTTGGTGAATATGCGTAATTTTCTATGAACCTGGTAAAAATATAAAAATTATGTTACTATACCACATGTTGCTGAATGAGGGCATTTCATAGCATTCAACAACATGGGTGATTTTTGTAAATAAGATTGATTGTAATATTAGGATTTAGGATGGATGCATGGATGTGGATGGATAGAGGGACAGGTGGGTGGGTGGATGGATTGATAGGTGATGGACGGAGGGAAGAATGGATAGATGGATGATAGATGGATGGATGGACAGATGGGTAGATGGAAGAATGGGTGGATGGAAGAATGGGTGGATGGATGGACAGATTGGTGGATGAAAGAATGGATGGATATGGGAAACAATCAATCAAACAATTTCATCATGGTAAACCGCTCATGATCAGTGAAAACTGTCTTTGATACATGTTTTGTGCAATGGATGTGTGGAAGTGGTAAGTTGGACAGACAGACAGACAGATTGGTGCAGGGATGGGTGAATGGTTAGAGAGAGGGACGAATACAGTAGATTAACGAATGGATGGTCACATATGCAGATGGATGGACTGGTAAATCAATGAACAAAACCTTACCAACGTCTTTGCTTAATCGAAAATGTGAATGGCGGATTTTTTTCCTTCTTTGCTCCTGAATTCGTTGAATTACTGTTCATTTCTTCTTCTTCTTCGTCGTCGTCGTTCTCCTCCATATCATCATCTTCGAGTTCCACTATGTCATCAATTCTCTCTGGCTCGTTCTTGGAGTCTTCTAAATTAACTGCAGAGTCCATTGGTAAACATTCTGACCTGATAGATGTATTTGGAGGTTTTAATTTAACTAATTTAACTTTAATCAAATCGTTTTGCATCTCCACTCTGTATGCGTCCGCCATCTTTTCAGCTTCACCTGCAACTTTAACCAGGCGTTACTAGTTAAACGAGTGGAAACTGGGTAAACCAAGGGTAAACCACGTGTCTAAGGCACAGGAAGCCCACTTTCACAAGTTCATTTCCAAGAGGTGTGCGTTCTAATGGTAGGTGTAAAACATAAATATACCCATAATCTGGGTGGGTCTTCAAAGGGAGGGGTTGTAACCACGACTAGGAAAGTAAACTAATATTCTATGGTGTAGAAATTAATAGCAATTATTCTAGATTTGAATTGTATACTGCCAGGAAATATTTATAACTTCTTCTAGCTAAGAGAAGACCAAAATTCTACTCCTCTCCATGGTGTCCAGAGCACATTTAAAAGTGGGTGGGCTAGTTTGCAAATTAAAGGGAACAAAGGGGGGGAGGGGTGAGATTAGAAAATATGCAAAAGGAAAAAAAAAATAGGGGGCTATAGCCACCATCCCTGAAAATCAAGGAATAATTATCCTTTAAATATTATCCTTTTGAAATTTCATTCCTTTCTTCAGGGCGAAAGGAGAGGCATAAGTTTATATGAGTATTTTTTAAGATGAAAATATTCAGACCCTTACCATCCCGTAGGCCTTTTCTGAGTTTGATAAAAAGATGCATTTTGGTCTAGCCTTGTAAATTTGTACCAAAAATAAGACAGACCACAATGCACCATGTTCGCTATCTTAGAAAAGGTCTATGGCATTTAATCCTCTTCAATTCATTGGACAAATTATATTATTCCCTTGAAACCTTTTCAATTCTTGGAAATTACAACACTTTGTTGTCGTGGAATTAGGTATGGATTATTATTTTTACCTTAACATTTTCTTAGCCCTTCACATTTTCAGTCTCTTACAGACTAGCTGTCTCTATTCATTTGTTTCTTATTCTTGACTTTGAGGGACACTTTACATGCATACAATAGCTTGTTATCCTTCACGTCTGCACATGAAAACTATTCTTATGCAAAGTGCACCAGAAATTTGATGCAAATGACCCAAATAAATATATATTATTAACAACTTTGATTTGTGTTTATTCTTACAGGTCTGCACTGAAGAAGCTAAGTATTAACATCAATGAATATTTCAGTGTCGAAATGACATCTTTAGGCTCCAAGATAACACTAGCTGCAGCCTTGACTTTTGCTGCGACTATCACAGCTCTTGTTCACCAGATGCAGAATTCTGACCGACAGAGATTACGGCAAGGAGTAGAAAGAGATTTGGAAAGACAGGAAAGAAAACGAAGAAACATGCAAGAACTTGAGGAACAAATTAGACTGCGGGAACAGTTGGAGCAGAGAGATAAAGAACATACAAGTTGATACTCCAATTCTTGCTTTCAAAAAACGTTTCAAATGTTTTGCCATCCAATGAAGTTGTCATCTTCCAAAGTATGACTTGAACTTCAACACTTCTGAACAAACTTCAAAATACAGCTATTTCAAAAAACAATTGGTGAAGGTTTTGTTGCTTGTTGTATGTTGCACACCAAGCAAGATATGCAGTATGGTTAATGGGAACTCAAGCAGCAAAAGGACAGTACAATTTATATGGGATTTTCCCAAACTTTGTCTGCAGGTTTTTCCAGCATATTTTCTTCTGTACTGACATTATTTACATATGAATATAATACATTTCAAGCTTGTTAAGCAACATGCAACATGCAACAAAACCTTTACCATCCTATTTTGAAATAGCTGTATACCTTCAAAAGTTGTGGGAAATGCACAATTACTGTAATGCCAAGACATAATGTAATATAATGAATATATTTTATTCAAATTATTATAAAAAATCTAAATATGCGAGCTACAGTTAAGTAATGGATTTATTAACATTAGTAAATCCCATGCCGACACAGGACAGTAATATTCTAGTTGGCCCTCCAGTCCTGCTGTCGTCTTCAGAATCTTTTTCTTGTGTTTGCAGCTTGAACATTACTCCTGTGAAATCTTTTAGATACCTCAGAAATTGAATTCTGAAATTAAAAAATATAGAATATCTATGTGTTGAATTTTCTGGCATATTAGAGGGAAGTCACTAAACCCATGAAATAAAACTTACTTACATTAATGTGTAATAGTCAAATAGACACAAAAGAAAACAATGGAATTAGGGTCTACTAAAGTGTATGTAAAGGTTATATACCATTATCAAGGTGGATATGAGATATATCAACCCAAGGCGAAGCCGAGGGTTATTATCTAATATCCACCGAGGTATAAGGTATATAACCACCTTATATCATGATTGGGGAAGTTTCTTAATCATGGGGTTGATAACTAGATATCAACCTCCTTGGGAGTTTGATAACTAGATATCAACATGGTAAGCCACTGTTGGGTGAATATGAAGGGTAAAGACTGCCAGTGCACAAAAGAAACTGACTCAACGATGATATAATATTCTAATATCTATTTCACAGGTTCAGTGATTTCACTCTACCAATGAAAATAGGTTTAAACATTTTATTATTTTTGTTCTATATAGTTTTACTACTGTGTGTGTGGAAATAAATGAACCTGCGAAACATTAAGGTCCAAGATTTATGAAAATGATGTCTGAAGAAATTTGATTTAAACATGTTTTTAATGCTAAAATTAATGCTTACGTGTATGGTGTTAGCGGTCCTGTAAGAACCTTAGAAACATCTTGTTGTCCCATGGCCATAAAGAGTAATACAAGACTTTGGTGTCTAGAGTCAACACATCCACCCTGGATATAGCAGTGAAAGCAATACATTAGCAACATTGTTTTTTTAGTGTGTGATAAAATTCAGTATAAATACTGGTTTTCAGTTTCGACCACTTCCACTCGCACGCAATACCACTACATTCCTGCATACAACTTGCAACTCATGTTGATTTTTGTGGAGGAAAACCAGAGAACTTGGAGAAAAATCCTTGTAGCATGACAAACAAATTTATCCCAAAAATCATGGTGTTTCTTTATCATAACAACAAGGACTTTTAGATTGACAATGACTATAACTATGAGGAATAAGGCTGTGTGGTCACCTTATATATTTCATCTAGGAGCATGTGTGCTGTCTTTTTTCCTAAGTCTTCTGGTATTGTTGGTTCCCCTTGCCCTGGTAGGTTTGACGAACATTGTGCACCAAGTACAGCTCCTTTAGTTGTCTCTGCTACTAGTGATAACCCAAAACCAGACGATCTAAAAACCAAATGTTATACCATCTTAACAAAAACCTTGCATATCTGCATATCTGAGTTGTGATTGGATAAGACAGAAGAAAGAATCAAAGGTCAATTTCAGGAGGGACACTCATGAAATACAATTTTGCCATCACCACCAACACCCACCACGACCATCGTCATTAAAACCAACATCATTATCTTCACCATCATCAATGTACCATCACCACCACTATCACCACCATCATCATCAACATTAACACCCACCACCATCATCGTCATCATCATCATCAACACCACCACCATCATCATCATCGTCATCATCACCATTAACACCCACCACCACCATCATCATTGTCATCGTCATCATCACCATCACCATTAACACCCACCACCACCAACATCGTCATCATCAACACCATCATCATAATCACCATTGTCATTATCATTATCATCGTCATTTATCATAGTCTTGCAGAAAAAAACTATCAACAAGTTAGATATGACCAGTTAGACAACCCTCCTAATACAATGCTGAAATAAGCACTATAGATAACATACTTTCCTGCTTGTTGCCCTCGGCAGTGGTCAGTATAAATGTATATATCTGATACAAACTGATTCAAGACACCTCTAGTAGCATCAACTACTCTGTTCACCATGGAAGGAGACACTCTAGTAGCATAGCTGTTGTTGATATGTGTTAAGGTGGTCAAGTGAGTGAAGGTAGGGTGTAATTGTTCAATGAAAGTGGGGAATCAGAAGGGTGTCAGAACTTGTTTTGGACCTTTCTCAAGTGGCAGCCATTTTGACAATAGATTTTATCCCCAATAGCATCACACTGAAGTGCTTCTGCATGAGGTTATGCAGGTTGAAGCAAAGGTTTTTATTCTTGTGGAAATAAAAATTGGAACGGTGCGACAAAGGTCCATAAAGCAGCTATGTCTTTGGCCCCTCCAAAACAAACATACCAACCCCAAACTCTCCATAAACTAGGTGTATGACAACTCCCTCTGGATGGAATGCCAGCCCATTCCTCCCAATAATTGTAAAGCAGAGCATTGCAATTCAATGCAAGGGAATGTTCTGCGGATGGCCATGGATGACCCCTAAGCCTCAAGGCTGATATCGATATAATAATATTGATAATCAAAGGATACGCAAGGCCTCTTACTCTTTTTATTTTTCCAGGATCAGTAAATTGTAAGGGTCTAAGCATTTTTCTAACTGGACATGAAAAGAAAATCTGTCCACCACCCTCAGGAGGGCTACCTCTCTTGCTTATCTGTTGAGTTTGGTAAATATAAATATATATAACTGCTTTACCCTCCTCCCCCAAGGGGCAAAAGTTTTGATAGAAGAAGGGAAGGTCTGAGATGTATCAAATTTTGTTTGGAAAAGCTAGATAAAATATTGGCCTTCGCCACAGGTATCAATGTCTTCTCTTCCCATTGTCTTTCTTGTCTGGGTTTCCTGTGAAAGATGCTGACTTTTTCCCCTTTCATTCCCGGCCCACTCAGCCAAATTATCAAAGACAAAGGAATCCCAACAACAGAAAAATACAGAAGTTGTAACCACAGGGATCCCAACTGTTTAAATGGACAGACCTGATTTTCAAGTGGGAACCAACTTCAATCAATAGTATGATTCTGAGATATGATGAATGCTGTCAAAAGTATTGTGGGTGGCCATTAGAACGAAGCAATTTCAGAAAAAAACCTTTGTTGTTTTCATTTTTGTCCTAAATTGCCTTGCTCTAGCTCATGAACGCCTGCAATACTTTTGATGCTGATCATCACAACTCGCAATCAAACTATTCACTGTATTAACCACAGGTATCCCAACTGAATAAAATGGTCAGATGGTCAGACCTGAT
Source organism: Anthopleura xanthogrammica (assembly GCA_964019055.1). NCBI lineage: Eukaryota > Metazoa > Cnidaria > Anthozoa > Actiniaria > Actiniidae > Anthopleura > Anthopleura xanthogrammica. The sequence continues at coordinate 11,424,808 of OZ025215.1, forward strand.
ATAACACTTAATCATCTGTTGAAAAAAACCTAAAACGAATTCTTACTTTGATATCAAGACCCTCGTCATCCACAACAAATCTTTTAAGCAAAGGAATAGTAACCATTTTGATAACATCAACCTGCAAATGATTGAATAGAACAAGACATATTAAAGAATAATGCTCAGGACTAATAATTACAGTGAGTTGATAAAAACTTACCGAGGGATCAAAAGTATCATTAGTGACTCCTCTCATTGTCAGTCGTAAAGGTTTCTTACAAAACGGTGCCAACATGACCACACTCTCAAGGTAATAGCCAATGGCTCTTTGTGGATTACATTCATGGTCGATAGTGCCGCCAGCTAAAAGTCCTGGCTTGTAATAGATGCTTGTACCTGGAATAAATGACAGGATCCAGAAATGCCATTCTTAACTGTAAAACTCAATAAACCTTAACAAGATACTCTTCATAATTTATGGAAATAGAGGGATATATAGGGAGCGGACACCTTTTTGGTAATGTCATTTACAATCAGGGGTGGTGTAGCGGTTATGTCCAGTCACCCCTCACCCTGGGGTCTCTGGTTTGATTTTCAGAGACACAACACATGTTAGTAAAACAAACCCCTTTATTTAACAGCTCCCTTTAAATTTTGATTGAAAACATTGACCAGTAGTAAAAATTACCTTGTATCTATCCCCTACCCTGCCCCCCTCCTCATTAGAAAAATTCTGCAATGAACCTACAATCTAGTCATCATCTACCTGTTTCATTCACTTCTATATGTGAACCATTCGTTAACTTGTCCATAAGACGAATAAAATTAGCTTCAAAATCTGTAGAAAAATAAAAGAAGTCAAGAAACTGAATCTTTTAATGACTACAAAAAGCTTGAATAAAGCACAATAAATCCCTACCTCTTAGTCCAGGATTGTCGTCATCGGTTCTAATATTCTTTATTCTCACGGGCCTGCTACCGAGAGTAGCAAGAACGAGTCTTAGACGAAAATAATTGCATCCTTCATAAACTAACGTTGTGTCCGCCATCTTGAAAATAAAACACGTGGAATAGTTTTCCTTTTGGGCTTCCTGTGGTGTATAAGAGCTTTTAACGGCTGTGACGTATTTCCGGGTCCAACTTGCTCACAAAAAACGCTAAAACAAAGCGATAAATGCTCTCAATGATTTAACATCCACCTAAAACAGTTAGAACTTTGGACAAAAAAACCTTTCATAAAAAAAAAAATAAGAAAAATTTAAAAAAAACTGCTTATCGTTTTGGAGTCGGAAGTCGTGTTTCCATGTGAGTGACGTCACCTCATAGCTCTTGTACCGCGTTACAAGGATATCGTGGACTCAGTAAAGATTTCAAAATGGCGGACGACGACATGGGAGAGTAAGTTGAGAAAATATACCTTTGTTTTCTATGCTTACACTCTTTTGATTTAAGTAGTATTTGTCTTATGTTTAGATAAATAAATATTCTTTAAAACAGAAGTGAAATATTTAGATATTTCCCATTTGTTTTGATGATTTTTGGTATAATAATTTTGGGCACGTGGGCTTCCTTTTCTGACAGTTTTTAATCGTTTTGAACAAAATTAGTTATGATGATGATTTGGACGAAGTAGAAGAAGAAGAACCATTAGAAGATGTAGAAGAACTCGAGGTAGGTTTTCTTTATTAGGAATTCAGAAGATTCTAATAGATATTAATACCAGGATGTAAACAAATGTGTTAATGTGATCTCTAATTACTATATCCAGAAAGCATAGGTTTATCTTAATTATATCATCTTAACCCACGTCCTGTCTTCATACCTTGTTCACAAAGACAGGATGTAAGATAAGATGATATAATTATGCTTGTTAATAACATAATAATAGAGTGGTTTCATGGTACAGTTGTGATAAAAAGGTAAATTTTACACCGTAAAAAATAAGAAAGATCACTTACTGACATTTCAGATGCTAGTCCTTTGTCAGAGTAAAAAAGGTTTCGTGGTAGGCAAGTTATATGGCAAAACAATGGAAATTTTCTCCTTTGGGGAATGAAATTCCTTGCATGCAAAAAAATTGCATTGTTTTTGCCTAACAAAATGGGTGGCATGAAACCTCTGTTGCACAAAACTATCTTTTCATATTGAATCATATAATTTACCATTCTCATTCCATTGAGTATTATTTTTTTCCTCCTGGTATTTATAACAAGTTACATTCATATGTAAATATCATATTCATCTTACCCCTTTTCCCTTAAAAAAATGAAATATTTTTTCTTTTAGCCAACAGATGAAGCAGGGAATATAGACATACTTCCTGCACAAGGTATAGCTAGTGGAAGAAATGCGTAGTTATTGAACTAAATATATAAGCTATTGGATCCTCTACTTTTCCTTCAAATGTTGTTGAATATCATGGAGTATCCTAATTATAAGAAATTCAATGGTTTTGGGTGAAACAAGGGTATGGCCTTAGACACTGTAGTTGGGATCTGCGATATGATTACAGGACTCCGCATTACCTGTGAGTATAGTTTGCTACTGGGCCTGACCCTTGATTCAAGGGTTTTTCTCTGGGTTCTCCAGTTTTCCTCCCTCCAAAAAATGCAAAATTTCAATTTCATCGAAGAGTTAGGCATGCCGTGACTTAGATCAGCCCAGAGGTTTTTATGACAGAAGAATACTTTTCTTACACAAAACACTTGTTTGAAGATTATTAACAAAGTTCAATCGCACCTTATTTTAAGATGAGAATGTTGAACCAGCAAAGAGAATAACAACACCATATATGACCAAGTATGAGAGAGCAAGAGTACTGGGTACTAGAGCACTCCAAATAAGGTAACATAAGCAGCTTATGGCCCTTGGAATATATTTTGAAAATTTTTGGATATAGTCAACTGTCAAGCAAATTTTTTAAGAGAATTAAATTTTTCTTAATTTTTTAGTATGGGAGCTCCAGTTATGGTGGAACTCGAAGGAGAAACAGATCCTTTACAAATAGCATTAAAAGAACTTAAGTAAGTTGAACTTTTCTTTGCTAACACAATGTCATGATTTATTGTTATGTGAAATAAATTAGAAGTTGGGAAAGCTGTCAATCAAACTAGCTTTCTATTACAGCTGGTCAAACAACAGAAAAACTTAATTATAATTTGACTGATGTCTCCTTAAAGTCAACAGCCTTGGAAGTTGTTTTAGAGTCACACAGTAACATTAAACTTACTGCAATTATCATATTTTTTCAGAGCAAGAAAGATCCCAATTATAATACGACGTTATCTTCCAGATGGCAGCCATGAAGACTGGGGGATTGATGAGCTTATTGTCACAAACTAAAAAATTGCATCATACATGTTTTAAATTGCCAGAAATTGCTCATTCATAGTATGATCTTTCTTAATATTATTGAAGTCAAGCAGTCTAGTTGATATTTAAAGAAAGATTTTGCACAATGGCATCATTTTACTACCACTATCACAAATGCTTCATGAATTTTCTTTCTTGTTCAATTTGTATTTTCTCTTGAGAATAGACCCCTTTCTCATGACGTCAAAGCAGCTCTATTTGGAGGACAAAACAAAAGAATTTCAATCTCCAGAGAATTGGAACCTTTTGTTTTGTCCTCCAAATTGAGCTGCATTTCAACAAGGCAGGCAGTGGGGGGTCTATAGTAGGATGACTGGTGACAATAAGGTAACCAAACAAAAAAAATGTGCAACAGATTCTGGTAGTTATAGTTAACAATGCGATAATGCAGATGAACTATACAAGGTTGTTTTGTTGAAGCATTACTTGGCTAGAAGCAAACATTGAAATTCTTATGATCATTTTATGAACCTATGTGAACTCAGTATACTAAGCTGGAACATAATTTATTAATGTGCTTACAGTACATTGCCAAGAAACCCACAGTCATGTACAATCATGAACCTGGAAATATGTATTTTAGCATTGTTCTATTCATCACATGCCTTGTAAATAATATCCATGTCAAGGAAAATAGTTAAATCAATTTTTATCATTTTTGTCAGTCTCGCATTTTGTTTACGTTTATCATTTATTCATATGCAGTTTTTCACTTGTTTTAATTTTATAATACTCACGAAAAAATGAGTGGATTAATAAACAAAATATGTGAATGTATTTGGTTCTTACAGATTTGATGTGTTGTTCTCTCCCCCTTGCATTAAGGGTTTTTCTCTGGATTTTTCCAATTTTCCTCCCTACACATAAATCAACATGTGAAATAAGAATTGTGAATGTAGTGGAAGTGAGTGTGGATAGCGTGCATAGCAGTGCTTTTTGGGAGTTTGAGGGGGGAGGGGGGTCTAAGTGCAGCTATGCAGGCTAGAGTGTGAAGTGTGCCACATACTTACAAATCAGCCTTTGGCTGGTAAGACCCAGCAACAACTCCTAGTATCATGATTTAAAAAATATCTTTGACATCGACTTTGCAAACAACAACACACTACAAAAGGAGTAACATTTTATTCATTGAACCACAATGATGTATAATATTCCCCAAATCACTTTTCCCCCAAATATTGCAATGAAACAGCATAATAATGCCACCCATTACAATAAGCAACAGTCTAGTCTCTTACCCTTCGTCTGCTTAGTAAGTTTCTAGACAATAAAAACAGTAATGGTAGTACCATTTCTCAAGGTGATTAGCCAAGTTTTTTACTAAAGATTATTTTGTCATTTTTTTTTTATTCACCATTTTCCTTACATCGGATCACTGGTCACAGACAAAGCATTCAATTGAGGCTGCAAGGTAGTTTCAAAGGATTATTCAAATTTGAAATTTGCAGCCTCGACTGAATGCTTTGTGAACTGATGTATGGAAAGTGGTGAATACCTCCCTGCTGAAATATACCAGTATAGTATACCAGTGACAGTCTATATTAACCTTTAATTGATTACTGGTTAAATTCAAGTTGATCATAGTGAAAAATAAGCCCATTTAAAAAAAAAAATCCCCTCCCCCCCCCCCCAAAAAAAAACCCTGGAAAATTACTTAAAAATGCATTATATAATTGTATAAAACAGAATTAAAATTCAGTGTTAGTTTTCATTTGTGATTGGAGAAGGTGTGTGAGATGGTGTTGTGGAAGTTGGTCGAACCTTTGGTTTAGGTGCCTTATTCAAAACCTGCCGTATTCCATTTTTTTCATCAAAAGTTTTCCAAACTTCATACAAGTTCAAGATTTCTTGAGTGATTTGTACTATTTTGTCCATATCAACAGAAAGCTCTGCAAACCACTGCTTGGTGTCTTTCTGTTGAATAACGCAAGCCATGTGAATGGCAGCCAGGGCAATAAGGTATGGAGGATATAGTAAGCATACATCGGTTCTTAAGCTGTCATTCACGATCCTCCAAGCAATTGGTAAAATGGAATCTTCCATGGCAAGATCTGAGACATACTGGGTTAGTGGTCGGTAGGGGTGATATACAATCAGGCAGCAATCCATCATCTCTAGGAGGTAAAATTCGCACTCTACTACCTGGAAAAACAAAAGGATTCTCTTGTAATTCTCTTCTATTCTCTTCTTATTTAATTAACTTGTATATTTCCTTAGCTTATACAATAAATTAGCAACATAAAGACTGGGGGCTAACTAGAAAACTTACCAGTTAATTTAGCCCTCAGGCTCAACTTATATATATACAATATTGTAAAAAACTATTTATATATACATGGTAACTAATTTGTTGTATTTTTTCTTACTATAAAATTGTCAAACTGTTAATTTAATGAGCAATAAATTTTGATTTGATTTCTAAAATACCTATTAAAAGTAGTAAATTCCATCTAGCTTTTGTACAAAGGTATTTTTTGATCATTTTATAAGGTTTCTGTTATGATCCTATACCAGATAAAATGCATATATTGTGTAGTTTTTGTTAACAGTCAAACCTCCCCCATATTAATCATTGCAGTCATTCTCAAGAAAGTTAGAAGACAAAGGCATGGCAGCCATGTTGGTGGTATTAACAAAGGAGATTAATGAGAAATCTTTCATTAAATAACCAACATGGTGGTGATAAAGTGACTTGCAAAATTTGCAAGGAATTTAATGAAGAATCTTTGAAATGATTTTTGTCTTCACAAAGACTTAGTGAGAAAGTCTAACATTCCTACTTTTGGAAATGATTTCTCTCTTCACAAAGACTTAGTGAGAAGGTCTAACACCCCTCCTCTTGGGAGAGGAATGATTTTTTTTCACATTACGTCATGCTGGTGGACCTTAGAAGTAGATACTAATTTACTATCTATTGTTAAGGTCGACCAGCATGACCGCCATGTCTTTGTCTCTTGGCTCTCTCAGGAATGGTTCTCTCCCTTCCTTTGCCACAGAAAGAGATTAAGAGACAGAGGTATGCAGGGAAAGATAAGATAGGCCTTTGTTTCCTTTGTTGTTACCTGACTCATTCTGTAAGGAAACTGTTCCATTTGAAAAGCATGAAAAAACTTGGTCTTCAAAACAGCAGTACAGGCCGTACTCAATCTATTATTCGATATAACTCCGCATTCCTCCACTTTAGACGACAGATACACACAGGTTGGTGCTACGAGCAGAGAATCGATGCATTTAAGAGAATTCTTGGCGTAGAATCGTTTGAAGAAAACCGTAGCTGTCGCAATGACTTGTTGCCTAAGTTTCAAATGTTCTCCCAAGGCTTGGATAAAATTGGAATAAAATATATGAAATTGTTGGTATTCAGCCTCTGTAAGAATTTTTAAATCATTCTGTCTTTCCATTAATATTTCTTCGCGGTCTAAAATCCATTCATTGTTATGAGATGAGAGCCAAAAGTTCGCAGCCATTTTTAATGGAGGATAAAAAGAAAGAATTCAGTCAGGCGTTGCTCGTAACTGGGACCGGAAAGGAACGACACAGGAAGCCCATGCAAAGTATCATAGTCGAATTTTATTCAACTCGGTTAGTCTTTATTTCTGTTTATTTTTCCAAATTTTGATTTGAAAATATTGTTTCTGATGTCGCAGCTAAATGTGATTTTTTCAGCAACAATTCAGTTGCTGTTCAGTTGCCTGCGTCTTTTTTTTCTTGTTAACCAAACGTTTTCTTCATAGTTATTGTGGTATGTTCTTGTTCGCTTGTACATTGGAAGAAAATATCAAAATAATTCAAAAACAGGTGTTAAATTTTTGTAATTTTTTCCCCCATCTTTTCCAGGTTTTATTTTTAGCGAAAGTGGGATTCCTGTGTTATACCCATGATGCTTTTGGGTCTCAACAGGGTGGTTTCACTTTAGAACCACCGAAGCGTCTTTAATTTTTACCCGTTTTTATCTTCTTTTCATCATGTAGGCGCTTAAAATATATCGTAAATATGTCCTGAATAGGGGAATTATTCAATTAGCTTGCAGTAATTATCATTTCTTGAGCAAAAGCAGAAAAAATGGGTTAAATTGGTTGGAGAGTGAAGACAGTGAAGGCGGAAGTACATGTAAGCTTATGGCGTCATTTCTCTTCAAGTCGAGGACGAAGGCATTAAACAAAATCAAGAAACAAGAAAGTGAGCTAATGTCGAGAGACTAATTTAGGATTTTATTCGACATGCGATTAGACTTTAGTCGCATGGTTTAAGAGTTACTTTGCTAGCATGGCTCACCGAAGAAAGAAAGGAGGAAAATCCAAGCCAAATCCCAGGGCTGAACTAGCTAATACCTTACTAAATGTTGTAAAGCACAACAACGAACAAGGAGCCCGTAAATTAATTAAGAAAGGAGCTGATGTCAACTTCACTTTTGATGATGGAAAGACCTTATTACTCCATGCCATATCAAAACGAAGCCGTATCGTTTCTGTCTTAATCGATGCTGGTGCTGATGTCAATACAACTGACAAGGAAGGCAAGACTGCTTTAATGTATTGTGCTGAATGTGCACCTGTCAAAAAAAGGAAGCGTCGGAAAGTTCCATTGCAGAGTGGTTCTTATCACGAAGTGGTTTTTACATTAATACAGAAAAAAGGAAATGTAAACATCAGTGATAAGAAGGGGAAAACTGCTTTGATGTATGCTGTTCTATATAACAGAGCTAAGATTGTTACTGTATTATTAGAGGCTGGCGCTGATGTCAGTAAAACTGATAATGAAGGCAGAACTGCTTTGATGTATGCTGCTCATGAACGTAGTGTTGATGACAAGACTATATTTACCTTGTTAATTAAGGCAGGTGCTGATGTGAACATTGCTGATGTCCAGGGTTTGACTGCTCTGATGTTTGTAGTAAAAAGTAACAGGTTCATGATCAGTAGAGTTAATGAATTAGTTAAAGCTGATGCTGACGTCAACAAAACTGACAAAGAAGGCAGAACTGCTTTGATGTGTGCTGCTCAGGGCAATAAATGGTATTATGGGAATTACAAGAAAGAGATTGCTAGGGTTGAGATGTTACTAAAAACTTTGATTGACGCTGGTGCTGATGTCAGTGTAACTGATAATAAGGGTAAGACTGCTTTGAACTATTTTCTTGAATATGACAACAAACATTTTGCATGTGCATTGATTGATGCTGGTGCTGATGTAAGTGTTATTGACAGACATGCCAAAACTGAACTGTTATTGTGTTCCTCGAGAATTGGCTATCAAAAAGTTGTTCAAGAAATGATCAAAGCTGGTATTGATATTAATGTCAAGAATGATCAGGGTAAGACTGCTTTGATGTATGCCACCCAACATAACAACGAAAGTATTGCTTGTGGATTAATTAATGCTGGTGCTGATCATAGTGTCATTGATAATGATGGCCAATCTGCATTGTTCTTTACTGCAATCAGTGGTAATGAAAGTATGGTCCAGATATTGATTACAGCTGGTGCTGACCTGAACATCACTGATAATCAGGGTAAGACTGCTTTGATGTATGCCATCCAACATAACAAGGAAAGTATTGCTTATGCATTACTTGATGCTGGTGCTGATCATAGTGTCATTGATAAAGATGGCAAATCTGCATTGTTCTTTACTGCAATCGGTGGTAATGAAAGTATGGTCCAGAGATTGTTCAAAGCTGGTGCTGACCTGAACATCACTGATAAACAGGGTAGGACTGCTTTGATGTATGCCATCCATTATCACGAAGAAAATATTGCTTGTGCATTACTTGATGCTGGTGCTGATCATAGTGTCATTAATGAAGATGGCCAATCTGCATTGTTCTTTACTGCAATCAGTGGTATTGAAAGTATGGTCCAGAGATTGATCAAAGCTGGTGCTGACCTGAACATCACTGATAATCAGGGTATGACTGTCCTTACCTGTGCTGTATTGTATGGTAGAGATAAAGTACCAGTAGTTGTTGAATTAATTAAGGCTGGTGTGGATGTCAATATAACTGATAACAAAGTCAAAACTGCATTGATCTATTGTGCTCAGAAGGGTGAAAAATCATTAACATACAAGAGATATTATGATTATCATATGATTACCAAAGAGAGTGATTGGGACGAAATCGCTAATATGTTGATTGAAGCTGGTGCTGATGTTAATATAACTAATAACAAGGGGAAAACAGCTTTAATATATGCTGTGGAAAATAACTGTGAGCATTTAGCCTGTGCACTGATTGATGCTGGTGGGAATGTCAATATAATTGATAAAGAAGGGAAATCTGCTTTGAGTTATTCTATTCAAACTAAAGATTACAAAGTTGATGATTCTGAAAGAATGGCATGTAAGCTGGTCAAGGCAGGTGCTGATGTGGACATTACTGGTGATGAGGGAAAAACTCCTCTGATGTATGCTGTTCAGGACAACAAAAAGAAATTAACAAGTGCATTAATTGAAGCAGGAGCGGATGTCAATATATCTGATAATAATGGTAAAACTCCTCTAATGTATGCTGTTCTACACAAAAAGAGAAACTTAATGAGTGCATTAATTGAAGCAGGAGCTGATGTCAATATATCTGATAATAATGGTAAAACTGCTTTGATGCATTCTCTTCAAAGCCAACATAACAAGCAGGAAAGTTTAGCTCTTATTGATGCTGGTGCTGATGTTAATACCTGTGACCATGAAGGTAAAACAGCCCTGTTCTATTGTTTATCTCAAAAAGATATCATCCTTGCATTGGTTGAGGATGGACATGCTGCTGTGAACAAGAGAGATAGGTATGGCAGGTCTGTGCTGTTTTATAGCTTCAATGAGTCTCTGGATTCAACTTGTTATCTTCTTGAGAAAGGAGGCAATCTGAATGTAAAAGACAACTGCACTATGAGCATCATTTCCTTTTGCATTGAAAACTTAATGGGCAGAAAAAAAGGTTTTTCAGCTCACTTCCAAAAGCTTAATACCTTGGTTGGAAAAAGAATACAACCTAATACAATATTTGAGGCAATTATTAATGCAGTTTTTTGCAAGATCTTTTATTGTGAAGTACTATTGCAAACAAGAGAAAGAAAAGCAGCAGAAGCCTTTGATCTAAGAAACAGCACAAATGCAGCACATAGCTTTGTTGTAAGGAACATTATGGAGGCCATGCATGTAGCTAAAAAGTATGTTGCAGAGCAAGCTGCTACAAAAAAAGAGAAAATTCAAAAAGTCATAGAGATGATGAAAGAAGACAGGTATTTGTATACAAATCTTGAGAAAATTGCTGACCTTCTTGTTGAATTGGGTGCCAACCCCCATTATGCAGATTCAGATGGAAATACAGCACTTCACTATGCTACCTGCCTGCCTCTAGTTGAACCACATGAAACTACTGTTGCCATGACAATGTGTCATAAACTGGAAGATCTAGGAGTATCATTCAATGCAAAAAATCACCAATATAAAACTCCTCTTTTGTTTTGTTTGTCCAAGAAAGAGTGGATAAAAACCAGTATAAGCAGTTCCAAAATCAAAACCTTGCAAGAAATTTGTAAATATTTATTGGAAAATGGATCAAGTGTTGAGGAGACAACAAGAAGTGGGAAGACAGTTTTTCAATTGATGCTGGAGCTGTTTCAAGAAGGACTTTGTTTGAATGAGAAAATAGGAAAAGAAGTTCTAGCTGAAACAATGAAAATACTGGAGTTGTTTCCATGTTCAAGGCCACTAGCTGAAATGACTGTCAACAAAAGGGATGCCAATCTCAACTCTCCACTTCATCTTTGGGCAATGCTGGAACTACATTTGTGCTCAGAAAATGACAGTAGCGATGTTGAACACATTACCTTGAAGAATAACCTTTTAGGCACAATTTTTAATTATCTTGTAGCTTGTGGAGTAAAATTAAATGACAGAAATAAGAATGAGGAAACCCCTGTGCATCTGTGCAGATCCTGGACTGCTGTCAAACTTTTAATAGATGCTGGAGCAAACCCCAAAGTCTTGGATTTGAAAGGGTGTTCACCTCTCCTGGTTGCATCAAAGAAACTTTCCCTTAAAGATAAAGATCATCTTTACCAAGATGTTTCACAAGAACCAAAAGCTTTTTGGAAAACGGTCCTTGACCACAATCTTGATCCATGGGCTGTAGACAATCATGGCACAACTGTTTTAAGCATTCTCATTCAAGTAGGAGCCTTTGATTTGGCCAAAGCGTTGGTGGAAGTTGCTTGTGAGGAGAACTACATTCAATCTGATACCATAGCAGTTTCATTCTTAAATGCTGTTTGCAGAGACAGCTCTACGCGCAAGCAATGGAAGAGCATCCTTGTTGAGATGATTTTACAGTCAAGGAAGGCTAAACCTATCAGTTATATCAGCAATGAAGATACCGCTCTTCATCTCTGCTGTAGAAACATTGTAAAATCTTCAGAAGAGTCCATTTGTAAGGAAGAGATTTCCGATTATAATGAAGCTGATACTTCTGTGAATAGTGCTAAAACATCTGTTCAGTGGACAATTGCAAAACAGCTTCTTACATATGGAGTGGATTGTAATGCTCGTGATGCATCTGGCCAGTCTTGTTTGGACATAGCTAACAAGTGCCCAGCACTTAAACAATTCCTGTGGAAACCAGTAGACATTGACGAAGTTCCATTGGCATTCCCATGGACATCCATTTCAACGAAGTACAAGCCCATTCTGTCAAATGTTGCTAGAAGACAAGAGTGCAAACAGCTAGACCTATATTGGTATCATGAAACCTATATACAAAAGGGTTCATTTGGTCTTGTTTTTGCTGGGATGAATGAGAAGGATGGCAGGGAAGTAGCTATCAAACGCATTGAAAAGTTGCACAACCAACAATTAGAAACAGATAAGAAGGAAATTAAAATTCTTACTGCCCTTGCAGACTGCGAACACGTGGTTCGATATTTGTCCTTTACTGAAGATGAACACTTTTGTTATGTGATTTTGGAGCTGATGGAGGGAAACCTTGATGATTACCTTAATGGTGCTGCTTTTGATGATACAAAAAGTATTCAACTCTGTGGTGATGTGTTAAATGGACTAAAATATCTGCATCAACAAAATATACTTCATCGTGACCTCAAGCCAAGCAATATTCTGTTCAAAACCTATCCTAAATTGTGTTTGAAAATTGCTGACTTTGGTCTGAGCCGTCGTATTGATACCTTTGGCACTTCCACAACATCCAGTGGTTCTGTTGTTGGCACAAGATGTTGGATTGCTCCAGAGGTGCTCAAGTGTTCAAGTAAGAAAACCAAGCATCAAATGGCCTGTGATGTGTTTTCAGCTGGACTTGTCATTTATTATATCCTGTCAGGGAAAAAACATCCTTTTTCCCCAGCTGACTGTGAAAATAAAAGTGAACTGCAGATCTACAATGAAACAGAAGCCAACATAATACATGGTAAGATGGAGAGTTTCAGGTGCAGTACTCTCTGTCCTGAAGCTACTGACCTCATGCATAACATGCTGGACAGTGACCCAACTAAACGACCCACAGCAGCTATGGCACTGACACATCCATGCTTCTGGCCTGAGAAGAAAAAGATGGACTTTTTATCTGCTGTTGGAAATCAGCCAGAATTCGAATGCCCTCGTGCATACTTGCATAAGAGAACACTGCCTTTGAGCATAGTAGAGAAAGAGCTAGATGGTAAATTGAAAAGCATGATAATGGCACACCCTACATGGAATGATCCAAATTATGTACACATGCCTACTATTTACACAGAAATGACGAAAAAGCATAAGCCATATGATACTTCCTCTGTAGTGGAGCTGGTGAGGTTCATACGAAATACTCTTGCACACGTCTCTGAAGACATGCGACCAACTCAAGTAAAAGAACTTGTGCTTGAAGACTTTGTGTTTCTGGAATATTTTCCCAATCTTGTCATGAAAGTCTTTAAATGTGTTAAAATGCATGGATGGGATTCAAGAGAAGAAATCAAGTACCAACTGAAATGAACAGCAGTAAAAATTAAGGTAAAATATTATTATTTATTTTGTCCTAATTTAGAAGACCTCATCAAATTTTCTAACTTTTTACTTGTTTAGAATTTTCGTTCAGTTTTCACTGCCAAGTCTGTGAGTGGAAATTTAGAGGGAAGAAAATAACTTGATGGGAGCATCAGACCTTGGTTAAACAAGTACAAAACCATTAATTTTTGGCTATTTTTCTAATGTCTAATGTTTTGGCCACATCTTTGAGACACAATAAAGGGATAGTAGGATGGGAAACAGAGAGTGGGGGAACCAAGGGCCCATTTCTGAGATATGCTTCACTTGTCACACACAAAGGTTTCAGTACTTTGCTACATGCTAAATAAAATTTATTATTTCCCCCCGTCACAAAATCACTGAGTTTTATGCACAAAGTCTCACAGTGATACCATTGTGCCTGTACCATTATCTCAGTCTAAGTGGACTATTGATGTGGAGGTCTGTTGTCAGCCATTATTTGTCTGGCACCCAGTAGTACCTTTTGCACCGGCCTATACCTATCTGTCATTGAGAGACTGACCAGACCAGGAGCTTAATATTTTGAGTTTATAATGTTGCATAATTATAAACATATTTAATTGTTTTCAGACCACTTAGAGCTGTTCCAACCTTAAGGAAGAAATGAAGTCTTTGAACTTGGGATGAATGATGCTGCCGATAAGAGACATCATCAGCAATACACAAAATCAGATACTCATAGTTTTTGTAGTTTTTATATACAGCATGTATCGTGTTTTGCATTTATTAATACATTTATAATGAGAGCTGTGCAGTCCATATTGTAGAAATGACTGACCTGATATAACTTTTCTAAGGGAAAATGTTGTTGTAGATATCAGCACAAGGTGACTGGTGAAGTCCTGTTTCACTGTGTAATTTTCTTAGCAACTACTCACAACAGTGTTGCAAGACAATTTGCTGGTAATGCAAGACAAGTTCCTGAGGAAATTGGAGTGTAACAGGGGCTTTATGCATTAATCTGTAAAAAATCATTAGAATACACACATCAAGCATTCCATGCTACTGCTCTAAGCGCATGCTCAGGGGATTAAAAAGTGGGATAATATTTTGTAAAATATTCAATTTTTTGGTATATTTGACTCAAAATTCTCTTAACGGTACGTGATCTTGAATATTCAATGAAAATTGTGTTTGACAAGAAAAATACAACTAAAATATGTTTTACAAAATATTATCTCACTTTTTAATCCCCTGAGCATGCGCTTAGAGCAGTAGCATGGAATGCTTGATGCATGTATACAATCATGCAAAATATTAGTAGCTAAGTTACTACTGGTAGCTATATACTAGTTATACAATGGTTTTCAGTCACATGCCGTGGAATACCCCACTAGTCACTTGTAGTTTCTAGTATACACACAAGCCTTCAGGTGAGAGTGTATACAAAGAAAATCCAAGTGACAAGTAGGATATCCACAGTATGCCACGAGAAACCATTGTATAACCATTTTATTCCACACCATAGAAAAAACAAATGTGTAGATTCAATGCGCAGTGCATGATGGAAAGGAAGAGTGAAATACCAACGAATATATAGTTACAATAGCTTCCATGCTTTCAGATTGGCTGTATTTTCTATGGTGTGGAATAAAATAATATACAAACTTATTCAAAAAAAATATATTTGACCTCATGTAAGAAAATAAGTTTTGTAGGCTATGGATGTAGGTTTTTGGATTAGTGATTTATAAGGAAAGTAGGTTTTTGTAGGCAATGAGTACAAAAGCTTTTTAGACAGGAACCATATTTTCATTCTATATTCATAATACAGGGAAAAGTGGGTTTTGTAGACTATGAGTCAGTTTAGAAAAAGGTTCATTTTGTAGATCGAGTTAGGAGCATTGAAATTTGTACTTACATTTGCATTAATGAATAAATAAATAATGAATAAATGAGAATTAACAGTGGATTCCACACTCTTCTTTCACTGCATTTCAATTGGAATTTAGAAGTTGATTTTTGTGGAGGGAGGAAAAACCATAGAACAGGAAAAACCCTCGAAGCACAGGAGAGAACCAACCAACAACTCAGTTACAATTCAGTTTCGTTGTATTTTCCAAGCTTTCACCCTCACAGCCTGGACTGTTGCAGAGAAGATCACTTCTCTATGGGAAAAACTAGAGGTTTACTTTTGTATTCTTTTATTCTCCTCTTGTTCCAACAAGAATGCATGTAAAAAGACTGCATTCATCAGTAAATGCTTGAACAAAACTGGTTTGTTTTTTTTGAAATTCTTTGAAACATAACAGTATGACAAGCTGAGAGGGTCATGTGAGTTTAATGTTTTGAAAACTTTACAAAATGCAGTCTCATCATGATAATCGTGATAGTATATGTATATAATAATGATATATGATAGTAAACTAGTGCTAGAAAAATTGTATCACTACAGAAAAATTACCTAGAATTAAAAATATTGGCATTAAAACAGATTACTGCTTGTTCGATTTGGAAGGTTACATGTATTTGTATATTGATAATATAATTTCTAAAAAAAGAATGTAAGAGAAAGAAAAACTTAAACAAACAAATAACATAGCTAAAAATCACAGCAAATACATCAAATCCACTGTTAAACCATCTCAGAACAAGTGTCATTCCCTTTAGTATTGTATTTCATTGTTTATAAGCAATAACAGAGTAGATTTTAAAATGAAAGAAAATACTTGAACAAAGAATTTTGTTATCAAGTAGATGACATGTTCTGAAATGGGAAAACATTTTATCCAAGTGAACTTGGTCTATTCTGATGATGGCTGGTTGAACTGACAAAATTGCCAGATAAAGATGGGGCTTCAATCTTCAGGTTCACTCTTCACACTGGCTGGTGAACGGCTGCGAGACTTGCTGTGGGACTGGCGAGTATCTCCATTATTTCTGTCTTCTTTTGGGCTGAGCCTTTCTTGTTTTGGAGATGCATCAGGAGAACTAGAAAGAAAAGAGAATTTTTATACTTTAATTTTTTTTTCTTAGATGATTAAAATCAAGAAAACAAATTGTTCTTACTGGCTTCTATCTTTTCTGCGTTCGCGGAAAGGACTTGGAGACCTGTGTTCTCTTTCTCTGGAGCGAGATCTTGAGCGTGAACTGTACCTCTTCTCATAGGAATGTGATCTGGATCTTCTTCGTCTAGATAATTAAAGTTTGATCAGGTTAATGCTAGCTTTTTCAAGTTTGAAATAAAATGTTGATTAACTCTTACCTTGGAGACCTGCTTCTAGACCTGCTTCTGCCACGACGAGGCGACCTTGACCTACATTAACGGAGAGAGAGAACGCATTTATAATTATGAATTTTATATTATTGTGCAGACTCTCAAACCCCCAAAATAAATAAAAATACACTAAATATCTAGTTTTAATAATTCTTTAGCAGGGGTTTATAATTTTAAGATATAAAATACAAAAAGATATGTTTTAGACAATTAACTTTAAAGGTTAAAGATCACAACTAATGCTACAAAATGACTTGTTATAGACCAAAAAGCAAGAACTAGAACTCCACAATGTCAATCAATCAAGTTCATTAATTTATGAGGATTTTTTTAGCTTCATTGATGGATCCAAGGATCTGGCTTGAGGACAAATATCTATTGATATGGGATCTCTTGTCACCAAGCTAGATTAGGGTATGTACATTTTGTTTATCAATTTAAAATTTTGATGAAAACTAGATGCCAATTTTTTTAATTGTAATTTATTAATTTTAGAATTTTAAAAAGGTTTTAGCCATTCACCATTTTCCATACATTGGTTCACTGGTCAAACACAAAGCATTCAAAGCTTAAGGTTCAAATTTGAATAATCCTTTCAAACTACCTTGCAGCCTTGATTGAATGCTTTGTTTTTTACCAGTGAACCGATGTATGGAAAAGGGTGAATGGTATTTATTTTATAGTATGGTCTTTTGTTCGTCAAATTTTAGAACCTCAAAGTTTTATTCAATCGTACATGCTTTAGATAGTGGTCAATAACCTAGCAAAGTTAATGCCCAGTGAATATCTTATGAAACAAATACCTAACAGTGCTCAACACTAATGCCGCAATAGCCAATAGATCTTTTTACTCAGGCATGTCAATTCAGACCAGGTGTCATTCTCTAGATTACCATTTCTTTGTTTAACAGTTGTGCATGTTGATAAGACTGATGAATATGGATACAACTAAAACAAAGAATCTTAGTCTCAAGAGAACGGCAAGTGCTCTGAAGCGAGAAAACAATCCAACCACAGTAAAGAGGTCATATTTTTGTTTTAACAATAAATGCATTTTTTAGTAATAAACACATTTTTCAGCCATTTTAAATCTGTTGCATGAGAAAGAATATGACGGCAAGTTAGTATTAAGCACTGCAGTGTATATAAAAAAAGTTTTAATTTCACTTATTCTTTTGTCTGTTTAAGTGTAATGAAACAAACATGAATATAGTGAAAACAAAGCTTTAAACTGACTTTATTTATACTAACAATTTGTTTCATCTCAATATTGTCAGTGTACTTCATGTTTTAGTGAGATCAAGAAAAGCGATCCCTGTAATTTTGTGTTATTTGTTAAGTTTTAAGGTGTTGAGTGGAAAGTTCTGGAAGCATTCTTATTTATGATAAAAGGTATGTGTGATCACATAGGAGTTGCTCATCAAGTGGTCCCTACCAGAACAAGCTCAACCATGCTTAACGATCACAGCTATAACCATTATTAATCAACCCATCTGAGCGCAACAGAATGAGAGTACTTACTCAGAGAAATGAATTTTGAATGGCAAGTTTTGTGATCAACGAGCACTGTAGAAAATTTTCTCGAATTCGCTGAAGATCACAGGTTGGTAGAGAGGCTAAAAGACTTAGGACGGGGGATGGTTGATGGACCACACCACTACAAGGCAATGTTGAGGCACAGTGCAAGGCAGGTGACTCTCGTGTGTTGTGAGCGAATTGGCACCGAAGATGGAGAATGCGCTGCTAGTTGGTTGTGGGTTGCACGCCCGTAGTTTTCAACAAATCACATTACATTTCTGCCCTGCATTAATACAACAGGTTTAGTGTGAAATATCCTTGATATATTAAGACTAAAGGAGCAAGGATATTTTGTTTGGATTATACAGTAAAACATGGGCCCACTGGAATTGTCATTATAATATCTGGGTCAAATATATTCTGGGTTTTACCTTATGAAACAGCAGTAGAATAAGAATTCAAATTCACAACCGTTGGCATAGTTACTTTCCTTAACATCTGGCATACATCAGTATACTGAAACCAGTATGCTTTATACTCTTAGCCAATCAGAATGCTTTTTTTTAACAAAGATCAATTTCACAGTAAACAGATCCTTTTTAAACAATTAAAGTTTGATGTTCAGGGGGAAAAAAACCTGAAACACATAAACCTTACAGATATCCAAAAAAATCTTTTATCTTTTGCTTTTCGTTGGAAAAAAAACCACGCGAAGCAATGCATGTCAAAATGCTGAGAAAAATCTTTTCAAATAATTTTGAGCGTTCACAAACGCAAGCCATTATTGTCATAATAAAATGTCAAAAACTGTCAAGATCAGAAAGCTTTTTGAGTGTTTTCTAAAATGAGACGGATATGAAATAATCCCTTTTGAAGAAAACCTACCGAAAAGCTTATTATAAATTGGAAGAATTACGACAAGGAAGAGTAATATGCAAATGAGCTCATAACATTTCCGCGTTGGTTTGGCTCCCCTTTTGATCGGGCGCCTCTGGCTTGTTTGGAAAGCCTTAATCGCTAAAAGCACGAAATCTGAGTTTCTAAGAGTTCAAAGAAAGGATAATATAAAGGGAGGATAAAGCAAGAAATTAAACATACTGATAATAAATGATTATAGGATAAATATTTATAAGGAGATGTTCATAGAGAAACACCTTACCTGGAACGACGGCGTTTTCGTGTACAATCACGGGCAAAATGACCAATTCTTCCGCATTCATAGCACTTCTCTGTCAGTCCTAACCTAGCTGCTCTTCCTCCTCGAGTTGGACCGCGAGCCATTTCAACACGAATGTTTGTTCCGCAAATGAACTTTCCGTCAAGAGCTCTTACCGCGTCTTCAGCATCTCTTCTGTCTTCAAACACGCAAAACGCGAAGCCTGGTGGATTTCTGGCCACCCAAACGTCCTTCAAAGGACCGTAATATTCAAATTCGCTTTCTAGCTCTCGTTTCGAGGCGTTATCACCGAGATTTCCAATGTAAACCCGAGCCATTTTGCAGGGTTTTTTTTACAGCGTCTTTTACAACGTTGCTTCAAAATGGCTGACAAGAGACCAGGTGCATCGGTGCATCGGAGGCAATGCTTTACGAGCCTCATCGGCTAAGACTCGGAAACGACTCGGAAATCGTTCGTTTTACCACAGGGAACCCATACTCTTCGTTCTTTTGAATACCTCCTTTTGAATAACTGTACTACGAGATTTTTTAATCAATTTTGTTTGTTATTTTATAATCTGCGTTAATTTCCTAGCGAATTCGATATATCTTAAAATCTGAAAAACTTAATTAAAATTTAATTAAAATCTTGGGCTTCCTGTGGTTATTCAAAGTTTGTTCCAGATCTCCGCGCCAAAATTGAATAATCAAACATGGTGGATGTTGAAGATGAAAACTTTTGGAAAGAAATTTGGCATTAGTTTTGAAGGTTAAGACCGTAGGAAACGCCGTTGAAAGCAAACAAGAATGGCCGACGAAAGCTCTGATTCGCTTATGCAATACTTGAATGGTGAAATATCGGTCTTTGAATGGCTAGAAATTGGTGATGATGATAAGTACAATGAAAGCAAGGAGGCAAGCATGAAGCTAGTTGATGATGATGAGGATGATGATGATGGTGATGGTGATGATGACTTAGAAGAAGAAGATTTAGAGAATGAAGGACAAGGAGACGATAATACTGGTAAGCAATTGTTTTATGACATTAAAGAATAAATAAATGGGATTTAGTAGACTGGCATCTTCACACTAAATACGTATGAGCCAATTCCAAAAATTGGAAGAAAAAAAACAGGAAAGAATCAATGAACAACTCTCTTACTCATATTTCACATCTTTCTATTCATTCATTATCTCTTTCGCCTTGAAAGTTTATGACCATTTCCAACGGTTTCATTTTTGATCCCAGCTGATGCAGAGATTATACCATTATCCTCTATGAGTCAAGAATTAACAGAACCAGTTCAAGAAATGCCGATAACAGAATCACCAGCACCAGGGATCACAAAAGTACAAGCACCAAGAAGAATGACAGAGCTTCTCCTTGGTCTACCAGCAGCCAAGAAGGCTCAGAAACTTGGGGGAACAAGTGTGGATGAGTTTCGTGCTGATATCCCAATTTCCAGGAAACGCAAACAAGGTCGACCCAGGAGAAATGAAGTCCCTCCAAAATTTAGGCGTCGGATGGGAGAAGCTAATATATTTTGCGCAAAGGGGGAATATGACAAAGCAAAGGAAATTTGTATTGAAATCATAAGACAAGGTATTTGTTATACTGAAATGTTTAGACTATTAGAACAAGGCTAAAAATAATGGCCAGCTAGTGAACAATGTCCGACCAAGATTAACACTTGCTTACCATGCACCTCTAATAGACTAGTGCTCTTGCCTGGTCAAATTGACTGAACACATATTGATCAGTCTGATGTGCTGGTCACTAAGTCTGGCCAATGAACAGCTTGCCATTTTTAGCCCAGTATGTAGCAACTACGGAAATGGGGCTAACTATTGTTGATTAGGCCTAAAATATGTCAAGTGAGGTAAATATATATATAAGTGAGGTAAATATTAAACATTATATTCAAGTCATTTAATATATGTTTTTTTTATTTCTGCATCTCAGTTCCAAAGTGTCCTGAACCCTTTCAAACTCTTGGTATGCTGTATGAAATGCAAGGTGACATGGCAAAAGCACTGCAGGTAAGAACAACAATTCCACCCAATCATTATTATATCAACAAATAATAATCAAAAAACAGCTGCCAATAATCTGTGGTATAGCAGCAGTACACTCACTCTTATTTCTGGGGTCTTGGGTACATCCCTGGATTCAGAATCACATGTGAGTAGAGTTTGCTGGCTCCCTCCGCTGATTGACCAGGTTTTTATTCTGGGTTCACTGGTTTTATTCCTAAGTGAAACCCAGCACATAACTAAGTTCCAATTCAATCTGGGTGCTCTAGAACAGTGCTTAAGCCTAAGATTTTGATTACACTAGAGGCTGCAAACAAAATGATTTTGTTAAGAAATGCATTACGTTTTTTTTCCCCAATATCATAGTTTCTTCTGATAACAGCTTATTTGAGCAAGACTGGTGACGTTGAAGAATGGCTGAAACTTGCTGGCATGTCCCTTGAACAAAACAATTATAAACAAGCCATGGCTTGCTATAACCAGGGTTAGTACTTATCTTAAAACCTACTAAGTCATTAACCTAAAACAAATGTAGATTTAGAGGGGGTTCAATGGGGCCATACATGGCTTCCCCTTTTAGTTCTGATGCATTTTTTTTACTTTTAGTTAGTGTTAGTGGTATTTTCATATCTGCAAGCTTTGACCTCCTCTAGTTGAATTTTGCAAAGTCAGCAAGGTTTGTCTGACACCAAATTTTTACTGGCCCACTTTCTCAAATTCCTGGATCCACCCCTGAGTGAGAAACTATGCTAATGCACATCCTGTTTTCAGGATGGCATAAGGGGCTATCAATCATGAATCACGGATAATTTTTTCATAAATTCACAAACACGAAATATGATTATTCACGAAGCACGATCTTCAAAATAAGCAGATCACGCATCACCGGGGGGGAGGGGGAAGGGGGTATTCAAATTCATGAATCACAGACTTATTTTTTGAATTTCAGGAATCACGGCCCTAAAAAAGACCAAATCATGCGTCATGTGTAACCCCTGTGCCACCCTGTATTTTAATTTGTACTAATCTCTTTTTACCAGCGCTAAAGCAAGATCCTAATAATGTTAGTATATTATGGGATAAAGCAGCTTTGTGTTACCAGATGAACGACATCAAGAAAGCAATAGAAGGATATGAAGCTATTCTAAAGGTCAGTAATAATAGAATAATAATAATTGATGATAGTAATTGTTAGAGATGGGTTTTCATTTGCTGTTATATTTCTTGCAGGTTCTCCCAACTGATTGCCCAGAAAAGTATTTTGATTTGGCGATTGAAATAGCAATGGTGAGTATTCAATATCAAGCTGTATCCTGAGTACACGTATGGGGGAATCAAGGATGGTGTATGTGTGGTGTATGTACATTTGCCTCTCAGCTCTGGTTATCTAGGTTTAAGGGTTTGATCTGTGAGTTAGCCATGCCCTGGCTTAGATCAGCCCAGAGGTTGTTTCAGGGTTTGATCTGTGAGTTAGCCATGCCCTGACTTAGATCAGCCCAGAGGTTGTTTCAGGGTTTGATCTGTGAGTTAGCCATGCCCTGACTTAGATCAGCCCAGAGGTGGTTTCAGGGTTTGATCTGTGAGTTAGCCATGCCCTGACTTGGATCAGCCTAGAGGCTGTTTCAGGGTTTGATCTGTGAGTTAGCCATGCCCTGACTTAGATCAGCCCAGAGGATGTTTCATGGTTTGATCTGTGAGTTAGCCATGCCCTGACTTGGATCAGCCTAGAGGCTGTTTCAGGGTTTGATCTGTGAGTTAGCCATGCCCTGACTTAGATCAGCCTAGAGGTTGTTTCAGGGTTTGATCTGTGAGTTAGCCATGCCCTGACTTAGATCAGCCCAGAGGTTGTTTCAGGGTTTGATCTGTGAGTTAGCCATGCCCTGACTTAGATCAGCCCAGAGGTTGTTTCAGGGTTTGATCTGTGAGTTAGCCATGCCCTGACTTAGATCAGCCCAGAGGTTGTTTCAGGGTTTCAGGGTATTCATAAAGTTTGAATTTGAGGTACAATATTTTACTAAGTTCCTTAAATATTTTAATGATACCATGCAATACCATTTATTTTCTTCAAAGATTCACCATGAAAACTCTTCACTTGACCAGGCTATAGATTCAATGTCTGTTGCCTTCGAAAAGTACCCAGGTTATTCAGACTTTAGAGGTAATTTACTATTCATTTTCCTGCATGTTTTAAGACAAGAGATCAGGCCAAGCTTGGAGAACAAAGCTGAGAGTTGACTTGTGAGACTTTTACTGAGTAACATTATAAAATCATATTAAGATTTTTTCTTCCTTTTTGCAGCAATTAATCTGTTAGCAGAATTCTACATCTCTGGAAAGCATTATTCCTTGGCTCTGAAGGTAGGAAATACATGTTTAACAATATTCAATGAAATATTCCTTTTTCCTTTCTTCCTTTCTTCCTTTCTTCCTTCCTTCCTTCCTTCCTTCTTTCTTTCCTTCTTCCTTTCCTTTCCTTTCTTTTTCTTCCCATCTATTCACTTTTCTTTCTCTTTCCTTTAAATTCCTTCTTCCTTTTCTTTTCCTACAATACCCTTCCCTTCACTCCATTTGCTTCCATATTCCATTCCCACTCCTCTTATTCCATGCATTCACTAAAGCTATAACCAATTCTTTGATTTTCCTACTGGAGTACTAGACAGTGACTGCAGTTATTGATTTTGAATGATAATAATTATAATTGTTTTTTTCTCTCAGAAAATCTGTACATTATGCCACATCACCCAGCAGTCCTACACCAGTGATGATGCTTCGTCAAACAACAAAGAACCACTGTCTTCATTTTCTAATTTAATGGGTTATGACATTGAGAGTTCTCCTCAAAAAGGAAGAGGTATATAGAGCAGATTTCATATGAGTGTGGAAAGTCATGCCTTATTTGAATATAGATCCTTGCACTTGACATCAAAGCAGCTCAATTTGGAGAACAAAAGAAAAGAATTTCAATCTCCTGAGAATTGGAAACTTATCCTCCAAATTGAGCTGCATTCTGACATGCCGTAAGGGGTCTATTGAGTTGATTATTCACTCTGAGTTTTAATTAATAAATCGGAAGACTCTGAACTTCAAATTCAATTTGTAGCTAAAATTCTAAGTGGACAATAAAGTAAACTTCATTTTTGCCTTTCTCAATTCTGGGGAATTTAAGATAATTTATTTAGAAGTTTGGAATCTGTTTTATTAATGGAAACTCAGAGTGAAAAATATTATTCATCCTAGAAATGTGCTCAATGTTCAAATAATAAAATCAGAAATGGACTCTAAAGGGGTGCGCTTGAGCCCTTGTGACTGTAAATAGACAAAAAATTATATAATATTATAATATAATAATATTATAATATTAACATAATATGTTAATTGGCTTTAGATTGCATGGTATTTTGTAAATCTTGTAAACTATCTTCTTCACATAATTGTAGCTGCATTTTTCTGTTGTATTCAGAAACCAAATCAATAACTCCTGCATCTCCAATCAGAGCAGTCCCAAATATGAACTCTGACGGCAAGTGGTTCATACCAGAGGAAGTTCCTATAGACTTGAGAGTCAAGGCTGTAGTCTGCTTAATTCATCTTCGGTGCTTGAGACCTGTAAAGGTTAGTGAATTGTATCGTACCTTGATCTAAGTCAGGGCACGGCTAACTCATAGATCGAATCCTGAAACAACCTCTGGGATCTAAGTCAGAGCATGGCTAATTCACAAATTGAACCCTGAAACAACCTCTAGGCTGACCTACAGTAAGTCAGGGCATGGCTAACTCACAGACCGAACCCTGGAACAACCTCTGGGCTGATCTAAGTCAGGGCACAGCTAACTCACAGATTGAACCCTGAAACATGCTCTGGGCTGATCTAAGTCAGGGCATGGCTTACTCACAGATCAAACACTGAAACAACCTCTGGGCTGATCTAAGTCAGGGCACAGCTAACTCACAG
Source organism: Anthopleura xanthogrammica (assembly GCA_964019055.1). Taxonomy (NCBI): domain Eukaryota; kingdom Metazoa; phylum Cnidaria; class Anthozoa; order Actiniaria; family Actiniidae; genus Anthopleura; species Anthopleura xanthogrammica. Next base: position 11,450,071 of record OZ025215.1, read on the forward strand.
ACCGAACCCTGGAACAACCTCTGGGCTGATCTAAGTCAGGGCATGGCTAACTCACAGACCGAACCCTGGAACAACCTCTGGGCTGATCAAAGTCATGGCATGGCTGACTCACAGATGAAATTAGAATTTAGTTTGTTTGGTTTTGCGGAGAGAGAACAACTGAAGAACTTGGAGAAAAATCCTGGAATCATGGGAGAGACACCAAACAAACTCTACTCATACTGTATGTGATGCTGAGTCCTGGAAGCAAACCTGATACCCCCATATGTGAGAGGCGAATGCACTGCTTAATCCATAAAATGTAATATTCACACTCAGTTTGCTTCCTAGTGCAAAAATCATGTAATTTTGATGCAACATTGGACTATAAAATCCCTTGTGAACACTGCAATTGAAGATCTTGTCCCATTCAGTTGATTGATTGAGCTAAATGATCCAACAGCACTGATCCAATCACTGTTTTGTCTTCATCTTGCAGGGTTTGATGTCATCACTTTTTCTAGAGAACATAGAAGATGTGGGTGATCTGTTCTTGGATATTGCCGAGGCATATGCTGAAACTGGTATGAACATCTGACACAATAATATATATATTTTTTGCTGTTTATTTATTATTGATAATAATTGGCTTGAGTAGCAGTTAAATGTAGCTAATTTATAATCAAAGTTAATGGTTGGATTGGCAAGGTCAGAGGTTTGCTTATAGCAAGTCTAGAGGTGTGCTTGATATTTGCCAGCTTTGTGTTGCTTGCTTGTATCTCTAGATGTTAGCTGTGTCTTCTACCTGGTTTTATTGCTCCTACTTCCTCAATCCCCCTTGTTTCTATGCCAGTGCCTGTCATGTGACATGTTGTTTCTTGCTCAGAGGAATTTCCACTTAGAAGGATAACTTCTGGTTTTCTTTCTTCCTTCAGGAGAACATACCAATGCCTTACCAATCCTTGACGCATTAATTGAAACTACCAAGTATAACCAGGTACTGCACCATCCAATACACCTTGAGTGAGCATAAAACAATGGTTCCGAGTCAAGGTTGGACTTGATCAAAATTAATACAGTTAGTAAATGTATGACCACATCAAGTCCAACCTCTACTTGGAGTCATTCTTTCATGGTCGTCACTCGAACAAATTTGGGAAAAGGTCTATTATTGTTACCACTTCAGAATTTCTCTATTATTGTTAGCACTTTCAATTTATCCTATTAGGTTAAATAAATGTGGTAGGGTTTCAAGACTTCAAAAACCCTGGAAAAAAGTTTGCCAGTTTACTACAACCATACAAGAAGATCATTTGCAAAGATTTTTTGAGCGAAAAACCTTGGAAAAAAGTTAAATAGTTTGTGAGAACCATATAAAGGGATGGTTTGCAAATTTAAGATGTTGTGTTGCTCTCATAAAACATGCATCCTTGTTATTTCATCTATTTTTCAAAGGCAGGTGTGTGGCTCAAGAAGGCCCAGTGTCTGATGTCTTTAGCTCGTCTGGAGCAAGCCATCATGGCCTATAATCAAGTCGTCAACCTTGCTCCTAACCATCTAGAGGCAAGACTCACCCTCTCTTCATTACACCAGCAACTAGGAAGACCAGACCAAGCTTTGGATATCTTAACTGGTAAAAAAGGATTTTTTTTTAGTTTTCTATTCAGTTATTATTTTATGTTTCTAAGGGGTTTGACTTTCTTTGACTTGTTATATTCACTAAATCTCCCAGTCATTTGTACCATTGCAGTTTCCCTGCCTACTAACCTTTTGTATCTAACTACATGTTTATTGGACCTTTGGATCTTGTTATAGTGTGCTAATTCCCCCTCCTTAGTTCTGGCATATGCCACACCCTACCCCACTAAACCCTGATGGATATGGGTACATTTGCACCCCACCACACCCTCGTGGATCTAGCTACAGTTGCACCCCACCACACCCCAATGGATCTGGGTAACACTCTACCTCTGTTGTATCTGATAAACATGGTATGCGTATGATGATGGAATGAAATGTGTATATAATTGTACCATACTGTGAAATACTCAGAAAAAATTCTGAGCCCCAGATGGGAATTGAACCCACGACCCACGACCCATGACTCTCTGTTGTATCTGGCTATTGAAAAATCTTTAATAACATACAAAGTATTTCTTTTCTATTGATGTTATTTAGACAAGACAACTGAACAGGGATATACTGCTCAGATCTTGGCAACCAACAGTTCTCAAGATGGAACATCTGACGAAGCCATGGAAACAGACCAAGAACAACCCAAAGAGACTCCACAACCAAGGGTTTGTTTATACAACTTTACTTTGAAAAACACTCAGTGTTCAGTAGGATGTTGTTGTCCTTATGGTGCCCTCCCGCACCCCCAACCACCCCTATCTCTACCTCACATATCCACCCTATCTACCCCATTATGGACAACGTCAAAAATCAAATCACCCATAATGGGAACCAATTTAATGGATTCAGGTGGTGGGTAAAGGCAAATACACCTTCCACTTCACAGACCTGTTGAAATGCTTCATACTGGGTGTCCATAGTAACTTTATTTTCTTGAACCCTATCTCCCCCACTAAAAAATCAAAATTCCAATTAGATCTGGCATCAAATGTTTTAGTCATGAGTTCCTGGCTCATAGACTGAACAATCATTCCTTGCATTTCTGACATAAAACGGGGTACCTACTAATTAACCTGAAAAGGTTAGGAAAATCTACACATTTTTCAAGATCAGGAAAGGAAAATTTCATGCTTCATCAGGACAATGTATAAAAATGTGCTAAAAAATCAGAGAATTTTTTGAGCCATGGAATGCAGACAAAACATTTGGGTTTCCTGTGGAATCTGCTACAGAGGCCCTGGAACTATGTTTTACCCTTTTATGCGGCTTGGGTTACCTGTGAAATCAGTAATAAATGGACCTGTAAAATTGATTGAATTAATATCGTACAGGATTATAGCCTGCTCTTCCACAAGTGTGTCCTGTTGGAATCCCAAAACCGTCCGATGGACTTTGTTGATGCAGGCCTACAACTCTTCTCTATGTATTTCAATGATGTCTATCACTTGTGTCCTGATAAAGATGAAAGTAAGAAATTTTATTCCCTAAGTTTTACAGCCTTTTTGATAATAATATGACCAACACAGCCCAAGATATTAGGGTTTTTTGGCTGCCGCCAATCAAAAATTTACTATTTCAGACCATTGGCAATTTGATTGACAGAAGCCAAAACCCCAGACAACTCGAAGCTCGTCATCTGGGTGGCGTAATTATGAAAATTGGCATAAGGAATCTCTAAGCCTCCTACATATACATTCTTATGGTCATCACGTCGTCACATCTTCTCGCAATGTTTGTTCCCCATGACATGCTGTGTGATGACCCTTTAAACATTACCTTGTAAACAGAGGTTCTTTTTCTTCTCGTTCCCTAATGGGGTATTTTATCACAGGGTATTTTAACATCTGCATGTACAGGAGAATAAGGGTCTTTTTGCAGTCCTCTTGTGCCCTGACCCTGATGGGGCGTTCCCATCCATTTTCCCGCTCATTTAATTGTATTCCTTTATTCACTGTTTTAGAATGTCTTGGATTGAAACTTAGAAAAAGGAATGCTGGAAAGAAACCCACAGACACAGAAAGTATAGGTAGGAGTAAAGGATTTCACCAACCACAGGGCTCCCACAGACACAGAAAGTATAGGTAGGAGTAAATGATTTCACCAACCACAGGGCTCCCACAGACACAGAAAGTATAGGTAGGAGTAAATGATTTCACCAACCACAGGGCTCCCACAGACACAGAAAGTATAGGTAGGAGTAAAGGATTTTACCAACCACAGGGCTCCCACAGACACAGAAAGTATAGGTAGGAGTAAATGATTTCACCAACCACAGGGTTCCCACAGACACAGAAAGTATAGGTAGGAGTAAAGGATTTCACCAACCACAGGGTTCCCACATCCATGGAAAAGTCGGTGAATTGTGAATTCTTTTGAAGGTCAGAGAATAAATTGTAAGGAAATTTTACCCAATTTACCCAAAAGTCAGTGAAAAAGTCAGTGAAGTCAGCCTTCATAGAATCGCTTTGAATTCGGAATTCGTAGTTGGGCTTCCTGTGGTCGAACTACCATTGAAAGTAAGTGCATAGTGTGGTCCTTGAAAAAGTCAGGGAATTTTATTTTTTCCAGATGAGTAGGAATCCTGAGCCAAACCTTCAAGTAACACCCAAAGTGAATGTGTGTGTATTTTTTTTTATTATTTATTATTTATTTTTATTTAATGTGTCAGATTCTGAGACTCCAAAGCCCAAGAAAAGTAAAAATAAGAAAGAAAGTGAAGAATCAGGTGAGAGAATTTTAAACATTTCTTATTTCCTTTCCCTTTTTTGTTTCGTTGTTCCATTTTAATCTTTCATTCACTTTATTTCATTTTTCATTTCTTCATTTTTTCACTCTATTTCATTTTTTTTACTGGATTTACTTGACATTGCCCAATAAGGAACATAGACCATCAAAGACTTTCTGAACTCCAATTTTCACTTTCTCACCCATTTTTTCTTTATTTCATTCATTTTTTTCAGTTCCAGCATCAAGAGCAAAGGATGACACAGGGTTTCGAGTAGAGGAATGGTGGGACATGCTGAAAAAGGTGACAAGGAAAATACCAAGACATTGACCGGTTTTTTAGCTGTAATAAATAATCTTTTTGATTTGTTATTCAAGGTTATTTTTCAAGCGTCAGCCATAAAACGACACAAAGAGGCTGAACATCTTATCTTATGCGGTCTAAACTCAAGGCGACTCACGCCCTATAAAGAATACCAACAAGAACTGGAATTCATGAGTGTGTTTGCTTCCTTCATCACTGGAAGATACCCCTTGGCCTTTGACTACCTAAGGCCATTCTTGAGCACTATTCCTGATAAGATAGTACTCTGGAATATGTTAGCTTTGATTGTGTGCAAGACAGAAGATATCAGACATCATCGATTTTGTATGCGGTTGATGGCCAAACAACCTGATAACCTTGCTTTGAATATTATGAATGCGCACAATGCATTCGTGGCTGGGAACTACAAATATGCAATTAGTACGTAGAATAGATTGCTTTCTAATATTTCCAGGGCTGTTTCTGGTTGTTTCTGGCAGCAAGACCTCTGAATTTTTAATTTCGTCAACAACAACAACAACAACAACAACAATAACTTCGATAGACGATGTAATTTTTTTTGAAGCAACCAAATATAAAATAGACCTTTCCCGAATTCGTTTGGATGATTACAAAATAATGGTTTCAAGTCGAGACTGAACTTGATTCTTTTATTTATCAAGGCCAACCTCGACTTAAAACCATTGTTTCTTGATCATCCAAGCGAATTCGGGAAAAGTCTATGGCGTTTCCAACGCGAGAAAAATTCCAGCTAGTTAGTTTTCTAGATCGCGTTACGATGAAAGTTACCCTGGTTCCATAGGCGCTTTTATATGGCGAGCCAAAGGCTTCTCTCTCTCCTTCGGCTCGTCTCACGCCACGGTTCGCTTATATAAAAGCGCCTCTGGAACCAGGGTAGATGAAAGTAGGTGTAATATTAGTAAATGTAAAAAGAACAGGACCGCATACGAATATGCTGAAGGTATACGTAGGATCTATGAAAGATCTAACTCTGGCACTATCATGTTGGTTTTGTGATAAGCGTAGTTTTCAGCTATTCATTATATTTCGTAATATTAGTATTGTTTTGGTATTTTTTCAGCGGAATATGTGCGCGCATTCCGTCGGAAGCCGGATGATCCATTGATCAGTCTGTGTTTAGGAATACAGTTTATACATCTTGCTGGTCAGAAGTTTCCAAGGAAAAGGCACATTACTGTACTACAGGTAAGGAACGATATGGGTTCTTCCATCTATCCATTCATTCCATTCATGCATTTATCTATCCATCCATCCATCCCTTCCGTCCGTCCGTCCGTCCATCCATCCATCCATCCATCCATCCCTCACTCCATCCCATCCATCCATCCATCCATCCATCCATCCCTCACTCCATCCCTCACTCCATCCCATCCATCCATCCATCCATCCATCCATCCATCCATCCATCCATCCATCCATCCATCCATCCATCCATCCATCCATCCATCCATCCATCCATCCATCCATCCATCCATCCATCCCTCCCTCACTCCATCCCATCCATCCATCCATCAATCTATCCATCCATTCGAACCGAGACAGGACCTCAACCAAGTCCCTCATTTTCTTGAATTTATTTTTATACTTCAGGGAATTATATTCCTTTTCCAATATCTGACTTTAAGAGGAGAATGTCAAGAAGCTTATTATAATATTGGCCGAGGATTTCATCACTTAGGTAAGCAAACCTCAATATATTGGCTTAATTCCTTAGCGTGACCGCGCGGTGTACGTGACAGTCACGGTCACGACATACGGTCAACTTGTAAGCCAATCACAGCGCGCGAGATTGCTGCTCAGCTAATAAAAATGCACGTACGCAGCACCGCCATGGTCATGGTATAGCACGTTCATTTGATACTGCAATTTTTTTCACAGTTTTTTTGACGAAATTCACTCTAAAATCTTCCTTAGACTTGCATTTTGTTGGAGGATCATTCGTTTAAAAAGTTTTCCCTAATTGTTTTCTTCAGGTCTTACTCATTTTGCTGTACATTATTATCAAAAAGCACTGAAGTTCCCTTACCATCTCGCCTCTAACGAAACTAATGGAAATGTCCAGGTTAGTCTTATTTTTTTCAGTGCTTGGCGATAAAGGTGCGGTATTACGAGCAACAAAATCGTCCACCTTGTTGCGCAGTTGCAGAACGACTGTGGCCCGTATTGCCACCCTGCGCGCAAACAATTTTTCTTTGATGAAAACAGTAGAGAGAGCTTCTACTTCTTCAACAAAGTCACGCAACATATTTTTGTTGTTGCACGGAGTGGTAATAAGAGCAACATTTGTTCTGCAACTTGCAACGTTAGAATGTTGCGCAAAAAGTTAGACGAATTTGTTGCTTGTATTATCGCACCTTAATAAGTAATTGGGTAAAGAAATTTGAAATATGAAAAGAATGCCAAGTCTAAATGCTGTAACTATTTCTCTAAAGTATGCGCGTGAAAGACCATACACCATTTGCAGGTCACGTGGCCCAACCCTCTTAAATCATCAAGCAATTTTGTCCAAGTGAACTCCACAAATGAAAACACCACCTTGATGTTAGTAAGGAAGTGAAGTTTTACTTAACCTTCATAACATTTCCCAACGAGAGTTTTGACCGGCAACGAGATTTTTCTTAAAATAAATAAATCTCTTTTCACTCTTTTAGCTGATATTATTTTATTGTATTCGTCAACAGATATCCCAGAAACATGACCTTCATCGAGAGGCAGCGTACAACCTTTCTCTGATATACAGGGCCAGTGGAAATGATGTACTAGCGAGGAAGATACTCCACCAATATATCATCATATGACCATAAACACCATATAGTATTCGTAGAAATTGTTAGACAATGAATAAACGATGTCTTATTTTAAAGATGAACTTAAAAATACAAAATGTATTTTTAGTTTTTGCCCATGAAATGACGTCTTTAATGAGAACAAGCTCACCACATTTTCCGAAAATTACCGACTGCTCTTCGAAGATCAGATTTTCCGAGAATTTAGACGAGTATTCGTTACTTCATAAATTTTAAGAAAAATTTCCAAAATTTCCGAGGATCGCCGACCATGTTCCGACTGGTCATCCTGTAGGCGTAGGTCATGCGTTGAGATTAAGTAAAAAAAATCCAAGAATAATTTTAATGGACCGTGTTCAGACAAGTCATTGTCTACCACAGACTTGCATGCTGGTGATTCTATTATGCATGACATGTTAGTGAATCGTTCAGTCATTTAACAATTTTATCGATCGTATCCTGAAAGAAAAATCTAGGCTGATCCAAGTCAGGGTCAATATTGGCAACGGTTTTTTATTTTGACAGATAATTCTTGGCGAGGTAAGACTTTTCTTTTCGCTTTGATTATTGTGGTTTGTTTGCTTCGCCTACTTATTTTTCCGCTTCAGGGATGCTTAATTTTAATTCCGAAACTGTTGACATATCTTAAGTGTTCTTAGAACTCAAAGATCACATGCACAGTACATGATATTTCAACCAATTTTTTCCTGCATGCTCTCATACTTTTCTTTACACTAGTTGCAGCAAGTTGCTCCGAAGTGAAGCATGAAAATTTTGGCAACTTTGTTTTTATCGGCTGCTGCATTGCAGTTTTATACTGCTGCTTCGCCGGTCAAAAATGCAGCCAGTCCGTGCGACCCGAACAGATGTAAACTGCCTGACTGTTTCTGCAGTGGAACAAAAATCCCTGGGAACCTTAAAGCTAAGTCTATCCCTCAAATGATTATGATGTCGTTCGATGATGCCGTGAATGGACAAGTTTACCCCTTCTACACGTCTTTATTCGATGGTGAGTTGCACAACCCGAACGAATGTCCCATGGCTGCAACCTTCTTTGTTTCGCACAAACTTTGTACCACAACAGGCACGAGATAGCAGACCATACTATCTCGCATCGTTTACCCATCCCCTGGTGGAAGAATGCTACTTTGGAAGAATGGAAGCAAGAAATAATGGGAATGAGAGAAATTCTCAGAAAATGGGGGAACATTCCTGTAGAGGAAGTGAAAGGGTTTCGAGCGCCGTTCTTACAGATTGGAGGAGATAACGAATTTAAAGTGCTCCATGATGGGAAGTTTACCTTCGAGTCTTCCATGCCGACACAAGAGTTTATGAATCCACCTATGTGGCCTTATACTCTTGATTATAGCACGACTCAGGAGTGCGTTATACCTCCGTGTCCAACAGGTATATATTATTTTTTATATCATATTTATCAAGAAACATTTATGGATCCTGGATTCATATATTATATCTTGTTTTTTTAAAGTGAACTTGGCACATTTCCAGCATAGAATACGAGCAAAAGTTTCCGCCTCATGCGGAAGTTAAGAGGGTCGTCACGCAAAGTATCTTGTTCGTCGGGAGAGAAACGTTGCGTGACACGTGACGACCCTATAAGAACGTCTGCAATCGCGTCTTCTGTCGCACGCTTTTTACTTTCTTTTTTTGGGGGGGGGGGGGGGGGGGATGCGTTTGATATTTCCCCACGCCCTCTCCGTTAGCAATTACTTTTTTTCAAGCACAAGTAGCCCCCTGCGCAGCCTCTGAGGCGCTTCTGGTTCCTGTCATTCATGAAGGGAAAGGGATGCGCCACACAGCGGCTGCGCAGGAGGCTAAGCACAAGATGAGACAGCGCTTTTATGCTTGAATCAAATACATATATTTGTTGTTTTTTTTATCAGAGTAGTTAGTCGATAATGACTAGCGGTAAGTAGTTGGGACTGCGCGGGTAAAAACCTTGACACCCTATAAAATGTTTGTAACTGTAGGCACGTAGCAAAGCCTGGATTTCTGTGGGGGGGGGGGGGGGGGATTTCGCACAACGTCATTTTGCAACCATGTTGTGACTGATTGTGTTGACTTAAAAAATGGGGGCCCTGACCTCCACCTCCCAGCCCCTCCCTCAGGTGCACGCTCCGTTGTCGTGAGGCCACATCCTCTGTCGTTGCTACACTTTTCTCTAATACAAGTTCTTTTCTAGGTTCATATGCAGGCCTGTGGGAGGTTCCAATGGTTGACTACTCGGATCGGAATGGCAATCCATGTAACATGATTGACGGCTGTGCAGCACCTTCTTCGAGGCAAGAGACGTATGAACTGATTCATAGGAACTTCCTTCGTCACTATGAAAGCAACAGGGCTCCATTTCCAATGTTTAATCACGCATCATGGTTTCAGAATCATCCAGAAAGACTTGAAGGTCAGTAAATCTTATTAGTAACACAGGAAGACCAATCTCAATATAAGCAAGAGCTATGAGGGCTCTGTCTGTGGGACGTCAATGTTATGGAAAAGTTTAACTGGATTTGGTTTGTCTTACATTAGGTGTAAAAGATTTCATGAGGAATGTTTCATCCCTTGGCGACGTCTACTTCATCACCATTTCCCAGGTCATCGAATGGATCAAACAGCCAACAACGCTTGACAAGATCAAAGAATTCAGTCCCTGGAAGTGCGACTCTCCTCGCCCACCTGTTTGTTCCAGGTCGGAAGTGAATGTCTGTAGTTACCCACCCCATTACCTGTTTACATGTACCAGACCATGTCCAAACCACTATCCATGGGTTGGGAACCCTGATGGTAACTGATAGTGAGAGGAATGGGACTTGCAAAAGCGCATGCTAATAGACCCCTTGCACATGACCTCAAAGCAGCTCAATTTGGAGGACAAAACAAAAGAATTTCAATCTCCTGAGAATTGGAAACCTATTGTTTTGTCCTCCAATTTAAGCTGCATTCTGAAGTGCTGCAAGGGGTCTAAAATAAGCATCTAGCAAGCATTATGGACTTGTATACCTACACTTCCAGAACCCCTTTCGATAGCTTTTTTTGCTAATTTTCACTATTGTCTTTCTCAAAGGAGTTTTAACATTTGAATATCAAAAGAGTTTTTAAAAAGGGTTATGGTAGTTTAGGTATGAAACATCATTAGAAGGGCCATACGTAATAAACTTAAAATTGCACATATGCTAATTGAAAGCAGACAATTCAGTCCAATAAGCAAATATGAAATAATTTGAATAAATCTGCACTCCCTACACTATGAAAAGTTACTTGATTTCAATAATAAAATCAAACAAAACCTCAATATTTTCAAGTTAACAAATCTTTATATCCTCTAGAATGATCAAAGTCAGGCTATGGCTAAATCACAGATCAAATTGGAGTTACGACACTTTTCATATTTCTGTGACCTACCGACTCCAGATGTCTGGCAATTGGGCTTCCATCAAACTTACAACAGGCCAAGTTCATTTCAATTGAGCGATATGAATATTTCTTTGACTGACAGCCATTTTCACACAGAAATTTCTTTATCGTTCATGATTGGTATGAACTCAGCCTATCATAAATTTAATTGACAGAAGCCAAAATGCCAAACTTCTGGAGTCAGTAGGTTGCAGAAATATGGAAAGCGCTGTAAGCATGTTAGATTTAGGAAAAGGAAAGACTTGAGAGCTTGGAGAAAACCCTGAAATCAAAGGATTTTGAGTCTAATATAAACAGAATGTTAGATATAGACCAATAAACAATTGCTTTATAATGTATGGAAAAGAATTTATTTGTTCATCACGACAGAATGTAGTAAAAATACGTTAACCAGTTATCAAACCATCAAAATTATCAAAAAGGAACAAATTTCAAACAAAGTGTTAGAGTTTTGATTGGTTGGTTCACTTATGTTTTTCTATCTTCTCTTTGAGGTCTTTCTCACTGGCACCAACAACTTCATCAACCTTGAATTAAATGATTTTATTGATTGATTAGTTCAGAGAAAGCTGTAAGACTATAAGGACAAGAATGTCCCTTCCTTCCCCACCCTGGGGAAATCTAGCAACTCAAGATCTGTGATAGACAGACATTTAGTTTCATTGCCAGTAATAATAATAATCAATCTTTTTCAATTAATAACAGTTCTTTTCATTTTACATAGTCAATAAAATATTAATCATCATCATCAGTCAACATCATCATCGTCGTCATCATCATCGTCATCATCAGTCACTATCATCACCATCATCATCTCACCATCATCATCATCAGTCACCATCATCACCATCATCACCATCATCATCAGTCACCATCATCATCATCAGTCACCATCATCACCATCATCAGTCACCATCATCATCATCAGTCACCATCATCATCAGTCACCATCATCATCAGTCACCATCATCATCAGTCACCATCATCACCATCATCACCATCATCACAGTCACCATCATCATCATCAGTCACCATCATCATCATCAGTCACCACCATCATCAGTCACCATCATCATCATCAGTCACCATCATCATCAGTCACCATCATCATCAGTCACCATCATCATCATCAGTCACCATCATCACCATCATCACCATCATCACCATCATCACAGTCACCATCATCATCACCAGTGCAGTTACAATATGCATCATCATCAGTCATTAGTCATCATCATTATCATTATCATCATCATATCATCATCACCAGTATCATTGAAATAGCTTCCCTTTGTCTCCCAGTAATTCCATAGTTCCATTCTCGCACAATCGGCAATTTTTTTCGCACAATTTACGTCCTAAATCCCGCACAATTTGCACTTTTTTTTCCTGCAACCTGTCAGAGGCCCTGGTTCCAGCTGTGGTAGGATGTTACAGCTAGCTTACAGTACTACTATGAATCTGCCGTATTATTTCCCAGTCATACACAAAAATAAATGATCATTATATTTGTATACCTTTTTGCCATCTTTGTAGAGTTTAAATGTTGGCATTGCAGAGACTTCCTCAGCTTCTGCAGTCTCCTAAAATGAATCATTCAAAGAACGGTTGAACTACCTCATAATATATTATTCACTTTTAATAACATTTGACACAAAGATTTCTATTTCTCTATTTCTATCCTTATAGCTCCTTGTGAAGCAGAAGGCAATTAAGGCACAGATCTTTTTTCCATCTTGACTATCCATGGTAGCACTTTCTGCTTCCTTCGGACTCTGCAGTGGTTCACTTAGGGTTTCAAAATAACCCACTTCCGAGATATACTTCACTTGTCATGCACAAAGTTTTCAATGTAAGGGTTCACAGAATATGCTCTGTGATTCGTGACAGGAAAAAAGAGTAAATTTAATTTAGCATGGAGCCTCATTTTTAAAACTTTTGTGCATGACAGACAAAGCATATCTCAGTAGTGGGATTTGCAAGGTTTCAAAATGCAAAGCACAAAAACCTTTATGAAAATAATTGAGGTCTGGCTATTACCGGAGGAGGGGGGACTCTGATGAGAAAGGGGCAGGAATGCTCATTGTACCTTTTAAGGTTTAGTTTTCATTATCTGGTACCATTTAGGGGTGAAACTTGCAGCATCCCCGCCCTTCTATATATGGGAGCCCCCCTCCCCATTGGGGGGGGGGGGGGGGTTATTATAGTGTGTGTTAAAATATTCACTAAAATCTTTATTTCCTTACATTATTTTCATCAACATTCACTTTGGCAAAAACTACATCAGTGTAGTCTACTTCAGCCCATTTCTGAAAAAGATAGGAAAATTCAAATCAATAGAATATAATATCAACTAGAAAAATATTGGTTTGGTCACCCTGTGTTCTGGCATGGAATAGAGACACTTTCAGGTTAACTTTTTCATGATAAGCATTTCTATACTGCTTTTTCAAAAAAGGTTGTTGAAGGTTTTGTTGCATGTTCCCCTGAATTTGATCAGCCCAGAGGTAGTTTCAGGGTTCTATCTGTGTCAGAGTTAGCCGTGCCCTGACTTAGATCAGCCCAGAGGTTGTTTCAGGGTTTGATCTGTGAGTTAGCCATGCCCTGACTTAGATCAGCCCAGAGGTTGTTTCAGGGTTCAATCTGTGAGTTACCCGTACCCTGACTTAGATCAGCCCAGAGGTTGTTTCAGGGTTCAATCTGTGAGTTACCCGTACCCTGACTTAGATCAGCCCAGAGGTTGTTTCAGGGTAACAACCCAAACTTTAAATTTAGATTTTTGGACTGGCATAAATATACACATGTTTTGAACAAAATCATCACAAACTCATAACATTAATGTCCCATATTAACACCTCGTACAAATCCACACTGTTAAAATGTTCAAGTCAATGAAAGTCAACCACTGTAATAATTTACACCTTAATATTGTTTTTGTCTGAAATGGATCAATGACAGCAAAAATTATAATTTGACATGTCATTATTGCATGTTTTTCTTGTACGGCAAGTTGTTTCAGCTAAAGATATAGAAAAATGTACATATTCATTAAAAGGGACAATGTTTAATTGATTTTCATCATCAAATGATATTAAAATGCAGAAATCGAAATCTTGACACCATTGAAATAAGATCAGCCAACACAACAATTGCAATTGGACATATTTTCATTTATTTTGATATAAATACATTCGTTATAACAAAAATGTACATAAACATCTTAGTATAAATATAATCATCTCGTGTTTGGAGCTCATCCATGAATTTCGTACATAATCAACATTTATGAATATTTGAATATGAGACCTTCACAGTCAAGCATATTTATATGTGAAATCTAACCTTCCAATACAGAAACATATTTATATGTGAAATCTAACCTTCATTGCAGAAACATATATATATGTGAAATCTAACCTTCCAATGCAGACACATATATATATGTGAAATCTAACCTTCAAATGCAGACATATATATATGTGAAATCTGACCTTCCAATACAGAAACATATATATATGTGAAATCTAACCTTCCAATGCAGACACATATATATATGTGAAATCTAACCTTCCAATGCAGACACATATATATATGTGAAATCTAACCTTCCAATACAGAAACATATATATATGTGAAATCTAACCTTCCAATGCAGAAACATATTTATATGTGAAATCTAACCTTCCAATGCAGACACATATATATATGTGAAATCTGACCTTCCAATGCAGAAACATATTTATATGTGAAATCTAACCTTCCAATGCAGAAACATATTTATATGTGAAATCTAACCTTCCAATGCAGACACATATATATATGTGAAATCTAACCTTCCAATGCAGACACATATATATATGTGAAATCTAACCTTCCAATGCAGAAACATATATATATGTGAAATCTAACCTTCCAATACAGAAACATATATATATGTGAAATCTAACCTTCCAATGCAGAAACATATTTATATGTGAAATCTAACCTTCCAATGCAGACACATATATATATGTGAAATCTGACCTTCCAATGCAGAAACATATTTATATGTGAAATCTAACCTTCCAATGCAGACACATATATATATGTGAAATCTGACCTTCCAATGCAGAAACATATATATATGTGAAATCTAACCTTCCAATGCAGAAACATATTTATATGTGAAATCTAACCTTCCAATGCAGAAACATATATATATGTGAAATCTAACCTTCCAATGCAGAAACATATTTATATGTGAAATCTAACCTTCCAATGCAGAAACATATATATATGTGAAATCTAACCTTCCAATACAGAAACATATATATATGTGAAATCTAACCTTCCAATGCAGAAACATATTTATATGTGAAATCTGACCTTCCAATGCAGAAACATATATATATGTGAAATCTAACCTTCCAATGCAGAAACATATTTATATGTGAAATCTAACCTTCCAATGCAGAAACATATATATATGTGAAATCTAACCTTCCAATGCAGAAACATATTTATATGTGAAATCTAACCTTCATTGCAGAAACATATTTATATGTGAAATTTCACCTCAGTTCTTATTGAAACTAAACAGAAGCGTAGGCTGGTTTTACTAGTTTGCTTTGACTTTCTTAGACTAGTAAATATCAAAACAATCATGAAGAATGAAAAAACTTATTCACGATTTTGAACTTAAATATTTGCCTCAGCGATTTTCACTCAAAAAGTATACTTACTTCATATAAGGCTACTTATACTTGCTTATATATATATACTTAAGCTTATAAATGCTCTGCAGTTAACGGTCATATTGTCTCTTGTATAAACAGATGTCTTCTGTTTCAGCACGACGACGAGACGTTTTCCTTTCTTTATCCACATATTCCACACGCACACGATTTTTTTCAGTAAATTCAATCCTAAGATTCATGTCCCTGGGTCAATGTCCGTCGCCAAACGGCATCTGAGTCCGTGGATCAGCAGAACTGTCAAGCCAAACACGTTGAATTTATCCGAAACGTACTTTTGGTTCGTAAATTTATCCTTTCTTGGTAACTTGCTGTTGTTTTCTCCGCCGTATTAGCAGTTGAAACCAGCGGACGTCTGTTTATATTCTGTTGTGATTTGAATATTCGTGGCAAACAACGACCTTTCGATCTTTGTCCACTTTTAATCCAGTTATCTCAATGTGTTGAGTGCAATTTGATATCTTAAAATATGCTAGTACTACTTCTTAGAATATACTCGTATTATTTCTAGGTGATTGCCTACCATCTATGGATGGTAGACAGACGTAAAATGGAGAATCAAGATTAGCTAATTGTTTACTGTAAAGTAGCAACTTGCCCGTGCTTGTTGTAACTTGCTCAGAGCACCCGGCCAATCAACACTCCAATACTGTAACGCAATGTTGCAAAGTCACGAGGAAAGGAATATCCGGTTTCACTGCAGCAGTCGAAAGGTCACAAATTCAAATCACAACATAATAAGCAGATGTCTGCCGGTTTCAACTGAATATTAACAAATATCGCAGAGAAAACAACAGCAAGTTACGAATCAAATTAACGTGTTTGGCCTAATAGTTCTACTGATCCACGGACTTTAACTCCGTTTGGCGGCGGACGTGATATCAATGATCTCTCGTACAAAGACTGAATCCTAGGATTGGACTAACTGAAAAAGTCATCGTGTGCGTGTGGAATATGTGGACAGAGAAAGGAAAACGTCTCGTCGTCGTGCTGAAACAGAAGACATCTGTTTATACAAGAGACAATATGACCGTTAACTGCAGAGCATTTATAAGCTTAAGTATATATATATAAGCAAGTATAAGTAGCCTTATATGAAGTAAGTATACTTTTTGAGTGAAAATCGCTGAGGCAAATATTTAAGTTCAAAATCGTGAATAAGTTTTTTCATTCTTCATGATTGTTTTGATATTTACTAGTCTAAGAAAGTCAAAGCAAACTAGTAAAACCAGCCTACGCTTCTGTTTAGTTTCAATAAGAACTGAGGTGAAATTTCACATATAAATGTTTCTGCATTGGAAGGTTAGATTTCACATATAAATATGTTTCTGCATTGGAAGGTTAGATTTCACATATAAATATGTTTCTGCATTGGAAGGTTAGATTTCACATATAAATATGTTTCTGCATTGGAAGGTTAGATTTCACATATATATATGTGTCTGCATTGGAAGGTTAGATTTCACATATAAATATGTTTCTGCATTGGAAGGTTAGATTTCACATATAAATATGTTTCTGCATTGGAAGGTTAGATTTCACATATATATATGTTTCTGCATTGGAAGGTTAGATTTCACATATATATATGTTTCTGCATTGGAAGGTTAGATTTCACATATATATATGTGTCTGCATTGGAAGGTTAGATTTCACATATAAATATGTTTCTGCATTGGAAGGTTAGATTTCACATATAAATATGTTTCTGCATTGGAAGGTTAGATTTCACATATATATATGTTTCTGCATTGGAAGGTTAGATTTCACATATATATATGTGTCTGCATTGGAAGGTTAGATTTCACATATATATATGTGTCTGCATTGGAAGGTTAGATTTCACATATAAATATGTTTCTGCATTGGAAGGTTAGATTTCACATATAAATATGTTTCTGCATTGGAAGGTTAGATTTCACATATATATATGTTTCTGCATTGGAAGGTTAGATTTCACATATATATATGTGTCTGCATTGGAAGGTTAGATTTCACATATAAATATGTTTCTGCATTGGAAGGTTAGATTTCACATATAAATATGTTTCTGCATTGGAAGGTTAGATTTCACATATATATATGTTTCTGCATTGGAAGGTTAGATTTCACATATATATATGTGTCTGCATTGGAAGGTTAGATTTCACATATATATATGTGTCTGCATTGGAAGGTTAGATTTCACATATAAATATGTTTCTGCATTGGAAGGTTAGATTTCACATATAAATATGTTTCTGCATTGGAAGGTTAGATTTCACATATATATATATGTTTCTGCATTGGAAGGTTAGATTTCACATATATATATGTGTCTGCATTGGAAGGTTAGATTTCACATATAAATATGTTTCTGCATTGGAAGGTTAGATTTCACATATATATATGTGTCTGCATTGGAAGGTTAGATTTCACATATAAATATGTTTCTGCATTGGAAGGTTAGATTTCACATATAAATATGTTTCTGCATTGGAAGGTTAGATTTCACATATATATATGTTTCTGCATTGGAAGGTTAGATTTCACATATATATATGTTTCTGCATTGGAAGGTTAGATTTCACATATATATATGTGTCTGCATTGGAAGGTTAGATTTCACATATAAATATGTTTCTGCATTGGAAGGTTAGATTTCACATATAAATATGTTTCTGCATTGGAAGGTTAGATTTCACATATATATATGTTTCTGCATTGGAAGGTTAGATTTCACATATATATATGTGTCTGCATTGGAAGGTTAGATTTCACATATATATATGTGTCTGCATTGGAAGGTTAGATTTCACATATAAATATGTTTCTGCATTGGAAGGTTAGATTTCACATATAAATATGTTTCTGCATTGGAAGGTTAGATTTCACATATATATATGTTTCTGCATTGGAAGGTTAGATTTCACATATATATATGTGTCTGCATTGGAAGGTTAGATTTCACATATAAATATGTTTCTGCATTGGAAGGTTAGATTTCACATATAAATATGTTTCTGCATTGGAAGGTTAGATTTCACATATATATATGTTTCTGCATTGGAAGGTTAGATTTCACATATATATATGTGTCTGCATTGGAAGGTTAGATTTCACATATAAATATGTTTCTGCATTGGAAGGTTAGATTTCACATATATATATGTTTCTGCATTGGAAGGTTAGATTTCACATATAAATATGTTTCTGCATTGGAAGGTTAGATTTCACATATATATATGTTTCTGCATTGGAAGGTTAGATTTCACATATAAATATGTTTCTGCATTGGAAGGTTAGATTTCACATATATATATGTGTCTGCATTGGAAGGTTAGATTTCATATATATATATGTTTCTGCATTTGAAGGTTAGATTTCACATATAAATATGTTTCTGCATTGGAAGGTTAGATTTCACATATATATATGTTTCTGCATTGGAAGGTTAGATTTCACATATATATATGTGTCTGCATTGGAAGGTTAGATTTCATATATATATATGTTTCTGCATTGGAAGGTTAGATTTCACATATAAATATGTTTCTGCATTGGAAGGTTAGATTTCACATATATATATGTTTCTGCATTGGAAGGTTAGATTTCACATATATATATGTGTCTGCATTGGAAGGTTAGATTTCACATATAAATATGTTTCTGCATTGGAAGGTTAGATTTCACATATAAATATGTTTCTGCATTGGAAGGTTAGATTTCACATATATATATGTGTCTGCATTGGAAGGTTAGATTTCACATATAAATATGTTTCTGCATTGGAAGGTTAGATTTCACATATATATATGTGTCTGCATTGGAAGGTTAGATTTCACATATAAATATGTTTCTGCATTGGAAGGTTAGATTTCACATATATATATGTTTCTGCATTGGAAGGTCAGATTTCACATATAAATATGTTTCTGCATTGGAAGGTTAGATTTCACATATATATATGTGTCTGCATTGGAAGGTTAGATTTCACATATAAATATGTTTCTGCATTGGAAGGTTAGATTTCACATATATATATGTGTCTGCATTGGAAGGTTAGATTTCACATATAAATATGTTTCTGCATTGGAAGGTTAGATTTCACATATAAATATGTTTCTGCATTGGAAGGTTAGATTTCACACATAAATATGTTTCTGCATTGGAAGGTTAGATTTCACATATAAATATGTTTCTGCATTGGAAGGTTAGATTTCACATATATATATGTTTCTGCATTGGAAGGTCAGATTTCACATATAAATATGTTTCTGCATTGGAAGGTTAGATTTCACATATAAATATGCTTCTGTAGTCAAAAGTTGGAATCTCAGATTCCACATATAAATATGTTTGGATGTGAAGGTCATATTTCACATATAAATATGTGATCGATATGGGGCTGTAGTAATGAGCTACTACTTTTTGAACATAAACAAGAAATATATGTACATGCCTTGTCATATTTGTTTAAAACTGTCCAAAGTTGTAAAAACAATAAAAAAATTAAAGAAAAAAATAAAATATTGGAATTTTGTACAAATTATTATATACAGTGGAAAGCAAAACAGTGATGATTAATAAAGTATTGAAAAAGGTACATTTCAAGAATGAATGTTAAACATAAATTTATGGGACATGTTATTTTGTACATATTAACATACACAGGATCATACTTCTAATGATTTTGTTCAAAACATGTGTATATTTATGCCAGTCCAAAAATCTAAATTTAAAGTTTGGGTTGTTGGTTCAATCTGTGAGTTACCCGTACCCTGACTTAGATCAGCCCAGAGGTTGTTTCAGGGTTCAATTTGTGAGGTACCTGTGCCCTGACTTAGATCAGCCCAGAGGTGTTTCAAGGTATATTTCAATTACTGTTCACTCTTTCATATCAAGTGAATCTCCTCTAAATAGAATGAACCAATTAACTCAAACTGACAGACTACTGCTGCCACCTCAGCAGCGGTGAAAGAAAGTAGCAGGATAAAAAAAGATGAAGCATAGCATACTAACCTTGAGAGTAGGAGCTATTCGTTTACAGGGTCCACACCAGTCTGCATAGAAATCTACCACCACAAGTTTGGCGGCATTCTCCTTTAACAAGTTATCAAATGCTTCCTGTTAAAAGAATAAACAAGAATTAAATATATCATAGACCCCTTGAAGCAATAGACTCTTTTCCAAAATGGAAAGCCCAAATTAAATTGAGTTAAAATTAAAGTGAGTGAAAAATCTGTACCAGTACTACAAAGAACAAATTTTTACAGATGTTTCTTTGACTGGGAATATAGTGTATATCCCCA
This sequence comes from Anthopleura xanthogrammica, assembly GCA_964019055.1. Classification (NCBI taxonomy): domain Eukaryota; kingdom Metazoa; phylum Cnidaria; class Anthozoa; order Actiniaria; family Actiniidae; genus Anthopleura; species Anthopleura xanthogrammica. The sequence goes on from OZ025215.1 coordinate 11,470,997, forward strand.
GTCATGTACATACAAACGTTTGTGAATATCTCAATATTCAACTTAAGTTTTCTCTGCCAATATAAAACATAATGAATCCTAGAAGGGATACTAAAGTAAGGATACTCCTTCTAGAGCTGGTATCTTAACTCATTTGAATTTGCCGATACCATTTTGGAGTTCTAAGAGTCTATTCCCTGAACCACTGAACAAATTTGAATTTTTATCAGAGTAAAAAAAATATTTCCTGTCATTAGAATTAACAGCATGTGGTAGCTAAGGAAATTAGGTATAGATAAAATAGCTTCACAAATTTAATATTCAAAAAGCTGTAGGTAATTCATGTTTGGGCAAACTGGCAAGAAGCAAACAAAAACTTGAAACTTAAGCATGAAATCAAACCATATAAAAACAATGTTCATTATTTAGTTTGAAAACAATTTGAGTAAGATCATGTGTGAATTGAGAGCTTTAACATTGCAAGTCGCTGTACTGAATGATTATATATATAACAGACCTTTCCCATATTTGCTTGGATGATCATGAAACAATGGTTTCAAGTGGAGACTGAACTTGATTCTTTTATTTATCAAGGCCAATCGCGACTTGAAACCATTGTTTTGTGATCATTCAAGCGAATTCGGGAAAGGTCTATTACATAGGAAATGTTTTTCAATTTTACTAAAATTATTTATAGAAACTGACATCATACATACTCTACATTAAATATTAATTGTTCATGCAGAACCAATATTTCTGATCTTGTACATTATACATATCTGTATGGCAATTTCATGCGTACTTATCCAAACTATCACAACACAACAAATATATGTGATGTAGATTATTATTTATTAAATATTTACTGTAATATCTAAGACATTGTCAATACTTTTGTTTAATACGGAGAGCTGATCAATTTATCTGGGTGTGTCAACCACTCTAAAACTCTCAAAAGTATCACTTTAAGAACTCAAATGGATAACCTTATATTATGTAATTCTCATCAATATATCTGCCACGTTGTATGAGCTTAATGAATGATCTTAATGAATAAAGATTCATTATTTTATAAGTAAGAATTTCTAATTTTTACTGTAAGTTACTGTTAGTGGTCTGAAAAAGTATCAAAAGTATTGCTACAAAAATTCAGAATTAAGTAAAAACTTAAACTTTCTCTTTGAACTAAGACTAGAAACTATGGTATAATTCTATAAACTTGAGTTATGTAACCTAAGATTAAGAATCGTCTCTTTCGAAAATAAATTAATTCGAAAGTGAATGTCACGAGGTTCTTATTTTCCTCAGGCGAAATGAAAAATTTGAACAAGAATTACAACATAACTGGGGGAAAACGTAAGCTTAAAGCGAAAAAATGATGAGTTTACGAGCTGGAAAACTATATTTTGAAACTCCAAGATGTGCAAATCAGGTCCAAATCATATTCGAAGACCTGAAATAAGCCTTCAAATTTGTGACTCACTTTGTTGTTGAGATTGAACTAAAAACAAGCCAAAACTTTCATGATGTCTTAATCATAGCATAAACTTACCTTTGTTTCTATTAATTGTATTGACATGGTGATTAGAAAGATGGAAAATATGGATTTATCGTACTTCTACTTACGAACCTACTGATGTCGATGACTTAGCAAAAATCAAGTGCAACACAGGGTACCCATACAGGGTATTTAGCACTGTTTACCCCAGATCTCTCGCGTTAAAACCAATGCACAGGGCTCCCTTACCTTGCCGAGGTTGTTACTTTATGCTTGCTTTTGCATCGTGCAGTCAGCTTTAGCTTTAAGAATATTCGGAAATAAGATTGTGGAGATAAGGATGTTGATATTTTTAGAGATAAGAGATAACTATCCTAAGAATTATAAGGATTAACGATTTAAAATGCCTGAATAACCCCGCCCATAAAAAAGCGGCTCTTCTAAGGGGGCTGGGGCATGTGGCCGTGCCAGGGCCTGATGGCCTTTCTTAACTTCTTCTTCCTTCCCTACTTGGTCCTACTTTACGAACCCTGTAAGACTACTGAAATATCAACTTTGCAACACATTTCGTCAACCGTCAAACATTTCGTAAAAAATAAAATAAAAAGCAATGGCTGTACTGTCGGAACCAGTATCCTGTGTGTATCCGAACGTAACTGCGGTTAAGCAGAGTTAAAGTCGGGCTGTGCGCACATGTTCGCAGGCTATCAGAACCCAAAGCTCGGGAAAATGACTAAACGGTATCTCTTGAGAAATGGTATAACTTCAAGTATCACGAAGAGAGTACCTCGTATTCTCATGTATTAAGCTAATGAATAACGCATAAAGCTGCTCAACAAATAATAATATTAATTTATAACGGAAACGTGTCTCAACACTGTTAACCTAAGTTACAATAAGTGTAGCCCTGGCCCACCTACCTTCGCGCAACACTTTCGTTATACCAAACGGAGCAAGCATTTATGGAAGCCTATCCTAGTCTCAAGAAAATAGTTTGATTTTAGAGGAAATGGCTTTCCCTTTAGGCCCAAAACTGAATACCAGGTAAGAATGCAGAAATTTATTGTCAGAATACAGAGAATACTGCACGTCTACAAACTCTGCAAAATGGCGTCGCACGGATGAGCTGTTACAGCAAAAAAGTCAACACATCTACCATTTTTAAAATAGTACTCTCTTCAATCACAGGAGGGTAGCTTTAATACACAAAAGGAAAGGATTTACAAATGTCCGAATAATCCTACCCTAGCCACCTTAACGAACAATGCACTGTCCAAATATTTACTCGGCCTGGTGGTCTTATCCAATGAGCGCGCGCGTACCAAAACTATGACGTCAAATGTATTTGTTCACGTGACTAACAACGATAAGTGAGCAATAAATAGAGTCTTGGCAACCAGTGAAAGTATCAAGAAACACGTTAAAAATTTCATTAAAAAATGAGGGAATTTTTACTCTAGCTTTCCAGGAATCGTTAGAGACTTAGAAGAGATGTCCGATCTTAGTTCTGGAAGATCTGTACGTAATCAGGTAAGTATTTTTGAGGCTTAGAAGTGATCATTTAGGGATCTTGTTTCTGATTTTCTTTCTTGATTTTTAGCTTGCAGACTTGCATATTTTTGTAGTTCCCTTGGAACTATGGCTTGATAAATACCGTACAGCTTTTAATAACATTGCTCTGGAGTCTGTATCTGCTGGATTTGTTAGGTATGTAAGCGATTTTCTAATCATAATTGGGAATATTCAAAATACCAACACTCAAGGCCTTGATCAAGGGTCTTTGTTGAGTATTGGTCAATTAGTTTTCTCATTTGAACAAAATATTCTTCAACAGGGTTCATCCTGAAGCTAATTTACAACAGCTAAGAGAAAGCATTGAAGATCAACTGGGAGAAGATATTATTCCAGAGGAATTTATCTTTCTTAGAAGTGTAGGAAGATGTATGGCTGTGGTAAGTATTTATAGATAAGTGCCTCCTCAAAGTCTGGTTGAAGTTCAAAAGTCGGCTATATTTTCTTACACTTTCTGTTTTTCTTTTGCTCATGAATTATATTGGATCAATTCTACGTTTAATAACCGTGTTTTTGTTCCAAAATCATTGCAAATTATCTAAGTACTTGGCAATCAAATGAAGTATAATGATATCGAAGTGAGCTTATGAAATCTTCACAAAGAAAATCAATTTGATTTTAAAAACTTTGATTGAAATTTAGATTTAGCGGTTTTATAGCAAAAAATAAATAAAAATCCAGGAAATTAGTATTTTCTGTATTTTTATAACAAGAATATCTTAAAGGATTTTTCACAAACAGCTGAGAAAAATGTTTTTATTTCTGGATAAATGAGCTTATATGGCGCCAATGGTATTGAATGGTGATCCCATTAGCTTACAGCTGTATATTCCGTAAAAGTAAGCTTAATGAACTTTGAAAAAATCAAAATATTTTTGAATATTAAGAGATCTAAACCCTCAAAAATAAAATAAAATGGCTTGTGATCATCAGAAATTACAGAATATTCAATTTTGTTTTGTATATTGTACTATTTTTTCGGTTTTCTGGGTATGAATATTGTAATTAAAAGGGATTCTACTTTGTCTGTAGCTAAAATAAACAGACCATCCAACTTTTTTTCACAATGTCAACATTAAAAGATCACTTTGAAAAAAGATTTACCCTATTTATACTTGATTATTCCTAAATCAAAATCTTTTAAAAAATGATATTTCAGCATTTTTATGAAGAAATTATTGTGGAATTGATAAGAATTTTTAGATTTAAAACTTTTTTCCTTGCTCACTATTTATTTGTTTAACTTATCCATATAATCCTCTGGGATTATCTTGGTTGCTTAACATTCTAATATAGTCAAAAAATTTACTTTTTAATGTCGCTGAAAATAAGTCTTGATAATAAGGCCTGACAGGGTTTCTTTGGGTCCAGCCTTTTTGTCTGTCGTTGCTGATGAAAATGGTCATTAATTCATATGAAGATAGCTAGATATGACTGATATCGCTTTTGTCTGTCAAACTCAATTTCCTGGTTCTTGCTGTGACCTCAATTTTATTGTGTTCTGATGTATTCAAAAAGAGTGAGATAATAGAAAATTACCTTGAATATGGAAAGTGGGATCAGCATGAAAAAGAATATCTATAAGATTATAACAGCATGTGGGATGGCAGCTAGTTCAGGAACTAATTAGCGACAGGGAACATGGAGAATAGTTTTGAGTGGGAGAGCTAATCTGGGGGGTCTTGTAGGATGCCACTATCCCCTGAAAACTTTTAAATTGAGGCTCATAGAAATGCAATTTCCATATTTATTGCATTAAAGTCATGTCAAAGCAACTCATAACAGAAAATCATTTTTGGCTAAAAATATAGGGCCGGGGAGGGGGGTCTCCCATGTGAACACAGTCCTGTCGTCCTGGTAGAGCCAAAATCCTCATGTAAGGAAACTCATAAGGGTCCTTCCTTACTTGTGCTAAGTATATCTGGTTGTTTCTGTAGGTCAAAGAAAACCAGGAGCATCTGTTACGAGCAGCAGACTTTCTTCCTCCAATTGTAAGTTGTGCATATATGTTAGTACTATTTTGAAGATTTTTAAATAGCACATGCAGAATCATATACAGTTTCCCATTCCAACAAAATAGGGTTTTGTTGGACGTCAATCAATGTGTTTCCATGAGACTGTCCAAAGACAAGGACAGCAGAACACCTTAAAAAGTGGTGGGGCTAAGATTGGAAAATATGAGAGACTAGTATGGGAAAAGGGAAAAAGTGGGGGTGCTATAGCCCCCCAGCCCCCAATCTCAGCAGTCCTTGAAAGACATAAAGTTTTCAAGGGTATGTGCCTATGGAATATCATGGAAATGCCTTGATTAATGTGCATGAAAACCTACTTAGTTGCCACAATGATTCGGATGATGTGTGTGCAGGGCTCAAAATAATGGCTAGTCATACGCTGGTCAAGATGTCCGCGTATGATATTTTATTTATATTTTTTTTCAAATATGACCGGTCAACGTGTCCGTTCAAAACCATATTTAACCGGTCAAGTACCAAATTTGGCTGGACTGTTGACTGGCCATTATTTTGAGCCCTGCGTGTGTGCTATTGAGTATAACAGTTGCTAACTGTGAATATGCCATATAATGTCTTTTGATTCAAGATGGCTGCTGTATTGTTGAATTAGTTTCTTAACTTTTGATTAATTGCCCACAAATGTCATGTCTAACAGGCTTATAGTCCAGAAATTTTCCTACTTCCTGGACTTCATGAACACTATGCCAAACCAGGTGCAGATTCCAAGAATGTGATCATTGCTACACAAGGACACACAACAGGTGAATACAATAATGTGAAATTAAAAATAAAATGTCCTTGTTTCATGAGGTTAGTACTTAATAGCCAGTGGCTAACAAACCTGTGGCCCTTGTTCCATGATCAAATTGGAATTGAGAAGTTGAATTTCACGGAGGGAGGAAAAGGGGAAAACCTGGAGAAAAACCCTCAAAGCACAAGAGAGAACCAACAAGTTACTCTACTTGTATATGACACCAAGTCTGAGATTCGAATCCAGGTTGCATTGGTGAGAGGTGAAGAGTCTCATAGCTATATATGTCACCCATTCTTCCCTAAATTTGTCTTGACCTTGGCTGGAGTCCCTAATGACAATCTGTGCTGTCCTCCCCTCCTCCAATGAACAACAGACTCCAGTAATAGAGCACTATAATTGAATTATTATATAATGATGGGTGTTGGGACTGACTGACTGCTGTTTCTTCTTTCAGCTGGGATGTCAACAACACATCCATTTCAGTTGCCGATGATACCCCAACAGTATGCAACTAATCAGCAACTTACAACACAACCTAACTACCCAACACAACAACGTTACCATAGCAACCAAGAAGAGGATGAAAAAGATGAGGATGATTATCAAAGAATGAAGAAGAGAGACCAAAATAGATATGATGATGATGATAATGATGTTAATGTCATTGATAATCAAGAAGAAGAAAACAAGATAAAGTATCAGAGAGATAGCTTTGACGAAGAGCAAGTTCATGGCCAGTTTGAAAACGAGGGTAGGAAATCCGATGGTCGTCGTAGTGATGGTTACCATGGTGATAGTGAACACAGAAGGAGTTGGGAGAACCAGGACTTGGGTCTGTCTCCACGTAGTCAAAAGAAAGATCACAGTTCAGTTAAATCAAAAAATAAGAAAAATAAACAGCACCAAGCTGAGATCACAATCCAAAAAGAGAATTTTCAACCAGCAGAAGCTACAACGTTACAAATAATTCAACCGGAAGTGGTCCATAGTCTTCCCGTCCAGGGTCCTAACGGGGTTTTAATGGCACCACCGACTCCTATACCTTCTGGAAGAGTTATTGCATCGCCAATACCAGGACCTCGCAAGGAGAAAAGTAAAACAAGGCAAGATGAAAATACCAACAAGGAATCGACTGGTAAAGAGAGCAAAACATCAAAGGGAAGTAAGAAAAAACGCAAAGAACGCTCAAAATCGCCACCATCAGAGAGGGATTCGGATAGAAATATAAGAAATAAAGACGACAAAAGGAAAGAAGAAGAACTATCAATGGAGTATGTGGTTCCGAGTTTTGAAGACATTGAAGAGAGGTCGAGGTATACACAGTTTCCTTCGCCTACCAAGAGCGCACGGTCTCATCCTCCATTGTATGAAAGTGAGATTGATTCTGGGATTGCTGATGATTTGATCACACCACCACAAGCACTGTAAGTAGTGTTAACTGTAGCTAGCGCATGGCCAGCTGATTCGAGAAAATATTAACTAATCAGAACCGAGAAAAATTTGCAAAACTGGGGTGTCATCCTTAGTAGCCCTGTGACTCGGGGAAACGGTTATTTCTTTATTTTATTTTCCCACTCAATAATGAATATCATATTAAATTTATACAAAATATCAAAAAATTCTCCTGAAAATCTAGATTTATCTCAGATATAAACTTTCATAAGTCCATTTTCGCATGCTTCATGACACCTCAGTTTTGCAGTGACGTCATTAGTACGTCACTATTTCAGATCAGCTGATTATGGTAGGATGCCGCAGATCTTTATGTGGCATTCACGACATCCACATGACTACAGGAATAGAGCGAGTTTTGCATGAGTGGGAAAGATACGGTACTGACTTACAGCACGTACACGGTACGACAAGATGTAACATTGAAATGGCTTCCCATCGTCTTCCAGTAATAGATCATTTTCGAGATGAGCGAGCGCTTTCAAAAATATCGAAAGGCGCAGATATGATCTCGAGGCATTTTCGGGCAGAGTCAATAGCGCGCGTGATCTTGCTCAAAAATGCCTATTTTTCATGTCTGCGTCCTGCGATATTTTTGAAAGCACTCGCGCATCTCGAAAATGTTATATTCATCCAATCACAACGCGTAGTTACGGCTACGGTAAGATACGGTACGGCTACAGTAGGGCTACGAATTTGCCGTATCGTTTCCCACTCATACGGAAATCACTCTTGTCACAGCGCGCAAGATACTGCTCATTACGATCACTGTTCCATTCTTCGCAGTACTCGGTTTCCCAGAGTGCTTTGTGGGCTTTGATGCACATTGCCTAAGCTATGACTCTGTTGCATTAATTTTGTGGCGCGCCATTACAAAGCTCAAAGCAAAAGTGGCACCCTCTATCCAGCTATTTTTCGGTTGAAATAGATCTTGCGTGACTGCGTGGCCTCGTAAAATTTTGTCCGGGATCCTTGGAAAGGTGATTTTTAAGCGTCTTAGTCTATCAAAAAGAGGTTTTGAAATATTCGTTTGTGTTTTTTTCTTCTAGAAATGACTCTTACGGCGCGAAAAAGAACATTAAAGAGCTTCATGATAGACTCGCTAATGGTATGAACAGCAGCGCGCTATATGAAAATGAAGAGCTAGCTGGACAACATGCTTTTAAAGGAAACGAAGATGATGCTCGTGGAAAGGACTCAAAAACAACCGAAGGTGACGGCAAAGGAGGAGAAAACATAAAAAAGCATGGTGACAAGGATGGCGCCAGCAAAGATAGTAAAACAAGTCATAGGAAACCAAAGAAAACAGTCAAAAAGACAGTTAAGAAAACAGACGACTTGGACGAAAAGTTGAAGAACCTCAAAGCTGTGGAGCCACCGCCATTAAAAATTCCAGACCACGGTGATATATCTTTCGAAAAGGACACCCCATCTGCTAAAGACAGAAAACATAAGATTATTGAAGAACTGAGGGGAGAACTCCGGAAGGCAAAGAATGAGAGAGTTGATCTAGAAAAACAAAGGGACCAGAAAGTACGCAGAGCAAAATCATTGCAGACTCAAACGCTACAAAAACGTAACCAAGGTAACCATGGTTTCTTTTTCTCATGGCTTTGCATGTGGGAATTTTGACTTTCAAATGGCTTCCAGGTTTTAAGGTTTCTGATTGGATCTCGTATTGCGTTCACACTTTTGATTGGTTAAATCAAAGTGGAAGTCATTTGTGAGTCGAGTGTGTGTGTGTGTTTTTATTTTCACATTTGTGGTTTTGCACAAAAAAAAAATCAATAAATAAATTAATATATTCATGCCATTCTTAATTTTTGCAGCAAAAAACATTTGGAAGAAGAAATTCTTTGACGAAAAAAGAAAAACTGCGCCCTTAGAGGAGCAACTAAACCGATTACGATACGACGTTGAAGTACAACACAAAGCTATAGTATCTTACCTGGAGACAAACAGAGGTACTTAGAAACTTTATTGTTATTATTACCTGTATATCACATAATAAGAGTCGATGTTTATTGATACAACACTGCCACTAGTGGGGAGGGATGAGGATATATTTTTTATCTTCACATAGGAAGGAATGGGAAAATATTTTTTTCTCATCTTAGAATTGAAGATTTTCGCGCGCTTTCCGAAGGCGCGTTCGTGTTTTTCGTAAAATTTCTTACAAGACTCGACAGAATTTACTGTAAATTAGCAATCGGTCGGCAAATATCAATTATAATTATGGAAATCAGCTGCGCAAAATCTGAGAATAATTTTTTTTGCCAAAACTTTTGACAAAAATGAACAATTACGGTTAGTAACATTAAAGCGTTCACTATGTACACTAGTTTCTCGACTTTTGAGTCTTAGAATTAGCATTGTGTATACGATGAAACTTGTCTTTTTTACAATTCGACTTTAAAGGGTGCGGCAGCAATGATTGATAACGGGGTTTTTTTTGTACAACAGAACGTGATGGTAACAGAGGAACCCAGGAACAAGAAAAGACGCCTTCAGAAAAGGTAACGACATTTGGGAATATGTCAAAAATATTGTTTTTGTATTTTCTGTAACTATGTGTTTTTATAATGGTTGCAGACCAACCAGCTTATGCTTCTTGCGAAACTGCAAAACGAAGTTGAGGAGTTAAAACACAAAGTTGAAGAAATAAAAATGAGGCTGGCCTCTGAAATGAAGGTAAAGAAGCACTTCTGCCTGGATGTCTTGTCTTGTCTAATTAATGTTGTCCCAAAAATCTTCTCTCTGTCCATCCCTTCCACCAGACTTTCCTCCTTCATTTCCAACTTTCCTTTCTTTTCAGTCCTTCTTTTATCCCCCTCTCTCTTTCTTCCTCCCTCCCTCTCTCCCTTCCTTCTTTCCTTCCTCCCCCTTCCTCTTTCTTTCCTTCCTTCCTCCCGTCTTTTGTCCCTCTCTCCCTCCCTCCCCCTCTTCTTTCATAACTTCCTTCCTTCCTTGCTTTCCTTAATTGTATCTCTCTTTCTTTTTCTCCCGTTCATTCGTTATTCCTCATCACAAATCAGCTCAAAGTACCACTGTTCTTCTTTACCCAGTTACGCGATAATGCACAAGGTGAACTAAAACAACTACGAGAAGAACTACTGGACAAGAAAATAAACCTCACGTTAACCAAAAGTCAAAAAAGTTTGCTCTTACTTAGCAACCAAGAAAACATCACAGCCCAATAAAATGGCTGATATATTGTTATTTATTCATTCTTTGACGACCTTAACCCTCAAGGTAATTTGATATAATGATGCTTTTATGACAACACTTAAAAGAAAGACATGAAAGCACCATCAGAGAGAATTTAGGCAAATTGTAAGTAGATCTTACGTATATCATTATACTCCAAAATATGAGTTGAAAAAACTTGTAAGAAACTGTAAATATGTAGTAAACAAAATTAAATATTTTATAAGGAAACAATGTCGTGGGTGTTCTAATCGAGTTTTCATTTGGCGAAATGAAAAAAAACCGATAGAAATAAGAAAGAAAGTAATTTATTTTGACCCCGAGCAACTCGGTTTTGTTTCGATAATTTTCGTAACCTCACTGTTATATTTAGATCTTTTGTCCTATCAATCTTGTTTTTTATCTTCAATGTTGTATCTTATTTAAAGCCAGCAATTACCCTTGTTCAAAGCAACCAATTACTGTGTTTTTCAGTCGGTAAGGTTTCGTTACTAGACAAGAAAGCGCACCGCCGGGATGAGTTGAAGGACCCCTTCACCATTATGGAATAAAAATAAACATCTTATCGAGTTATCTTGAAAGGATCGATTTGATTTCATACCACAAATAACATACTTTACTCGGCTGTCAGTGAAGGTCGAATAATTATCGACAGCGGGGTTCTGGTATTATTTTTTGAAAAAAAACTTTGGTTCTTGCTCAAGTGCTCAGCCACTTGGGTAAAGGTTTGATCCTAGTGTTCAATCTTTCCCGGTCACTAGGCAACACAGCCACAAGCGCTATTATTAGTATAATACAATTCAATTGCCATTCCACCTGCTATATTGAAAAATCGTTCTGGTTGCTTAGCACTTCGATTCTACATTTCTAGGCTTTTTTCTAGTAGATTAGTTTTGAAATTATTTACTACGACAGAGACACTAAGTGACAGATTCTCAGCATCGTCTGTTAGAATATATAGCTGTCACTGTTTGGTCTATAAAGTGCTTAAAATTCGGTTTTTCAATACGTCTGAGGCTTGCAGGCCATCTCGAATCGTATAGAATATATTAAATTGTTATTACGACTGTGGCAAAGTGCCAGTTGAACTAGCTGAGCTATTGAAAACAGAACTGTGGGATGATATAAGTGGTGAAGGGAGCGGCGAAGAAGTCTCTGATCTGGGAAAAAATTCGACGTAAAATGTTTTTTGCAAGACGAAAATGGAAATAGGCGAAAATCCTCCTAGGAAAATTTCACTGATTGTCGCTAAGTCAGACGGCAAGGATGCGAAACAAGACAACTCGGGGGTCTTGGATACTACGAAATTCAAAACGCTTGAAGAACAAGTGAAATTCTACGAGAGAAGAATAAGGTCTTGTCACAAAGCAAAGCAGAAAGAAAAGGAGGGTGATGAGCTTTGTAATTTAGGGATTCTATACTACAAAGCTGGACGGCTTCAAGATGCAAGGCACTGTCACGAAAGACATCTGAACATTGCTAAATCGATTCACAGTCCCAGAAGCGAGAAGAGAGCGTATTGTAACCTAGGGTGTACGTATCGTAGGTTGGGGAATCTTGACAAAGCGATTGACTGCTACGAGGAAGGGCTCAAGTTCGCTAAGGAACTCGGCGACAGAACCGGAGAAGGCAAGCTTATAAACAATTTAGCGAACATTTTTGAGCAGAAAGGAGACTTTGATCGAGCTGTTTGCTACCATCAAAGACGTCTGAAGCTTGCAAAGGAGTTGAATGACTTAGATGCTGAGAGCAAGTCGTGTGCCAGCATTGGGAACATCCATCATTTACTCGGAAATATCCGAGAAAGCATCGCTTATTACGAAAGGCTTGTTGCAAGCTTGAAGTTCAAACTCGGTAAGTTAGAATGTATTGATTTGTGTGTGTTCTGTACTAGACCTAGGTTACGATAATACGGCGTAAAATTAAGGTATTTGCGATGAAATATTGATAAATATATTTTTCAATATACGAACAAGACACATTTAAATAACAAAATGCTTTTGAAAAATCTTTCCTTTTTTTTGAAAATGATTGCGGGCTGTCCTTAATATCCGGAAAAACGCCTTGAGCAGTTGATATTTTTGTTTTCCAAGAACGCTTTTCATTTCAAAATAAGGTAAGAATTAATTTAATAATCCCTTGAGTGTGTAGAGGGGTTGATAAGCTCAAAAAGTTTGCGTAATTTTGCGCCAATACCTACAAACAAACAAACTAAAATATAAATTTAAAAGAAACTGACCTAGACTCCGATTTAGTCATTCACAAAGATAGAGGGAAAAGGTCTAGGATAGTAGGTTTGAATAGCGGTCATCCACATGTGGTTGGATTGAACTCATATTTAATTAGAAAACATCCACCAAACTCATGTAGATAATTACCATTTGCATGCAGAACTGAATGACGGGGGACTTTTAAAGTTAAAGCAAAAAAAATTAAACACAAGGATAAAAAAGGGAAACAAGAAAATAAGAGAAAAATAATGTTAAAAAGAAAGGCGTTTTATGAATTGTATGCTGCTATGGCGTTGCGTTCATAATTGATTTTACTCTACGTTTTCTTTCTTTCTTTCTTCTCTTTCATTCTTTTTTTGATTTTTATAACGTGCAATGAAAATAGGAAATCAAGTTGCAATTAAAGAGCAAGAGTGAAATTCGTAAAAATTATTAGAGGGATTTCTCTTAATTCATTTAATGTTATTTTTCATCAAATTTCGCTCTTTTTATATACATCTTATTTTTAACGGCTGAGAAAGGAAAGTATACGCTAATCAAATAACAAACACTCAAAAGATATGTGGTTTTGTTCCAATTTAAGATTTAAGCCAGAAATTCTACGACTCTTATTCGCGGTTAAGTTGTGAGTTGTCTTTCATGTCACGAATGTCATTCACGACTTGTTTGAACGATTCCAAAAACAGGTTATCGATTAGGGTAGAAATTAAAAAAAAAAAACTTGAATTTTCTGCACGTACCCGAGTTCTTGAAGCCAATAGACTTTTACCAGAATAGCACTCCTTACTAAAGAAAACGAGAGAAAATTTAGAATTACGTTTCGACTTACGAGTCAAAACTTTGCAATACTAAAGAAAAAATGTTGTTTACGATATTGTCATAAAAATTCGTGCGTCTATCGCTTTTAGGGAAGATTGGTTTGTTTTTCAGTTAAAAAATAAAAAGTTACATTTGATAATTTCCATCCTACAAAACATGGGTATCTTAATTCCTACTTAACTATTAGATACACAGGCTTTTAAAACACTCTCAACGCACAAGTTTTGATAAGTCATGTACTGATTTAGCAAACGTTTCTTCTACATGACCATGTTTTAATCATTTCCCGCTGCATTGGTCTGCATTTCACACGAAGAAACAAAAACAAGTATTCTTTTATCTATCTACCACGCCGGCCGCTTGGAGATTTTTGCTGCCGGAATTTTTGCTTTTTTAACCTGACGTAAACTTGTGGTGAACAAGATGCTCAAACTCTCTATTATTTTCTACTGCTGAAGTAGAAAATGTTTTGATAGTTTTTGTAAAAAAAAAAGGGCTTGATTTTGAAACGATAAATACGGATAACTTTCCAGAAATACTAATTCACATATTTTCTGTTGTTTTTTAAGCTCAAAAAGACAAAAAGGCAGCGAAGGCCGAGCCAAATTGTAATGGAGGAGAAAAAGAAGATCATTATGATGATGAAGATTATTCATACCCAGGAGCCTCGACTCCAAACCGCCGAAACAGTGACTCACTCAGCGTGAATAGCGCGAGAACCGATGCTGGTAGTGCCGGGACGGATCCTAAGTCAGGCACTTCAAATGGATGAATAGATGTTTTAAGTTCAGAGGAAGCCTGGTAACGAGTACGTGCCCCATGGAATCATGGGGCTGATATAGAAGAAAGTTCTAGAAAATATCGAGAAACTGAAAATAATATAGTTTTGCGTAATTTTGTAACATTTCAGCTCATTTTCAACCAAAGAGTTAGCTTTGCCCCCTGATACAGATCTAGAAAACCAAAGAAGTTGTTTCAGGTGTTTTTTTGGCTGTCTGAAATGGGCCGACTGTTGACCCTGCAGTCAAACGTTCTTTACTCGAAGTAATTTAAGCTAGGCGAACCCGGACGAAAACAATGGACCACTGATTACGTAATATCTGCCGTTAATGTTCGTTTTTAGTTTCATTACGTTAACTTCATAATTGGATGGTTTCCCCAATTTTTTTTCGTGTTCTGAGTAAATGTACCCATAATTCCATGCGGAATGAGTTCGTTACCAGTCTTCCTTTAAACTTTAGAGCAGAAAAGTATTGGGACGGAGTCACGCTCGTCAATCCGTGGTTGATAACCTTACTGGGTAAAAAGCATTCGTATGGTCTTAACTCGAGGTGCCGCAAGTTCTAGAACTGATTAAAAAAAAAATCTGCGCACTTTTCATTGACAGAAAAGAAACTTGACCCAAACGCCGCGGGGAAAAAAGCTAAGAAATATGCCTCAATTTAGTTCATTGACAAGCATTAAAACAACATTATGTTACTAAATATCAAGGCAGCAGATAAAATCAGTTTCTTCTTAGTGCGTAATAAAGTCACAATAAGTATATGTACTGATTAAATTTTCTTGGCTAAAGGTTGGAATTTTTGTTGTAAGATAAAGAAAGATGGCGCGACTTTAAGGCAGTGGCGAAGACACATTTCCTATGCGCGCCAATCTCGTACCCAGAGTCCTCTGGCGTCTTTTGTTATCTCGTTAGCGCCTGGAGAGACATTCTATCCGGCACCAACCCGAAGGGCACAAGATGGTGCGCATGCATCGCCGTCCAATTACTGATGGGAACCAAGCCTTCAAGTAGCTTGCGTTGCTTGACGGTCTGCGGTTGTTGCAGGGCAAGAAGGTCGTATAATCTTCAAGGTTAAAAAAACGCAGACCGCCAGGCAACACAAGCTAGCCTTCAAGAGCAAGACGCGAGCGTGTTCGGGCGCTTTTGGCCTCCTATTATCAAGTACTGCGCAAATACGTTTCTTCTCTAACAACTATTAAGGGATTTTGATCGAGTGCAAAAGATTTCAAATTAATTACAAAGGTTTTTAGGAGCAAAATGAACCCCACCAGACGTCGTCTCAATAGAGGGCGAGGCGCGAGGAAAAACCCAGGTACTATAGAGGCATTGCACCATTATGTGGTGACAACCATGACAGAAGGGAAACAAGGTGCGAAACATGGACCAAAATAAGGTGCGAAAGATGGACCAAAACGAGGTGCAAAACATGGACTGAAACAAGGTGCTAAAAATGGACCAAAACAAAGAGCGAAGCAAGGTAAGAAACATTGACCAAAATAAGGTGATGTACAAAGAGCGAAACAAGGAGCGAAGCAAGGTGCGAAACAAGGTGGAAAGCAAACTGCGAAATATGGATGAAAACTGAAGGAGCGAAATAGGGTGTGAAACATGGACCATGGTATGCCTTGTGTCATGGCTGCCGTAACCTGATGGTGCAAAGCCTCTATAAGCCAGTTCAAAGTTTAAGAATCGTTTTCAGTCCGCATGCGATTTTATCCCGAATTTCTCACCTTTTGTTTAATTAAAAATCGCATGCGCACGGAAAACGATTCTTATACTTTGAACTGGCTTATACCACAGTAATTCTCAACTCCTTATAATGGTTCTCTTTTTGAAAGCAGATTTTATTAAGAAAAGTACAGTGTTCAAGCTGATATACTTGTAGATATAGAGTACGTGGTTTCTAAGTTCTTTAAAAATGTCCTTACTATTAAAGTATATCTATGTACATTGTGTGCTAATTTCTAAAAATCCCAAGGTTTCAAGCTATATATATATATAGTGCGTCATTCAACTTTCTAAAACTAAAATTTCTACTGAACTACTATTTCTACTAAAATTTCTACGCTAAACTACTAATAGATACTGTGATTGAAAATTGCAGCGACAATTTATATAATTTGCAAAAACAGCTATTTCAAAAAAGGTTGGTGAAGGTTTTGTTGCATGTTGAATACCAAGCCCAAAATGCAGTATGGTTGAAGTGAATTCAGGTAACGAAAGCTCACAACAATATGGGATTTTCCCAAACTTTGTCTGCAGGCTTTTCCCGCATATTTTCTTCTGTGCTGACAACATTTAGATATGAATATAATATTTCAAGCTTAGTAAGCAACATGCAACAAGAAAGAAAACCTTCACCAACATCTGTAGATGTATATATGTTGGTTCTTTCGGCGCAAAGGATTTTTGGGCTGATTCATTTCGCGTCGTCAAACTCACTGAGCCCACAATCCTTTGCACCACTAGTTCGTTACCAATCTTCCTCTGAACTTAGTGAAGTCAAAATATGAGGAGGCAAACTATTACTAAGTTTTTCAGTGCATTTAAGATTACATATTTGCAAAATTACAAGGAAAAAGGTAAGGTATATGAGCTGTAGTATGTATTGTTGTCATAGCGACTGGTCGTCATAAATTTACAGGCAGAGACGAGTAAATATGTCAATCAAAATATTTAAAACCAACAAACTGTTCGTACTTAAGCATGAAATATTCTGCCCCTACTCTTGGTTGCTTAACTAAGGGTTGAAATTTATGAATCCCTTTTATTCGTGTTGTCAAAATTTGTTTTATTGTTGGTTTTTGCAGCCGCCATCTTGGATGAATTTACCGAGTAATTTGTCATTAGTTTTAGTTGTCGTATCATCCAACATGGCCGCCACGTCTTGAACTATTTTATACCTCAGTTCCCCTGCAAATTCATGACGAGGCGCTTGATATATATATTCTTTCTCTGATAAGGTCGATATGAATATTTTTACCACGTTCTTGTTCTAATTTCGTATCTAATTTCTAAGTGCTCTAGGTTTACGCGTGTGATTTAAAGATGATGACATCCAACAGTGGTTGGATTTGTTGTAATTCTAGTGTAGGCTTTATCGTTTTAGTTTCACGATAATGTGGCCTAAGGACTGCCAGAGACTCTTGAATGATGGTCTGGCTTCCTCCCTACGAAATGACAGCAACGATTAGTTTTCAAAGTACTTTTTTTCAGTTGTATTCTAAAGGGTTTATTGGAAGCAGGGGGGAAAGACCAATGAGGAGGAGAATGAGGACGTAGAGCGGATGTTGAGATGGAGAAGAAATAGGAGAAGTGGGAAGAGAAGACAAGAGAAAAGAGAAACGGAGGGAGGCATAGGAGAGGAAGTAGCCAAAAGAAGGAGGAGGAGGAGGAGGAGGAGGAGGAGGAGGAGGACGAGGAGGAGGAGGAGGAGGACGAGGACGATATTTGACAGTACGATACCATGCCTTAATCTAACACATCATACTTACTCGTATTCCCAGCAGCTTTTCATGAGTTTGTAAACTTCATCAGGCACATTGGGAGGCGATGGAAGTCTGTATCCATTTTCTAATTTCTCAATAATAATTTGGCCGTTCATTCCCTGAACAACAAACAAACAACAACGATAATTACAGTGGTAACTCTATTGTATCTAACACCATTGAAAATACACCCAACACACAATGCCTGATGGGAAGGAACAGTGGAATACCACTGAATATACAACGGCTTTCCTGCATTCTGATTGGCTGTATTTTGGATTACCTGATAAGGTCTTGCACCATATGACGTAGCCTCCCAGAGAGTGACGCCATAGCTCCATACATCACTCTTACTTGAGAATTTTCTGAAGTAGATACATTCTGGTGCATACCATTTGAGAGGCCATTTGCCTGGCGTTACTGCCTAAAAAGGAAAACAAGTCTATAATTATGCATCTATCTACATTAGTGTTTACATAAAAAATAAGGAAATAATACTCAAGAGAATCAGTGCACGTCCAAAATGAATAGCTGTAAATCTCTTTAAATATAGGAAAAACTTTTATCGAAGCCTGAAACGACCTCTCAGTCCCTCTCAGTTGAATAAGATTCTTTTCTTTGGGCTCTGAGCTAATATTTTATAATAGCTTATCTCGTTTTGAAACTGTTAACAGAAGAAAGGAATAGTACTCAAGGGAATGACACGTCCGTGAGGTGAGATGGGAATCCATACACCTGGCCCAAAGAGGAAGGTTTATTTTTACGGGAATTGTGTTGTAAGAGAGCTAATTCTCTTATCCATTAAATTAAAGTAAGTTTGCATGTGCAAACACTAAGCAAAGTCCATGTTTGGACCGAAACGTCTGTCTTTTATACAATTTTTTAAAAACCAGTGACAACAATTTTGATTAATTATGACAATTCCTTGTTGCAACTTTCACATTTTTAACGATAAAAGTAATTTATGTCGTTTGATTTTGAGGGATTTTTGTTGCAACCTTCACATTTTTAACGATAAAAGTAATTTATGTCGTTTGATTTTGAGAGATTTTTGTTCTTTTTCTTACCCTGTAGTAATCACTTCCAGCGCCCATAGCACGTGACATCCCAAAGTCACTGATTTTCACGAAGCTCTCGTTCACAACCAACACATTCCTTGCTGCTAAATCTCTGTGTACAAATTGCTGTTCTTCCAAATATTGCATTCCCTGTATACGAAAAAGAAATAATTTTAAACTTAGTTCATCAAATGTGAGTAGAGTTTATTGGGTATCTACCTTGAATTGAGGGGTTTTCTCCAGTTTTCCTAACCCCACAAAACCTACCAAGCTAAATTTCAATTTGATCTGTGAGTTAGCTGTGCCCTGACTTAGATCAGCCCAGAGGTTGTTTCAGGGTTCAATCTGTGAGTTAGTCATGCCCTGACTTAGATCAGCCCAGAAGTTGGTTCAGGGTTCAACCTGTGAGTTAGCCATGCCCTGACTTAGATCAGCCCAGAGGTTGTTTAAAGGCCCGATAGAATTTGAAGGTAATACTAATTTTAAAACAACAAAAAACAACTTACCTCTGCAACTTGCAGCATTAGAATATGAATGCTCAACATTGACATAGTCCTGTGATGTAACATAACAGAATGTTATTGGTTCAATCAGAATGATGCACTATTGAAATGAATATTTTGGTTTTCTTACTTGTGATTTTTCAGGTATTTGTTAAGTGGACCTTCAGAAGCAAGCTCCATCACCAACATCATGGATGGACCTTGACACATGCCTAGAAACAGTTAATAGGGTATCTATAAGTTAGCTTACTCTTGCTTATTTATTTTTTCATTGCTTCCTTGCTTCCTTCATTCACTCCTTCGTTTGTTCATTCCTCCCTTCTTCCTTTCTTCCATCCTTTCTTCCATCTTTGCTTCCTTCCTTCCTTCCTTCCATTCTTTCTTCCTTTCTTTCTTCCTTCCATCTTTGCTTCCTTCCTTTCTTCTTTCCTTCCATTCTTTCTTCCTTTCTTTTTCTCCATCCATCCATCCTTTCTTCCTTCCTTCCATTCTTTCTTCCTTTCTTTTTCTCCATCCATCCATCCTTTCTTCCTTCCTTCCATTCTTTCTTCCTTTCTTTTTCTCCATCCATCCATCCTTTGTTCTTTCCTTCCATTCTTTCTTCCTTTCTTTTTCTCCATCCATCCATCCATTCTTTCTTTCTTTTTCTCCATCCATTCATCCTTTCTTCCTTCCTTCCATACTTCCCTCCCTTTCCTTTGTCTCCTTACTTTCTTCCTATCTTCCTCCTTCCTTTTTATTTGCTTTTCCCATAATTACCTCTCCTCTTTCCTTCCTTAATTCTTTTTACCAACTTTTAGCTTTCTTTAAAAGGAAGTGTAACTCAGCATATTCAATGATTCATAACTCACCAATGATCCTCACAATGTATGGATGATCCAGTTTCATCATAACTTTTGCTTCATGCATAATCTCAGACTAAAGACACAAGAGAAATATAATAAATTAAAATACATTGATTAGTCTGTGACCTCACAGTTTGTAATCTTTATCAGTCTTTTTGAAGGCATTAAACATTACTAGCTAATATAAGGTTATAGCATAAGCCAAAAGGAGTGAAGGAGAACTTTAGAGAGCAAAGAAGCAAGGGATAGAAGGAGCGAGAGGGAATAGCATTGGATTCAGAAACTCACTTGCTGCAGTGCTTCTTGTTCATGAGGTTTTTTATTATTGCAACTTGCCAGCCATGGTCTGCCCCTATAGTTCCCCTTCATATGATGTCAAAGCAGCACAATTTGGAGGGCAAAACAAAAGAATTTCAATCTCTTTAGAGTTGGAATCCTACTGTTTTGTCCTCCAAATTAAGCTGCATTCCGACGTGCTGAAAGGGGTCCTTTGAAACTGGAGAAAACTTTTGGCAACTAGCAGGGTACAGTAAGAAAGAGAGAGATAGAGAAAGAGAGAAGGAGAAAAAGAACTATCTACCCATAATATCAGCTCTGAATACCCCCATATAGATTCTGCAGAAATAAATTACCGTTTTTGTGGTTAACATAATTTACCTTAGGATTGTTTAGTTCTTCAGATTTCAAGCTCTTCACGGCAACAGGTATTTTTTCACCACCGGGCATCGTGTAGGTGCCCTTCAACACTGAACCAAAATTACCATGGCCTAAAAAATTACAAATTTAACTTTCACTGAGTCAACAATTCAGGTCCTCAGATAGCCAGTCAGTCTCTCACAACATTGTTCTGTGATTGAGTCTGTTTGTCCATCTGAGTGACTGTCAGTATTTCAGAGCAGTCAGTCATTCCTTCAGTCAGTCAGTCAGTGGGTCAGTCGTTCAGTCAATGCAGTTGGTCAGTGAGTGAATGAGTAAGCAAGTCAGTGAATCTGTCAGTTAGTCTGAGTGCCTCTTTAGTCAGTGAGTCAGTGCAGTTGGTTGGTCTGTGGGTCAGTTGGTCAACCAGTAATTCAGTGAGTTGTTGAGTAAATATAATTCTTACCAAGTTCTTTTCCAAGAGAGAGATTTTCATGCTTGAGTTCAAAATTCTGTACTGCCTTGAACTGATTGTGATATCCAGAGCTCTTATTTAGCTTCACAGAGTCATATATGGCCTCAAACCCAGCTAAACATCAAGCAGAAAATACGATTCAGAGAAGCAATTTGCAACATATTACAAAGGTTTTCAACAAAAAAATAGATTGAAAATGAGTGGAGATATTTGAAAAAACTTTGAAACATTCTTTAGGTTTTTGAAATGCTAGTTTTCTGAACCTCAGTCATAATAATGATTTATTTTAATTTTTCCTTACACATCATTGAGTTAGAGATTCCGAAACAATTTTTACTACCCACTGGCGTGGCACTACTTAAAAGAAGCCAAGCATTAAGTATGGTT
The DNA here is from genome assembly GCA_964019055.1 of Anthopleura xanthogrammica. NCBI lineage: Eukaryota > Metazoa > Cnidaria > Anthozoa > Actiniaria > Actiniidae > Anthopleura > Anthopleura xanthogrammica. The sequence goes on from OZ025215.1 coordinate 11,492,697, forward strand.
TACAAAAGAGCATTTTTCATAGGAGTGGGAAACATACCTGTACTGTACTGATTAACAGTACAGTATGTACCACATGCTGTAATATTCAAATGTCTTCTCATTATGACATAATACTCTAAAAATATCTAAAAATCTTCTTAATTCATCCAATATACAATTTACCGCAATGTGTAGTTTCAGCTACAGTAAGATATGGTAAGGCTAAAGTACAGCATGCTACAGATTTGCCATATCATCTTCCACTCATATGAAAAACATACTGTACCTGGGTTATTGCCAGCCGGACTGTGGAAAGATGGTGGTCGGCCAGGAAGAAGAGGAGGTGCAGTTGGACTTCTGGGACTTCTTGGTAGAGATCCTTTATATCCAGCTCCTGTTGCAACTACAGATTCAATAAAATTAATAATGATAATAATAATAATGATGATGGTGGTGGTGGTGGTGGTGATGAAGATGATGATGATGATGATGGTGGTGGTGGTGGTGGTGATGATGATGATGATGATGATGATGGTGGTGGTGGTGATGATGATGATGATGATGATGGTGGTGGTGGTGGTGATGATGATGATGATGATGATGATGGTGGTGGTGGTGGTGATGATGATGATGATGATGATGATGATGGTGGTGGTGGTGGTGGTGATGATGATGATGATGATGATGATGGTGGTGGTGGTGGTGATGATGATGATGATGATGATGATGGTGGTGGTGGTGATGATGATGATGATGATGATGGTGGTGGTGGTGGTGATGATGATGATGATGATGATGATGGTGGTGGTGGTGGTGATGATGATGATGATGATGATGATGATGGTGGTGGTGGTGGTGGTGATGAAGATGATGATGATGATGATGGTGGTGGTGGTGATGATGATGATGATGATGGTGGTGGTGGTGGTGGTGGTGGTGGTGATGATAATGATGATGGTGATGAAGATGATGATGATGATGATGAAAATGATAATAATTTAAAAGAAAAATAGGAGACAGAAATATAAATTGTTTAGATGAATTCATGCCATCGTAATGATAATTGTAACTAACACTTTATCCAGTCAAACCTATTCACTTTTAGTGATTTTCAGTAGGGCACTTCATATATGCATATTACAGTAATTCAGTACCATGGGTGAATCTAGGGGAGGGGTGCAGGGGGTGTGCACCCTTCCCCCTCCCCCCCTCTAGGGCTGATTTTGCACCCCTGCTTTGAAGATGACTAATACCAACTTATGTTTTCTTTTCCTGATTCTAATGGGCTGCACCCCTCCCTGGGGCGACTTTGTGCCCTCTTTTAAAAATACACCCCATCCTGAAGAAAATTCTCAATCCGCCCCTGACTACATATTCACGTTCTAGAAATTTTCTCTTTAATTTCTTACATTTTGGTGGTGAGCCTACGACAGGGCCACTAGCTTCCTCACTGAATGATCTACTGGCTGGTCTCCCAGGGAAACCAAAATCTGGACGAGGAAGAGATTTGCGTCGTTCTTCAAACAGAGACACATCACAGGGCTCAGTGAGAGTGTACAAGAGACCATCATTGGTTTGGCAATAGTGATCAAGGGCAAGCATTAAGTTGTCAAACTTTGGACCAGACTGTATTGACAGCTGGCCATGGCTGTCAGCATCAAATAGATAGTGAACAACAGCTCCATTGCAACAAAGACCCATGGCATATGTCCCTGGTGGGGACTTTCTTTCTCGGATAAGGTAAAGGCCATTGACACACCCACAGCGTTGCAGTCTGCGTTCTGCCTCCTCGCGAGAGATATTTGAATGAAACCATCTTTCACTTTGGTGGAGAACTTTCCCAATGAAACTTTCCATCTGTCGTTGCATTGTTGGGTCATCCTGTAAATACAAAATGTAAAATTATTAAAACGGAACAACATACATCTTTTTACAACCATCACTGCCTGCAAAGGGCTCCTCCATGAGGTTCACCCACAAACAATACTGCTTATATTTCAAATACATAACAGTCAACACTCATTTTCATTTTTTTGGAGGCAGCTAGAGAGAACAACCTGTGAGATGAACTCAACTCATATTAATAATAATTTTGTGATTCAGTTGAGAATCGAACCTGGCATGAACTACAGGGTGGTGAGAGAAAGTGTCATAGTAGTATATGCCACCCGTTTCTTACCATGATACCCATTGATTCCAGTGCCTTCTCTGCGGCATCTTTAATATGCTTTTGATTGGTTCCTGCGTAAGACCTTGGAAGAACTCCCGGCTTACGACAACAAGGAGTTATTAATTTGCACAGAAGACCATCAAGCTGAAGTGAATGATAACGCACAAGCTCAACTGGTCCAGGAAATCTTGGCCCATCTTCGATCGCTACATGACCGTCTGCCGTTCTTTGAGCATGGTAATGAATAATTTTGTTGTTATAGCACATTGACAAGGCATAGCTTCCAACTTGGGATATGCTTTCTCGCACTAAAAATAATCCATCTTTTTTTCCTCCTTTGATTAAATAATCTTCCGCCTCTTGCCGTGAGATGCAGCCATGAAACCAGGGTTGGGTTTCAGGACTAACAGCCATTCTTTTGCCTCTTAATTAAATTCTAAAACAAAATAAAGCAAGATTATAGATGCTTAATTTGCACAATCACCTGATGGTAGCCACATTGGGTGGTAGGAACAATACCACCTGAAGATGAACATCATCATCACCACCACCACCAACATCATTACCATCATCATCATTCCATCTCCATAGTTACATGTTTATTAGTAATATTGTGCATATACTTCCTTGTTGTTATTCAAACTCTTTTCATATCCCCTGATAATGGGTCTAAAAATGGACCCAAAAGCTTTGGTAACGATTATTGCTCTTAGTAATATCAAGAAGAAACAGGAAAAAGAATTCAATTTTCTGGAATAAAGGCCTGAGATTTTATTGTTCTGCCATCTTACGTGACTGCCAGCATCAAATTTTGTGATTATGCAAAATCTCTACTCTATAGCAATATTTAATGTTTACTAACAATATCCTTGCAATGTCAAATCATTAATAAATCATTATATTCGTAAAACGCAAATCGCGCGCGCTTATAGTCTTTAAATAATTTGAATCGTTGTAAGACATACTTTTCGCCCTGATGATGCACTAGAAGTGCGAAAGCTCGGTATAATATTAAAAAATAGTGTAAGAAACAAATGTAAACAATATGGTTATTCCCACTTACAATAACATTTTAGAATTAATAAATCATTATGAAGTATCACTTATTGAAGAGTCAAATTATAAGTCCAAATAGCAAAAGGATAGTGTTAAACTTAAATAAGATAAAATCATTTTTTGATGAAATGTGTTGTTACACGACATTTGTGTTAAGAGGTCTCAGATATCTGAAACAGATATTTTAGTTCAACTGAATTACTGTCAACTCAATCACGGCTCAACTCAATTTTATATGTGGGCGATCTTGGTTTGTGGGTGAAATTGATCATGATGTAATTAATTCTTGTGATCTATCAAGTTCCAGCTGCATAACAATACATTACATAAATAGCAATGTTTCATCCACGCAATCAAATTTCCGCTCCAACGTCATGTACACATGACTTCCTATACAAATTACGATGTATAATTGTTTAACTTGAGTATATATCACTCGCATTATGTTGGCTGTCCATTAAACTTTTGTTTATAATAATTAACATCCTGGTTAATATTAACTAATATGAAAAATGAGCTGATAACTGGAATACCTTATTCATGGAAAATTGATAATAATCACTTTCTAATGCTGACTCTTACAGGAAAACAACAGGGAATCTTGAGAAATACAATTCACATAATTTAATTTGGAAATCAAAGCTTACGTACTGGATAAAGCTAAGAACGACAGATATCTCTTATCATCTGACACAGGCTTTGGTAAAATTCTGATAAATATCAAAGTAAATTAATTACTTTACAATAAAAAGACTATCAATATTTTAAGTTTTAATAGTAAATTATTTTTAAGTAGTCAGAAATCTTATCGACTAAGCTTATAAACAAACGTCATTGGGAATCGATCTAAAGTTGATGACATTCCAGTGCTAATCGCTCTCAGCAGCCATAATTGTTGATGTGTTTCTGGACAAACTTCTACAGCAAAAGCATTGTGATAAATGATGCTATCGTCTTACCTGCTATTGTATAGATTCCGTTGAGTCGATTTAGAGAGATCACAACGCAAATAATCTTCAAAGTCGAGCTAACTGTGACGACTGTGACACTATCTATCAATTCTGTATCGCCTCACTTCATGGTGCGACTGACCACTTCGCTAAACCAACTCCGATCGCTTTAAAAAATCATTCCCTACGAGTTAACACAACATAAAACAATTCCAGGCTATAATTAAGTCAGTAATATTCCGAAAAACTTATAAAAACAACGGAGAAACTTAAATTGTTTATGATTGAATCTTAACAAAACTTTCGTTCTCTGGATTCGGCTCACTTCCTGCCTTATAAAGGGAGGCTCCTAAGCCACAGCCTGACGATATACCAGAGGCTTTGATTGGTCAAATAGCTGTCAATCAAATATCCACCAATCATATGTACTGATTTAATTTCTGATTTATTCAGATCTGAAGGAAGAAAAATCCAACATGGAGTCTGTTCACGTTTTAGCAATTTTAAGATTTAAATTAAAAATATACAGCTTCGAATAAGTATGGATGAAGAGGTTAGAAAGCAAAATGCATCCAGGAATATTGAAATATTTTGCAAACCTATTAGTTTTCCATTTTTCCTTCGAAGAATATTTGATTTTCAGAGGGAAAGATGGTGAAGTTTCTTATTATTTTGCTTACATTTTTCGTAGGTAGAGGATGATTTGAAAAGTGAAAATGAAAACGTAAAGGGTCAGAGAGGGTGTTATTGTGGAGTGAACAAAGACAGGTATGTAATTCTGGCTAATTCACTTCCCACAGACTTGAACCATGTACAGACCTTCAGCTTGGCTGGAATGTTTTCTATATTTTTAAGACCATGTGTTGATATTAATAATAATAATAATAATGATAATAATAGTATTCATATGTGAGATACTGCTATTAAAAATAAAAATAATTAATAATAATACTGTCAAATAATAATAATAACAATAATAATGATGATAATAAGTAGAGCAGGTTCAGTGCCATGTGCATGCCTTGCTGCCAACGTGATGTTTTCCTTCACCCAGTGTGATTGGTGTGGCATACTTTGTCAGTGCTCTGACCTTGCCATAACCATGTTTTCCCCCTTGTCCGTGCTCTGTTTCATGCATTTGATTGGATGAAGAAAACGTGCCATTCCGCGACCTTGATGTTTTTTGATTGGCTTACTTTTTGTCGCCACCACATTTGTGCCATGAGCTTTTCACAGTCATACGAAATCTGCTCTAATAGCAAACAAATGCAAGAACCTGCAATTATTATTAAATATTTAACAATTAGTCCTTGAGTCCGAATGGTCTACGAGTCAATAGCCCATGAGGCTGAAGGCCGAATGGGCTATTGACTCGTAGGCCATGAGGGCGAGAGGTCTAATTGTTTTAGTAAAAACCTACTAATCGGTCCAATAAAAGGATGCAAAAAGTTTTGGATTTGGCTTTAAATATATTTTTTTTGGTTTTCAAAACCGGCGCTTTTCGCTACTAGAGGTCTATCACTAATAGACCCCTAGTAGCTCAGCCAATCACAGGGCTCGATTGGTGATAGACCATTAGTAGGTTTTTTCTAATATAAAATAGTTCAGATATAACGCACGCTCTGATTGGCTGATAGCCGTGTTTACATGAGGCTATGTAAACACGGCAATTTCAATATTTTATAAAACAAATAGAAAACGTTATGCCGTGTTTACATAGCCTGATATAAACACGAGGGAAGTTTGGGAGAAGTCGAGAGCTGTTGTGTAAAACCGAGCCGCAGGCGAGGTTTACACAGAGCTCAAGACTTCTCCCAAACCTTCCCGAGTGTTTATATCAGGCTATGTAAACACGGCAAACGTTTTCTATTTGTTAAATAGTAAATAATAATAATAATAATAATAATGATAATAATAATAATAATTATGTTTTATTTCATGTTCATAGTGAGATTTTAAAATGCACCTCATGCTGCCGATGTCTTCATTCAGGTAAGCAAAGTTGATAAATCAATCACTGACAGAAATATTGATACAATGGAGTCCTGTGATCTAAAGCCCTGAACTTCCCATTATCATGAACTTGAGGCTGCACACTTGAGCCAAAAATTAGAGGGGTGCCACAAAGATGCAGAAAATTGAAAAAACATCATCCTGTAATGGTGATACTGGGGAATTTCTGGAAAATAGGGAAATAGGACATTTGAAACCCAACAAAAGAGAGATAGGTAGGGACATGGGATACTTTAAGAACCATGTCAATGTAACCTTAGCATTAGAGGGGGATGCTGCTTAATATCTTCAATGTGTTTTAAGACTGTTTAAGGTCAGGTCGACCAAGCCCACTAGTAGGGGATGTGTATTTCGAAGTCACTTGCAGCGACTGTGCACCAGATGGAGAGGAAACATGCAAAAGAGCATACATGAGCTGGTAAGAAGACAACTTACTTTTTAGTTTCTATAGTTGGGCCTAATAAATTGACTGGTTGGGCTACCTGTGGAATAGGTACCACAGGTAGCCCATTAAAAAAATTGTTTTTAATGAAGGCACATTTATTTTCAAGGTCTCAAGCAGTGTACCTGGCTCTGTACAACTTGTGCATCTATGGCAGTGGTAGGAAGGGCTATTTCCGATGGAAGGAAGACATTTGTCAGTTCATAGAAAGAAACTGGATGTTGCTTTTTCCAGGAAGGTGATTCAATTCATCTTTGCTTAATGTGCTTATAAGCTCTACAGGATGGCTTCATGATTTGAAAGCCCTTGTAAAATAAATAAGAATGGCATTCAATATTCTTTGATATCTCTTTTCGTTGTCCAGATATTCAATATAGAAAATTAATGATGAAGTGATGACATCATTAATTTTACAGTTATTTTCACATTACTTTTAAAGTAAATTACCGCAACGTGTTGCGAAGTACATTGCAAACTTCCAAAGTACATTGCGAACTTCCAAAGTACATTGCAAACTTTGCAAGTACATTGCTAAGTCCAAATCATACTTCCCAACTTCCTTGCCACCGAAGTACAGAAGTTCAGACTGAATCTTCCGAGAGTGAAAGTTAGAGCTCAGTTATTCCATAAAATGGGAAGTTTGAGATACTGGGGTTTGAGATAATAATGGGAATCGACTAAAATGTAACATTTTTCTAATCCTTGTCAAAGGAAAAGAACTGCTTCCTGGTGTAGTACCGTAGCAGGGACCCTATCTATAGGATGTCCAAACCACTTCAAATCTGGTATGAAAGAATTTAAAGAAAATGGATGGTGGGCTCTGGCAGACAAGGTCCCTCCTGTTGTTAAACTTGGGAGTCCAGGTAGATATCATTACATTCCTTGCCAGATTTGTAAGACTTTTTCTGAGTTCGATAAACAGGATGCATTCTGGTATAGCTTGGGTACAAGCAACACCATATAAGGCATGATAAACAAAGATGTTTGTACTCAAGCTAGACCACAATGCACCATGTTTGCTATCTAAGAAAAGGTCTATGGCTAAAAAGAATGAATCAATTCTTTCCGAAAAATAATTCTATTAGGAGTTTTTATGTGTTTCTTCAAGCAAATTTTTCTCGTAAAAAAAAAATCCTAATACATTTACTGAACAACAAAAACCTAAAATTATTCTAATAATATTGAGAGTAATAATAATAATAATAATAATAATATTAATATTATAAATGTGTTTTGCTTTGAACTTTTAAGGTACAGAGCAGAAAAGAAAGAAGAATTCAAATAAATCCTCAAAGAAAAGAAAAACGATAGTCGAATCGTTACAAATGAGCTCAAGGGACTTAAATACAAGAGAGGAAAAAGAACCCAAGGTTTGTATGTGCAGATTCTCTTTTATAATCGTTGATAGTGATTGGTCAATCTTAGTTTTCCCTATTATTTTGACAAATACAAAAGAATATTTGATTGTCGACTCTGTAATAATTTTAATACAGATGGAACAGCCGTAATTTTGAGGTTGTGTCCAATAGACTTGAGTCATTACATTTTCACCCTGGATATCTTGAACCCCCATCATTGTTAAACATTTCCCCTGGTCCTCAGGAGATTCAGCATAACACATGCCACTGCTGTAACAATTTTTTGTAACATTTGCAGAAAGACATGAATGAATCAAATAAAAGCCAAGACGATCAATTTCTTGAGGTAGGTATAGGTATAGGTAGAGTTTGTTTGAATTTTTTTTAGCTTATAAAAGACCCAAAACCTAAAATGTGTAATTGCTTTAATCAATCAGGAAATTTTCTTTTTCCTATCTTTCCTACCTTTCTCCTTTCTCTCTACACCAACAAGCTAAGTAATATATGTGCGCACCCTTCCTGTGGCCTGTACAACTAACCTACGGTTACAATAACATTATCTCCTTTCTTTTAAAGTCTTTGTTGTCTGGTGATGCTGTTACCATGGATACAGAATCTGATGAGGTCATAGCCTCCTTACTTACCGAGGAAAGTCTTGCAGAATTGGCAAGGAGTCCATTTCCATTCATGGAAATGGATGATCCGTGTTCCTTAATATCAGAGGACATCAAAGAAGAATTTGATGGTAGGATTTGATTTGGGAGTTAATTTGTCATTAGTTCACTGCCCATCCAGCTAGAATAATAGTTGGAATTTAGAAGTATTTCTAGCACAAAGCATGATGGGAAACTGAGTCCTTACACTTTTTTGGCCCCTATAAGAATTCATCTAACAATTTTTCCTTCAACATTTTCTATGGAAATATAAGTATTTCAACAGATGAAAATAACAGAGTAGTTTTTATTCTCATATTTCCTTTGATTTTCCTGTTCCATTTTTGCAGGACTCAGTTTCCCAGAGTGCTTTGTGACCTTTGATGCACATTGCCTATTCTACTCACAATGACACACAGCCCAGGTCAGGAATTGAGCCTTGGTTGTATTGGTGAAAGACAAACTCTCTCACTTCTACACCATCTGTGTACTGCACTTATATCCCAATTAATGTGTAGCAATAAAAACAGCAGTACTATTAGAGTTTTGTCTCAGAGCATCACATGGTATAGCATGTCTATGCCTTGCACACTCAAGCAAAATATTATTTTCCATAAGGTACATACTTAGAACTGATCATGACTAATGCATTGATATTTCACCTAATAGACAGTCAAGATGATAGTCATGTTAGTGAAGGTAATAATGACAGCGGTAATGAATCAGACAGAGCTGAGTCTGTAGCGTCAACTGTCAAATCTGAGGTCAAGAAGCAGAGCAAGATGAAACAAAGTAATGAACAGGATATTGCTGCTGAAACTATTGAAAACAGGTGCATTTGGGTTTATTATTTTCTTGGTTTATGAAGAAATGTTCTCACAAATCCATCCATCCATCCATCCATCTGTCCAATCAACCATCCATCCATTCATCATCCTTCCATCCATCCATTCATTTATTCATTCATTTCCTTATTCATTCATTACCTATTTTACGTTTCCTCATTATTTTCAATTTATTTATTTGTTTATAAACTTATTGAAATTTGTGTATTTATTCATTTATTTGTTTTCTTATTCGACCTTATTCATTCATTAAATCTAAGATCTTTCATGATGGTAATCTTTACAGACTCCTAAAGATATCTGAAGATGATGAACATGAAGTGCTTTGTAGACTTAATGCCTGTACAGAAACAATCCAGAAGGACTGTAGGGCCAGGAGACTCAGAAGAAAACTAATCCTAAGAAAGGTATCAGTACCTTATAAAAATAATTTCACAATTCTCACTCCCCATATGGATCTGTGAGGTTCACTGCACATGCACTCTCATGAAGGGAGTTTTCGTCCCAGAGATTTTCTTGGGGTTTAACCTAATTGATGGAAGAGCACATGTACAGATGGGATGCCCTTGGACAAATGGGACACCACTGGGATGAATGGGACATCAAAATTATGATGATTTCTTACCCAGTTTTCTACCTCTTTTCCAGATTAAGAGAGAAAATGGACTGCCATTATTTGACTTGGACACATTTATCAACAAATCCTTGTTATCAACTAAATGTTATGTCTTCAGGGATGAAGATTTTGTTCCCTTACAGGTAGCTAATTGTTATTTTTGGTGCAAGTATTTGCAGATTATCTATATAACTACGAAAGTACATGGTTTGAAATGAATAAAACACAATAGACCCCTTGACTTAATTCCCAACCAGGAGGTCAAAACAAATGAATTCCCTTCCCTTGAAGTTTTAATTTTTTTTTGGGTAGAGATTTAGTGCAGGGGGTCTATAAAGCAAGCGTCACCCTATATTATACAACAATCTGATTCTGAGACTGATATCCTGTAGAATGATGAAGTCATGGTTGATATTGCGGAAAAGAAGAAAGGACAAGATGGCTACCAGGTACAGACGGGAGGACAGAATTTAACAAATACCAGAATGATAAGCATGTTAATGATTAATGATGATAATGGTGGTGGTAATGTATTGATGATTAATGATGATGATGATGAGTAATGATAGCGATGACCGATTATGATGATGATAATGACTGTTGATGAAGAAAGTGATGATTGTGATGATGACCAATGATGATGATTATTAATGATGATGAGTGATGATGACAATGACTGATGATGATGATGATGATAATGACTGGTGGTGATGATGGTGATAATGACTGATGATGATGATAATGACTGATGATGATGATGATGATGATAATGACTGATGATGATGATGATGATGATGATGATAATGACTGATGATGATAATGACTGATGATGATGATAATGACTGATGATGATGATGACTGATGATGATGATAATGACTGATGATGATGATGATGATGATGACTGATGATGATGATAATGATGATGATAATGACTGATGATGATGATAATGACTGATGATGATGATAATGACTGATGATGATGATGATGATAATGACTGATGATGATGATGATGATAATGACTGATGATGATGATAATGACTGATGATGATGATGATGATGATGACAATGACTGATGATGATGATAATGACTGATGATGATGATGATGATGATGATGATGATAATAATGACTGATGATGATGATAATGACTGATGATGATGATGATGATAATGACTGATGATGATGATAATGATGATAATGACTGATGATAATGACTGATGATAATGACTGATGATAATGATGATGATGATGATAATGACATGATGATGATGATGATAATGACTGATGATGATAATGACTGATGATGATGATGATGATAATGACTGATGATGATGATGATTATTATGATGATTATGTTGACTGATAATTGAGATGTTGACTGATGATGATAATGTTTGTCATAATGAAAATGGTAACGATTACTTATGATGATAATGACTGATGATGATGCTAATGATGCTTTTTATGTAGCAGAAAAAAACCAGCGTTTTTACGCGATACAGCCGTGTACTGGATAGATTTTTGGTAAGAACAATATTCTTGAAACATCTTTTATCCAATGCCATCTATGATAGGTTTCCAATAAACCGGAAATTTCCAATTCTGAACGTTCTAAACGTCCACAGATGGAATTGAAATTTAGCGAGTTAAGTTTTGCGGAGGGAGGAAAACCGGAGAACCCGGAGAAAAACTCTCGAATGAAGGGTTAGACCTAACAAACTCTACCCTCGTGATGCCGAGTCCAGGATTCAAATCTGAGACTCCAGAGGTCAAGGAGAGGCGAGTGCACTACTGCTACACCACCCTTGATTCCCTATTTCTGTGATTTGTGATGAGTTTTTCAAGACCAAGTTCTTTTGTCTTACCACAGGCAGCCCCTCAGATGTTGAGAAGAAAAGATCAACAGGCTCCCACATTTCTTAGCCGTCTTGTTGGTGCGGACAGACAGACACTACTTAGACCCATTACCAGTCCCTACACGGCCCGTGTACTCAAGCCATTTATTAGAAGAGATTTGGAAAGTCGACCACTAAAACTGAGATTACTAGAGGAAATAAAGGCTTACCCCCACAGGTAACAGTTGTGAGATATTCAGTTCTCTTTAGAGTAGATTCTGAAACGGCACGGTCATGGTACGGCATTGACAACATCCTTGAACCAATAACAGCGCGACAAACAATATCATTATTGGGTTGGGGTAAATTGGGAGTCGTTACAAGGAGTGAGAGCAACTGGAAAGCATCCCTGATTCTTGGGGTGTCAGGGGCGGACGGAGGGGGGTGAACTGAGTGACTTTTCACCTCCCTTTTTTGCAGTCATGTATTCAGTAATTCAAATCTTCGTAGTTACAATGCGCTTAACAATGCAAGTATTTTATATAACACTCGTTAATGTATAATGAGTCTAATATTCGAATATCCCTGAAAGATCTTCAATATTTGGAATTTGCTTGCTCTGAAAATCAAAGTTCACCCCCCTTGTCAAATTTCTGGATCCGCCCCTGGGTGTCTCCACCTCCTGCATCTGGCTGTATGGTTGGTAGAGTTTGACATTTCTCTGATGATATTTATCGCAGGAATGATTCCTCTTGGAAGCCATCACCTTCACATTCCATAGATTACTGTTACGTTCAACCTTACCACATACCAGCTGTTAATACCATGTGCAGGGAGTTCTTCTGGCCTGGGATTGATCGTAAGTGTGCCATTCCACAGCCCTTCTTTTGCAAGGGTATAGTACTAAATAGCCAGTTGCTAACAAACTTGGGCCCTCGTTTACCCTGGTTCCATAGGCGCTTTTATATGGCGAGTCGTGGCGCGAGACGAGCCGACGGTTCGCCTTATATAAAAGCGCCTCCGAAACCAGGGTAGCCCTCGGTTTCATGATCGAATTGGAATTTAGAAGTTGGTTATCAAGTTTGTGGAAGGAGGAAAACCGGAGAACCTGGAGAAAACCTCTCGAAACACAGGAGAGAACCAATTAACACCTCTACCCACCGGCGTACGACGCCGAGTCCAGGAATCGAACCTGGATCGCATTGGTGAGAGACAAGCGCTCTCAACGCTACGGGTGTGGGCTTATTCAATAAACAGTCGTAAGGAAAAGGTGATGCCAATGCTGGGATTGTAGCTAAAGGATGATGAACCTGAAATTAAGCTTCTCCAACACTTAGAGGAAGATTATAGTATAGGTTTCCTTTTTCGCTTGATAATTATTCTGCATTTTTTAGTTTCAGAATCGTTGCAGTACCCAGACTTCAGCTGTGTGGTTCTCTACAGGTATGGAGCCACAGATTTAAAAAATAAATGCAAAAACCCTCGAGACTTCTTAAAATCTAAATTTGATCTTGGAACGAGGGCCACAGGTTTGTTAGCCACTGGCTATCAAGTGCTACCCTCGTAAAAACAAGGACGATTTAGAGGAAAAATTGTGGGATTTCATATCCTTGGAAAGGAGGACAAAGTGACACGATTTGGTTCAACTAACCCTGAAGCAAATTTAGAGAAAGTGAGGTGCACGTGGAAGATACAGTTGCAAAGCTGACTCGTTTGTCTTGAATTTCAGGAGTCTGGTGATTGGGTTCGCGTTCATGGTTCCTGACGTCAAATACAACGAAGCGTACATATCTTTCATCCTAGTCCACCCCGAGTGGCGCCGAGCAGGGATTGGTACCTACATGATATACCACCTGATACAAACATGTATGGGAAAAGACGTCACTTTGCATGTGTCTGTTAACAATCAAGCTATGCTGATGTACCAGAAGTTTGGCTTCAAACCTGAGGAGTTTATATTGGATTTTTACGAAAAGTATTTACCTGAGAATAGTCAAGAATGTCGGCACGCGTTTTTCTTAAGACTCAGAAGATGACAGAACAAAAACGCAGTGCAAATACCAAGATTTACGAAAATCTCTCGAATTTGTGGGAGATTCTACGTTGTGGAAATAGGGGATACCTGTGCACTTCTCTCTGCTATGGAATGCCTCAAATGTAACATAATGAAAACGTATTTATATATAATAACGAAAATCGTTCAAAATTATGAAAAAATACGGAAATTTTTACTGTGTTTCTCAGTGAACTCCTCTATATGCTAGGGAAGGCCTCTAAAAAATTCTCCTGAACATGCGCATGCGCTCTCAGGGTTTCTCTGGACCAAATTAATATCAAAAAATGGTCATTTGATTGTTACAATTAATGAAGCTAGATTTTTTTATATGATCTTATTTCATTGATTGATCAAATAAAGACCATACCTCCAGACGCAGTGCTGAAGCGCAGTTTGGCAGCGCGAAGCATTTACGGCAAGCCCGACACCGCTATCCATAATGACTGATCAGGAAGGGAGAGGTTAGTCGGCCCCTAGACCGTAGAATGATGATTAACCCCTTGCTATGACCAGCAGACCCAGAATGTCACTCATATACGATAACCATTCTTATGGGAAGCCATTTCAATGTTACGGCATGTCGTACCGTGTACATACTGTATAAAGTCTGTACCATATGTTTCTCACTCATATACGATAACCATTCTTATGGGAAGCCATTTCAATGTTACGGCATGTCGTACCGTGTACATACTGTATAAAGTCTGTACCGTATGTTTCTCACTCATATACGATAACCATTCTTATGGGAAGCCATTTCAATGTTACGGCATGTCGTACCGTGTACATACTGTATAAAGTCTGTACCATATGTTTCTCACTCATATACGATAACCATTCTTATGGGAAGCTATTTCAATGTTACGGCATGTCGTACCGTGTACTTACTGTATAAAGTCTGTACCGTACGTTCATTATCACTCATACAAAAACCTCTTTATGTGAACTTCGGCGTTCTACCTTTGATCGAGATATCATGATTACAAATATGGTAAGGTATTAAATAATAATGTTTTCAAACTCTTCAAGCAAGCTGTTTTTTTTTTTTACTAAATTCAAAAACACTCTAGATTGAGAGCTGGAAAAAATTAAAACCGAAAGATTTGTGCAGCGCGACTGAGATCATTCGTATTCATTATCACGGTATTTTCAGTCAAAGTAATAGGAAAGTTTTCCCAGTAGTTTGTTATTAAATTTGCAATAAAAATCTTGCGAAAATGGAATGTTAAGACTATGGCATACATGGGGTGTTTACAGAATAGCAACTGCGGGAGGTCTTGAAAGATATGACAAACCCAGTACTGCAAAGGATTTGTCAGTGCAGAACAAAGAACGTTGTTTCCTCGTTTCTTTGTTTTTCTTTCGTATCCTTTTTTTAAGTAATTTTTCTTAGTTTCCTTCTCCTTTTCCCCCCAACCCAACTTGAACTTAATGCAACTGAAGGTCCAAAATTGGTTGGACACTGCAGAATATGATTGGATCCTCCAGAATATGATTGGATCCTCCAGAATATGATTGGATCCTCCAGAATATGGTTGGATCCTCCAGCATATGATTGGATCCTCCAGGATATGATTGGATCCTCTAGAATATGATTGGATCCTCCAGGATATGATTGGATCCTCCAGAATATTATTGGATCCTCCAGAATATTATTGGATCCTCCAGGATATGATTGGATCCTCTAGAATATGATTGGATCCTCCAGGATATGATTGGATCCTCCAGAATATGATTGGATCCTCCAGGATATGATTGGATCCTCCAGAATATGATTGGATCCTCCAGGATATGATTGGATCCTCCAGGATATGATTGGATCCTCCAGAATATGATTGGATCCTCCAGAATATGATTGGATCCTCCAGGATATGATTGGATCCTCTAGAATATGATTGGATCCTCCAGGATATGATTGGATCCTCCAGGATATGATTGGATCCTCCAGAATATGATTGGATCCTCCAGGATATGATTGGATCCTCCACGATATGATTGGATCCTCCAGGATATGATTGGATCCTCCAGAATATGATTGGATCCTCCAGAATATCATTGGATCCTCCAGGATATGATTGGATCCTCTAGAATATGATTGGATCCTCCAGGATATGATTGGATCCTCCAGGATATGATTGGATCCTCTACAATATGATTGGATCCTCCAGGATATGATTGGATCCTCCAGGATATGATTGGATCCTCCAGGATATGATTGGATCCTCCAGAATATGATTGGATCCTCCAGGATATGATTGGATCCTCTAGAATATGATTGGATCCTCCAGGATATCATTGGATCCTCCAGAATATGATTGGATCCTCCAGGATATGATTGGATCCTCTAGGATATGATTGGATCCTCCAGGATATGATTGGATCCTCCAGAATATGATTGGATCCTCCAGAATATGATTGGATCCTCCAGGATATGATTGGATCTTCCAGGATATGATTGGATCCTCTAGAATATGATTGCTTCCTCCAGGATATGATTGGATCCTCCAGGATATGATTGGATCCTCCAGAATATGATTGGATCCTCCAGGATATGATTGGATCCTCCAGGATATGATTGAATCCTCCAGGATATGATTGGATCCTCCAGAATATGATTGAATCCTCCAGGATATGATTGGATCCTCCAGAATATGATTGGATCCTCCAGGATATGATTGGATCCTCCAGGATATGATTGGATCCTCCAGAATATGATTGGATCCTCCAGAATATGATTGGATCCTCCAGGATATGATTGGATCCTCTAGAATATGATTGGATCCTCCAGGATATGATTGGATCCTCCAGGATATGATTGGATCCTCCAGAATATGATTGGATCCTCCAGGATATGATTGGATCCTCCAGGATATGATTGGATCCTCCAGGATATGATTGGATCCTCCAGAATATGATTGGATCCTCCAGAATATCATTGGATCCTCCAGGATATGATTGGATCCTCTAGAATATGATTGGATCCTCCAGGATATGATTGGATCCTCCAGAATATTATTGGATCCTCCAGAATATTATTGGATCCTCCAGGATATGATTGGATCCTCTAGAATATGATTGGATCCTCCAGGATATGATTGGATCCTCCAGAATATGATTGGATCCTCCAGGATATGATTGGATCCTCCAGAATATGATTGGATCCTCCAGGATATGATTGGATCCTCTAGGATATGATTGGATCCTCCAGGATATGATTGGATCCTCCAGAATATGATTGGATCCTCCAGAATATGATTGGATCCTCCAGGATATGATTGGATCTTCCAGGATATGATTGGATCCTCTAGAATATGATTGCTTCCTCCAGGATATGATTGGATCCTCCAGGATATGATTGGATCCTCCAGAATATGATTGGATCCTCCAGGATATGATTGGATCCTCCAGGATATGATTGAATCCTCCAGGATATGATTGGATCCTCCAGAATATGATTGAATCCTCCAGGATATGATTGGATCCTCCAGAATATGATTGGATCCTCCAGGATATGATTGGATCCTCCAGGATATGATTGGATCCTCCAGAATATGATTGGATCCTCCAGAATATGATTGGATCCTCCAGGATATGATTGGATCCTCTAGAATATGATTGGATCCTCCAGGATATGATTGGATCCTCCAGGATATGATTGGATCCTCCAGAATATGATTGGATCCTCCAGGATATGATTGGATCCTCCAGGATATGATTGGATCCTCCAGGATATGATTGGATCCTCCAGAATATGATTGGATCCTCCAGAATATCATTGGATCCTCCAGGATATGATTGGATCCTCTAGAATATGATTGGATCCTCCAGGATATGATTGGATCCTCCAGGATATGATTGGATCCTCTACAATATGATTGGATCCTCCAGGATATGATTGGATCCTCCAGGATATGATTGGATCCTCCAGGATATGATTGGATCCTCCAGAATATGATTGGATCCTCCAGGATATGATTGGATCCTCTAGAATATGATTGGATCCTCCAGGATATGATTGGATCCTCCAGAAAATGATTGGATCCTCCAGGATATGATTGGATCCTCTAGGATATGATTGGATCCTCCAGGATATGATTGGATCCTCCAGAATATGATTGGATCCTCCAGAATATGATTGGATCCTCCAGGATATGATTGGATCTTCCAGGATATGATTGGATCCTCTAGAATATGATTGGATCCTCCAGGATATGATTGGATCCTCCAGGATATGATTGGATCCTCCAGAATATGATTGGATCCTCCAGGATATGATTGGATCCTCCAGGATATGATTGAATCCTCCAGGATATGATTGGATCCTCCAGAATATGATTGAATCCTCCAGGATATGATTGGATCCTCCAGAATATGATTGGATCCTCCAGGATATGATTGGATCCTCCAGGATATGATTGGATCCTCCAGGATATGATTGGATCCTCCAGGATATGATTGGATCCTCCAGAATATGATCGGATACTCCAGAATGTGGTTGGAAACTCCATAATGTGATTGGATAAGATTGTCCAGTAGAATTGCATGTTGTGTCAATATCAAAACTTAGCCAGGTTTTTTCCGCTATAGGTTTGATTGGCACACCCTGTCCCTTAGGGGAGCGAGAGGTTTGAGTTATGGTGTGCATGTGGTTTAGGAGTCGATACTTTTGATGCTCGCAAAACCATGACTTTCTTTTGCATCAAAAACAACAAAACTTGCCCAATTGAAACTTATTTAACTTGCTCTTTTAGAATTCGGTGGTTTCAGTACGAAATTCCAAAATTGTGGAATATCCAAACCCGTAGATTGACCTCTTGGATCGGACTTTTTACTAAAAGGAGCGTCGGATAAGCGACTGCCGGGTACGGTTTGAATTAAACTAAATGCCCGGCAGTCCGAATTTTTGCAAACAATTCCGCAAAACAACCCAATTCGATGCCATTAATCTTCTCTACCTTGAGAAATATCATGCGCATTTCGTGAGCTTGATATTAAAAGTTCTATTTTATGCCTTTTTCTTTTCTCGGTATAGAATACGAACGACTCTCTTCGTGGCACTCAGACAATCTTTGTCGACTTGTCTACCGGGTTTTATCTGATTGCCATACGATCATCTAATTCATCTTCCGGACATTCTTATTCCTATCCGTTCATCAAATCTTTCATTCCATGCATCTCGGGTGGATTCTTATTCCTATGCGTTAATCCAATCCATCTCGTGTACATTCTTATTCCCATGCGTTCATCCAATCCATCTCGTGTACATTCTTCTTCCCATGCGTTCATCCAATCCATCTCGTGTACATTCTTATTCCCATGCGTTCATCCAATCCATCTCGTGTACATTCTTCTTCCCATGCGTTCATCCAATCCATCTCGTGTACATTCTTCTTCCCATGCGTTCATCCAATCCATCTCGTGTACATTCTTATTCCCATGCGTTCATCCAATCCATCTCGTGTACATTCTTATTCCCATGCGTTCATCCAATCCATCTCGTGTACATTCTTATTCCCATGCGTTCATCCAATCCATCTCGTGTACATTCTTATTCCCATGCGTTCATCCAATCCATCTCGTGTACATTCTTATTCCCATGCGTTCATCCAATCCATCTCGTGTACATTCTTATTCCCATGCGTTCATCCAATCCATCTCGTGTACATTCTTATTCCCATGCGTTCATCCAATCCATCTCGTGTACATTCTTATTCCTATGCGTTCATCCAATCCATCTCGTGTACATTCTTATTCCTATGCGTCCATCCAATCCATCTCGTGTACATTCTTATTCCTATGCGTTCATCCAATCTATCTCGTGTACATTCTTATTCCTATGTGTCCATCCAATCCATCTCGTGTACATTCTTATTCCTATGCGTCCATCCAATCCATCTCGTGTACATTCTTATTCCTATGCGTCCATCCAATCCATCTCGTGTACATTCTTATTCCTATGCGTTCATCCAATCCATCTCGTGTACATTCTTATTCCTATGCGTTCATCCAATCCATCTCGTGTACATTCTTATTCCTATACGTTCATCCAATCCATCTCGTGTACATTCTTATTCCTATGCATTTATCCAATCCATCTCGTGTACATTCTTATTCCTATGCGTTCATTCGTTCATTCCTATGCATGTTGTGTAAATCTCAAAACTGAGCCAGGTTTTTGCTCGTAAAGTTTTGTTTGGCGCACCCTGTCCCTTAGGGGAGTGAGAGGTTTGAGTTATGGTGTACATGGGGTTTAGGAGTCGATACTTTTGATGCTCGCAAAACATGATTTTCTTTTGCATCAAAAACAACAAAACTTGCCCCATTAAAACCTATTTTAGTTGCTCTTTTAGAATTCGGTGGTTTCAGTACGAAATTCCAAAATTGTGGAATATCCAAACCCGTAGATTGACCTCTTGGATCGGACTTTTTACTAAAAGGAGCGTCGGATAAGCGACTGCCGGGTACGGTTTGAATTAAACTAAATGCCCGGCAGTCCGAATTTTTGCAAACAATTCCGCAAAACAACCCAATTCGATGCCATTAATCTTCTCTACCTTGAGAAATATCATGCGCATTTCGTGAGCTTGATATTAAAAGTTCTATTTTATGCCTTTTTCTTTTCTCGGTATAGAATACGAACGACTCTCTTCGTGGCACTCAGACAATCTTTGTCGACTTGTCTACCGGGTTTTATCTGATTGCCATACGATCATCTAATTCATCTTCCGGACATTCTTATTCCTATCCGTTCATCAAATCTTTCATTCCATGCATCTCGGGTGGATTCTTATTCCTATGCGTTAATCCAATCCATCTCGTGTACATTCTTATTCCCATGCGTTCATCCAATCCATCTCGTGTACATTCTTCTTCCCATGCGTTCATCCAATCCATCTCGTGTACATTCTTATTCCCATGCGTTCATCCAATCCATCTCGTGTACATTCTTATTCCCATGCGTTCATCCAATCCATCTCGTGTACATTCTTCTTCCCATGCGTTCATCCAATCCATCTCGTGTACATTCTTATTCCCATGCGTTCATCCAATCCATCTCGTGTACATTCTTATTCCCATGCGTTCATCCAATCCATCTCGTGTACATTCTTATTCCCATGCGTTCATCCAATCCATCTCGTGTACATTCTTATTCCCATGCGTTCATCCAATCCATCTCGTGTACATTCTTATTCCCATGCGTTCATCCAATCCATCTCGTGTACATTCTTATTCCCATGCGTTCATCCAATCCATCTCGTGTACATTCTTATTCCCATGCGTTCATCCAATCCATCTCGTGTACATTCTTATTCCCATGCGTTCATCCAATCCATCTCGTGTACATTCTTATTCCCATGCGTTCATCCAATCCATCTCGTGTACATTCTTATTCCCATGCGTTCATCCAATCCATCTCGTGTACATTCTTCTTCCCATGCGTTCATCCAATCCATCTCGTGTACATTCTTCTTCCCATGCGTTCATCCAATCCATCTCGTGTACATTCTTCTTCCCATGCGTTCATCCAATCCATCTCGTGTACATTCTTCTTCCCATGCGTTCATCCAATCCATCTCGTGTACATTCTTATTCCCATGCGTTCATCCAATCCATCTCGTGTACATTCTTATTCCCATGCGTTCATCCAATCCATCTCGTGTACATTCTTATTCCCATGCGTTCATCCAATCCATCTCGTGTACATTCTTATTCCCATGCGTTCATCCAATCCATCTCGTGTACATTCTTATTCCCATGCGTTCATCCAATCCATCTCGTGTACATTCTTATTCCCATGCGTTCATCCAATCCATCTCGTGTACATTCTTATTCCCATGCGTTCATCCAATCCATCTCGGGTACATTCTTATTCCCATGCGTTCATCCAATCCATCTCGTGTACATTCTTATTCCCATGCGTTCATCCAATCCATCTCGTGTACATTCTTATTCCGATGCGTTCATCCAATCCATCTCGTGTACATTCTTATTCCCATGCGTTCATCCAATCCATCTCGTGTACATTCTTATTCCTATGCGTTCATCCAATCCATCTCGTGTACATTCTTATTCCCATGCGTTCATCCAATCCATCTCGTGTACATTCTTATTCCCATGCGTTCATCCAATCCATCTCGTGTACATTCTTATTCCTATGCGTTCATCCAATCCATCTCGTGTACATTCTTATTCCTATGCGTTCATCCAATCCATCTCGTGTACATTCTTATTCCTATGTGTCCATCCAATCCATATCGTGCACATTCTTATTCCTATGCGTCCATCCAATCCATCTCGTGTACATTCTTATTCCTATGTGTCCATCCAATCCATCTCGTGTACATTCTTATTCCCATGCGTTCATCCAATCCATCTCGTGTACATTCTTATTCCCATGCGTTCATCCAATCCATCTCGTGTACATTCTTATTCCTATGCGTTCATCCAATCCATCTCGTGTACATTCTTATTCCCATGCGTTCATCCAATCCATCTCGTGAACATTCTTATTCCTATGCGTTCATCGAATCCATCTCGTGTACATTCTTATTCCCATGCGTTCATCGAATCCATCTCGTGTACATTCTTATTCCCATGCGTTCATCCAATCCATCTCGTGTACATTCTTATTCCCATGCGTTCATCCAATCCATCTCGTGTACATTCTTATTCCCATGCGTTCATCCAATCCATCTCGTGTACATTCTTATTCCCATGCGTTCATCCAATCCATCTCGTGTACATTCTTATTCCCATGCGTTCATCCAATCCATCTCGTGTACATTCTTATTCCCATGCGTTCATCCAATCCATCTCGTGTACATTCTTATTCCCATGCGCTCATCCAATCCATCTCGTGTACATTCTTATTCCCATGCGTTCATCCAATACATCTCGTGTACATTCTTATTCCCATGCGTTCATCCAATCCATCTCGTGTACATTCTTCTTCCCATGCGTTCATCCAATCCATCTCGTGTATATTCTTCTTCCCATGCGTTCATCCAATCCATCTCGTGTACATTCTTCTTCCCATGCGTTCATCCAATCCATCTCGTGTACATTCTTCTTCCCATGCGTTCATCCAATCCATCTCGTGTACATTCTTATTCCCATGCGTTCATCCAATCCATCTCGTGTACATTCTTATTCCCATGCGTTCATCCAATCCATCTCGTGTACATTCTTATTCCCATGCGTTCATCCAATCCATCTCGTGTACATTCTTATTCCCATGCGTTCATCCAATCCATCTCGTGTACATTCTTATTCCCATGCGTTCATCCAATCCATCTCGTGTACATTCTTATTCCCATGCGTTCATCCAATCCATCTCGTGTACATTCTTATTCCCATGCGTTCATCCAATCCATCTCGTGTACATTCTTATTCCCATGCGTTCATCCAATCCATCTCGTGTACATTCTTATTCCCATGCGTTCATCCAATCCATCTCGTGTACATTCTTATTCCGATGCGTTCATCCAATCCATCTCGTGTACATTCTTATTCCCATGCGTTCATCCAATCCATCTCGTGTACATTCTTATTCCTATGCGTTCATCCAATCCATCTCGTGTACATTCTTATTCCCATGCGTTCATCCAATCCATCTCGTGTACATTCTTATTGCCATGCGTTCATCCAATCCATCTCGTGTACATTCTTATTCCTATGCGTTCATCCAATCCATCTCGTGTACATTCTTATTCCTATGCGTTCATCCAATCCATCTCGTGTACATTCTTATTCCTATGTGTCCATCCAATCCATATCGTGCACATTCTTATTCCTATGCGTCCATCCAATCCATCTCGTGTACATTCTTATTCCTATGTGTCCATCCAATCCATCTCGTGTACATTCTTATTCCCATGCGTTCATCCAATCCATCTCGTGTACATTCTTATTCCCATGCGTTCATCCAATCCATCTCGTGTACATTCTTATTCCTATGCGTTCATCCAATCCATCTCGTGTACATTCTTATTCCCATGCGTTCATCCAATCCATCTCGTGAACATTCTTATTCCTATGCGTTCATCGAATCCATCTCGTGTACATTCTTATTCCCATGCGTTCATCCAATCCATCTCGTGTACATTCTTATTCCTATGCGTTCATCCAATCCATCTCGTGTACATTCTTATTCCTATGCGTTCATCCAATCCATCTCGTGTACATTCTTATTCCTATGCGTTCATCCAATCCATCTCGTGTACATTCTTATTCCCATGCGTTCATCCAATCCATCTCGTGTACATTCTTATTCCTATGCGTTCATCCAATCCATCTCGTGTACATTCTTATTCCTATGCGTTCATCCAATCCATCTCGTGTACATTCTTATTCCTATGTGTCCATCCAATCCATATCGTGCACATTCTTATTCCTATGCGTCCATCCAATCCATCTCGTGTACATTCTTATTCCTATGTGTCCATCCAATCCATCTCGTGTACATTCTTATTCCTATGTGTCCATCCAATCCATCTCGTGTACATTCTTATTCCCATGCATTCATCCAATCTATCTCGTGTACATTCTTATTCCTATGTGTCCATCCAATCCATCTCGTGTACATTCTTATTCCTATGTGTCCATCCAATCCATCTCGTGTACATTCTTATTCCTATGCGTTCATCCAATCCATCTCGTGTACATTCTTATTCCTATGTGTCCATCCAATCCATCTCGTGTACATTCTTATTCCTATGCGTTAATCCAATCCATCTCGTGTACATTCTTATTCCCATGCGTTCATCCAATCCATCTCGTGTACATTCTTATTCCCATGCGTTCATCCAATCCATCTCGTGTACATTCTTCTTCCCATGCGTTCATCCAATCCATCTCGTGTACATTCTTATTCCTATGCGTTCATCCAATCCATCTCGTGTACATTCTTATTCCTATGCGTTCATCCAATCCATCTCGTGTACATTCTTATTCCTATACGTTCATCCAATCCATCTCGTGTACATTCTTATTCCTATGCATTTATCCAATCCATCTCGTGTACATTCTTATTCCTATGCGTTCATTCGTTCATTCCTATGCATGTTGTGTAAATCTCAAAACTTAGCCAGGTTTTTGCTCGTAAAGTTTTGTTTGGCGCACCCTGTCCCTTAGGGGAGTGAGAGGTTTGAGTTATGGTGTACATGTGGTTCAGGAGTCGATACTTTTGATGCTCGCAAAACATGATTTTCTTTTGCATCAAAAACAACAAAACTTGCCCCATTAAAACCTATTTTAGTTGCTCTTTTAGAATTCGGTGGTTTCAGTACGAAATTCCAAAATTGTGGAATATCCAAACCCGTAGATTGACCTCTTGGATCGGACTTTTTACTAAAAGGAGCGTCGGATAAGCGACTGCCGGGTACGGTTTGAATTAAACTAAATGCCCGGCAGTCCGAATTTTTGCAAACAATTCCGCAAAACAACCCAATTCGATGCCATTAATCTTCTCTACCTTGAGAAATATCATGCGCTTTTCGTCAGCTTGATATTAAAAGTTCTATTTTATGCCTTTTTCTTTTCTCGGTATAGAATACGAACGACTCTCTTCGTGGCACTCAGACAATCTTTGTCGACTTGACTACCGGGTTTTATCTGATTGCCATGCGATCATCTAATTCATCTTCCGGACATTCTTATTCCTATCCGTTCATCAAATCTTTCATTCCATGCATCTCGGGTGGATTCTTATTCCTATGCGTTAATCCAATCCATCTCGTGTACATTCTTATTCCCATGCGTTCATCCAATCCATCTCGTGTACATTCTTATTCCCATGCGTTCATCCAATCCATCTCGTGTACATTCTTCTTCCCATGCGTTCATCCAATCCATCTCGTGTACATTCTTATTCCTATACGTTCATCCAATCCATCTCGTGTACATTCTTATTCCTATGCATTTATCCAATCCATCTCGTGTACATTCTTATTCCTATGCGTTCATTCGTTCATTCCTATGCATGTTGTGTAAATCTCAAAACTTAGCCAGGTTTTTGCTCGTAAAGTTTTGTTTGGCGCACCCTGTCCCTTAGGGGAGTGAGAGGTTTGAGTTATGGTGTACATGTGGTTTAGGAGTCGATACTTTTGATGCTCGCAAAACATGATTTTCTTTTGCATCAAAAACAACAAAACTTGCCCCATTAAAACCTATTTTAGTTGCTCTTTTAGAATTCGGTGGTTTCAGTACGAAATTCCAAAATTGTGGAATATCCAAACCCGTAGATTGACCTCTTGGATCGGACTTTTTACTAAAAGGAGCGTCGGATAAGCGACTGCCGGGTACGGTTTGAATTAAACTAAATGCCCGGCAGTCCGAATTTTTGCAAACAATTCCGCAAAACAACCCAATTCGATGCCATTAATCTTTTCTACCTTGAGAAATATCATGCGCTTTTCGTGAGCTTGATATTAAAAGTTCTATTTTATGCCTTTTTCTTTTCTCGGTATAGAATACGAACGACTCTCTTCGTGGCACTCAGACAATCTTTGTCGACTTGACTACCGGGTTTTATCTGATTGCCATGCAATCATCTAATTCATCTTCCGGACATTCTTATTCCTATCCGTTCATCAAATCTTTCATTCCATGCATCTCGGGTGGATTCTTATTCCTATGCGTTAATCCAATCCATCTCGTGTACATTCTTATTCCCATGCGTTCATCCAATCCATCTCGTGTATAATAATAATGGGTTCTTATATAGCGCATTTCACATCGTCTCAATGCGCTTTACAATTTTTGACCAGTGGAGGACTTTACGGGCTGCATATTAAGGCGCTATTAGCAGCCGTGCAGCTTACAATCATGAGTGAATTGTTAGTGATTAGTGTTATGCCTCCAAATTGGGATGGGCTGTTGAACCGGGAGACAATCCCCTACTCTTACACGAATAATTCAACAGGTTCTTTTATGTCCCCCATTTACAGGTTAAGGAAGGGTTGGGAGACAGGGCCTACGGTTTAAAGTCCTTATCCGAGAAGACTTGAAAGTCTAACCATTTGTAGATGTGATTACAAAGGCAGCACTTTCTCCTCAGTTATTTTAAGACCCTGAGTGTTGGTCCGGCCGGGATTATATCTCGTGTACATTCTTATTCCCATGCGTTCATCCAATCCATCTCGTGTACATTCTTATTCCTATGCGTTCATCCAATCCATCTCGTGTACATTCTTATTCCCATGCGTTCATCCAATCCATCTCGTGTACATTCTTATTCCCATGCGTTCATCCAATCCATCTCGTGTACATTCTTATTCCCATGCGTTCATCCAATCTATCTCGTGTACATTCTTATTCCTATGCGTTCATCCAATCCATCTCGTGTACATTCTTATTCCTATGCGTTCATCCAATCCTTCTCGTGTACATTCTTATTCCTATGTGTCCATCCAATCCATATCGTGCACATTATTATTTCTATGCGTCCATCCAATCCATCTCGTGTACATTCTTATTCCTATGCGTTCATCCAATCCATCTCGTGTACATTCTTATTCCTATGTGTCCATCCAATCCATCTCGTGTACATTCTTATTCCCATGCGTCCATCCAATCCATCTCGTGTACATTCTTATTCCTATGCGTTCATCCAATCCATCTCGTGTACATTCTTATTCGTATGTGTCCATCCAATCCATCTCGTGTACATTCTTATTCCTATGCGTCCATCCAATCCATCTCGTGTACATTCTTATTCCTATGCGTTCATCCAATCCATCTCGTGTACATTCTTATTCCTATGCGTCCATCCAATCCATCTCGTGAACATTCTTATTCCTATGCATCCATCCAATCCATCTCGTGTACATTCTTATTCCTATGCGTTCATCCAATCCATCTCGTGTACATTCTTATGCCTATGCGTTCATCCAATCAATCTCGTGTACATTCTTATTCCTATGTGTCCATCCAATCCATCTCGTGTACATTCTTATTCCTATGCGTCCATCGAATCCATCTCGTGTACATTCTTATTCCTATGCGTTAATCCAATCCATCTCGTGTACATTCTTATTCCCATGCGTTCATCCAATCCATCTCGTGTACATTCTTATTCCCATGCGTTCATCCAATCCATCTCGTGTACATTCTTATTCCCATGCGTTCATCCAATCCATCTCGTGTACATTCTTATTCCTATGCGTCCATCGAATCCATCTCGTGTACATTCTTATTCCTATGCGTTAATCCAATCCATCTCGTGTACATTCTTATTCCCATGCGTTCATCCAATCCATCTCGTGTACATTCTTATTCCCATGCGTTCATCCAATCCATCTCGTGTACATTCTTATTCCCATGCGTTCATCCAATCCATCTCGTGTACATTCTTATTCCCATGCGTTCATCCAATCCATCTCGTGTACATTCTTATTCCCATGCGTTCATCCAATCTATCTCGTGTACATTCTTATTCCCATGCGTTCATCCAATCCATCTCGTGTACATTCTTATTCCTATACGTTCATCCAATCCATCTCGTGTACATTCTTATTCCTATGCATTTATCCAATCCATCTCGTGTACATTCTTATTCCTATGCGTTCATTCGTTCATTCCTATGCATGTTGTGTAAATCTCAAAACTTAGCCAGGTTTTTGCTCGTAAAGTTTTGTTTGGCGCACCCTGTCCCTTAGGGGAGTGAGAGGTTTGAGTTATGGTGTACATGTGGTTTAGGAGTCGATACTTTTGATGCTCGCAAAACATGATTTTCTTTTGCATCAAAAACAACAAAACTTGCCCCATTAAAACCTATTTTAGTTGCTCTTTTAGAATTCGGTGGTTTCAGTACGAAATTCCAAAATTGTGGAATATCCAAACCCGTAGATTGACCTCTTGGATCGGACTTTTTACTAAAAGGAGCGTCGGATAAGCGACTGCCGGGTACGGTTTGAATTAAACTAAATGCCCGGCAGTCCGAATTTTTGCAAACAATTCCGCAAAACAACCCAATTCGATGCCATTAATCTTCTCTACCTTGAGAAATATCATGCGCTTTTCGTGAGCTTGATATTAAAAGTTCTATTTTATGCCTTTTTCTTTTCTCGGTATAGAATACGAACGACTCTCTTCGTGGCACTCAGACAATCTTTGTCGACTTGACTACCGGGTTTTATCTGATTGCCATGCAATCATCTAATTCATCTTCCGGACATTCTTATTCCTATCCGTTCATCAAATCTTTCATTCCATGCATCTCGGGTGGATTCTTATTCCTATGCGTTAATCCAATCCATCTCGTGTACATTCTTATTCCCATGCGTTCATCCAATCCATCTCGTGTACATTCTTATTCCCATGCGTTCATCCAATCCATCTCGTGTACATTCTTATTCCTATGCGTTCATCCAATCCTTCTCGTGTACATTCTTATTCCTATGTGTCCATCCAATCCATATCGTGCACATTATTATTTCTATGCGTCCATCCAATCCATCTCGTGTACATTCTTATTCCTATGCGTTCATCCAATCCATCTCGTGTACATTCTTATTCCTATGTGTCCATCCAATCCATCTCGTGTACATTCTTATTCCTATGCGTCCATCCAATCCATCTCGTGTACATTCTTCTTCCTATGCTTTCATCCAATCCATCTCGTGTACATTCTTATTCGTATGTGTCCATCCAATCCATCTCGTGTACATTCTTATTCCTATGCGTCCATCCAATCCATCTCGTGTACATTCTTATTCCTATGCGTTCATCCAATCCATCTCGTGTACATTCTTATTCCTATGCGTCCATCCAATCCATCTCGTGTACATTCTTATTCCTATGCATCCATCCAATCCATCTCGTGTACATTCTTACTCCTATGCGTTCATCCAATCCATCTCGTGTACATTCTTATTCCTATGCGTTCATCCAATCAATCTCGTGTACATTCTTATTCCTATGTGTCCATCCAATCCATCTCATGTACATTCTTATTCCTATGCGTCCATCGAATCCATCTCGTGTACATTCTTATTCCTATGCGTTAATCCAATCCATCTCGTGTACATTCTTATTCCCATGCGTTCATCCAATCCATCTCGTGTACATTCTTATTCCCATGCGTTCATCCAATCCATCTCGTGTACATTCTTATTCCCATGCGTTCATCCAATCCATCTCGTGTACATTCTTATTCCTATGCGTCCATCGAATCCATCTCGTGTACATTCTTATTCCTATGCGTTAATCCAATCCATCTCGTGTACATTCTTATTCCCATGCGTTCATCCAATCCATCTCGTGTACATTCTTATTCCTATGTGTCCATCCAATCCATCTCGTGTACATTCTTATTCCTATGCGTCCATCCAATCCATCTCGTGTACATTCCTTTTCCTATGCGTTCATCCAATCCATCTCGTGTACATTCTTATTCCTATGCGTCCATCCAATCCATCTCGTGTACATTCGTATTCCCATGCGTTCATCCAATCCATCTCGTGTACATTCTTATTCCTATGCGTTCATCCAATCCATCTCGTGTACATTCTTATTCCCATGCGTTCATCCAATCCATCTCGTGTACATTCTTATTCCCATGCGTTCATCCAATCCATCTCGTGTACATTCTTATTCCCATGCGTTCATCCAATCCATCTCGTGTACATTCTTATTCCTATGTGTCCATCCAATCCATATCGTGCACATTCTTATTCCTATGCGTCCATCCAATCCATCTCGTGTACATTCTTATTCCTATGTGTCCATCCAATCCATCTCGTGTACATTCTTATTCCTATGCGTTCATCCAATCCATCTCGTGTACATTCTTATTCCCATGCGTTCATCCAATCCATCTCGTGTACATTCTTATTCCTATGCGTTCATACAATCCATCTCGTGTACATTCTTATTCCTATGCGTTCATCCAATCCATCTCGTGTACATTCTTATTCCTATGCGTTCATCCAATCCATCTCGTGTACATTCTTATTCCTATGCGTTCATCCAATCCATCTCGTGTACATTCTTATTCCCATGCGTTCATCCAATCCATCTCGTGTACATTCTTATTCCTATGCGTTCATCCAATCCATCTCGTGTACATTCTTATTCCCATGCGTTCATCCAATCCATCTCGTGTACATTCTTATTCCTATGCGTTCATCCAATCCATCTCGTGTACATTCTTATTCCTATGCGTTCATCCAATCCTTCTCGTGTACATTCTTATTCCTATGTGTCCATCCAATCCATATCGTGCACATTATTATTTCTATGCGTCCATCCAATCCATCTCGTGTACATTCTTATTCCTATGCGTTCATCCAATCCATCTCGTGTACATTCTTATTCCTATGTGTCCATCCAATCCATCTCGTGTACATTCTTATTCCTATGCGTCCATCCAATCCATCTCGTGTACATTCTTATTCCCATGCGTTCATCCAATCCATCTCGTGTACATTCTTATTCCCATGCGTTCATCCAATCCATCTCGTGTACATTCTTATTCCTATGCGTTCATCCAATCCATCTCGTGTACATTCTTATTCCCATGCGTTCATCCAATCCATCTCGTGTACATTCTTATTCCCATGCGTTCATCCAATCCATCTCGTGTACATTCTTATTCCCATGCGTTCATCCAATCCATCTCGTGTACATTCTTATTCCTATGTGTCCATCCAATCCATATCGTGCACATTCTTATTCCTATGCGTCCATCCAATCCATCTCGTGTACATTCTTATTCCTATGTGTCCATCCAATCCATCTCGTGTACATTCTTATTCCTATGCGTTCATCCAATCCATCTCGTGTACATTCTTATTCCCATGCGTTCATCCAATCCATCTCGTGTACATTCTTATTCCTATGCGTTCATACAATCCATCTCGTGTACATTCTTATTCCTATGCGTTCATCCAATCCATCTCGTGTACATTCTTATTCCTATGCGTTCATCCAATCCATCTCGTGTACATTCTTATTCCTATGCGTTCATCCAATCCATCTCGTGTACATTCTTATTCCCATGCGTTCATCCAATCCATCTCGTGTACATTCTTATTCCTATGCGTTCATCCAATCCATCTCGTGTACATTCTTATTCCCATGCGTTCATCCAATCCATCTCGTGTACATTCTTATTCCTATGCGTTCATCCAATCCATCTCGTGTACATTCTTATTCCTATGCGTTCATCCAATCCTTCTCGTGTACATTCTTATTCCTATGTGTCCATCCAATCCATATCGTGCACATTATTATTTCTATGCGTCCATCCAATCCATCTCGTGTACATTCTTATTCCTATGTGTCCATCCAATCCATATCGTGCACATTATTATTTCTATGCGTCCATCCAATCCATCTCGTGTACATTCTTATTCCTATGCGTTCATCCAATCCATCTCGTGTACATTCTTATTCCTATGCGTTCATCCAATCCATCTCGTGTACATTCTTATTCCTATGTGTCCATCCAATCCATCTCGTGTACATTCTTATTCCTATGCGTCCATCCAATCCATCTCGTGTACATTCTTATTCCCATGCGTTCATCCAATCCATCTCGTGTACATTCTTATTCCCATGCGTTCATCCAATCCATCTCGTGTACATTCTTATTCCTATGCGTTCATCCAATCCATCTCGTGTACATTCTTATTCCCATGCGTTCATCCAATCCATCTCGTGTACATTCTTATTCCCATGCGTTCATCCAATCCATCTCGTGTACATTCTTATTCCCATGCGTTCATCCAATCCATCTCGTGTACATTCTTATTCCTATGTGTCCATCCAATCCATATCGTGCACATTCTTATTCCTATGCGTCCATCCAATCCATCTCGTGTACATTCTTATTCCTATGTGTCCATCCAATCCATCTCGTGTACATTCTTATTCCTATGCGTTCATCCAATCCATCTCGTGTACATTCTTATTCCCATGCGTTCATCCAATCCATCTCGTGTACATTCTTATTCCTATGCGTTCATACAATCCATCTCGTGTACATTCTTATTCCTATGCGTTCATCCAATCCATCTCGTGTACATTCTTATTCCTATGCGTTCATCCAATCCATCTCGTGTACATTCTTATTCCTATGCGTTCATCCAATCCATCTCGTGTACATTCTTATTCCCATGCGTTCATCCAATCCATCTCGTGTACATTCTTATTCCTATGCGTTCATCCAATCCATCTCGTGTACATTCTTATTCCCATGCGTTCATCCAATCCATCTCGTGTACATTCTTATTCCTATGCGTTCATCCAATCCATCTCGTGTACATTCTTATTCCTATGCGTTCATCCAATCCTTCTCGTGTACATTCTTATTCCTATGTGTCCATCCAATCCATATCGTGCACATTATTATTTCTATGCGTCCATCCAATCCATCTCGTGTACATTCTTATTCCTATGCGTTCATCCAATCCATCTCGTGTACATTCTTATTCCTATGTGTCCATCCAATCCATCTCGTGTACATTCTTATTCCTATGCGTCCATCCAATCCATCTCGTGTACATTCCTTTTCCTATGCGTTCATCCAATCCATCTCGTGTACATTCTTATTCCTATGCGTCCATCCAATCCATCTCGTGTACATTCTTATTCCCATGCGTTCATCCAATCCATCTCGTGTACATTCTTATTCCCATGCGTTCATCCAATCCATCTCGTGTACATTATTATTCCCATGCGTTCATCCAATCCATCTCGTGTATATTCTTATTCCCATGCGTTCATCCAATCCATCTCGTGTACATTCTTATTCCTATGCGTTCATCCAATCCATCTCGTGTACATTCTTATTCCCATGCGTTCATCCAATCCATCT
The DNA here is from genome assembly GCA_964019055.1 of Anthopleura xanthogrammica. Classification (NCBI taxonomy): domain Eukaryota; kingdom Metazoa; phylum Cnidaria; class Anthozoa; order Actiniaria; family Actiniidae; genus Anthopleura; species Anthopleura xanthogrammica. The sequence goes on from OZ025215.1 coordinate 11,526,490, forward strand.
CGTGTACATTCTTATTCCCATGCGTTCATCCAATCCATCTCGTGTACATTCTTATTCCTATGTGTCCATCCAATCCATATCGTGCACATTCTTATTCCTATGAGTCCATCCAATCCATCTCGTGTACATTCTTATTCCTATGTGTCCATCCAATCCATCTCGTGTACATTCTTATTCCTATGCGTTCATCCAATCCATCTCGTGTACATTCTTATTCCCATGCGTTCATCCAATCCATCTCGTGTACATTCTTATTCCTATGCGTTCATCCAATCCATCTCGTGTACATTCTTATTCCCATGCGTTCATCCAATCCATCTCGTGTACATTCTTATTCCTATGCGTTCATCCAATCCATCTCGTGTACATTCTTATTCCTATGCGTTCATCCAATCCATCTCGTGTACATTCTTATTCCTATGCGTTCATCCAATCCATCTCGTGTACATTCTTATTCCCATGCGTTCATCCAATCCATCTCGTGTACATTCTTATTCCTATGCGTTCATCCAATCCATCTCGTGTACATTCTTATTCCCATGCGTTCATCCAATCCATCTCGTGTACATTCTTATTCCTATGCGTTCATCCAATCCATCTCGTGTACATTCTTATTCCTATGCGTTCATCCAATCCTTCTCGTGTACATTCTTATTCCTATGTGTCCATCCAATCCATATCGTGCACATTATTATTTCTATGCGTCCATCCAATCCATCTCGTGTACATTCTTATTCCTATGCGTTCATCCAATCCATCTCGTGTACATTCTTATTCCTATGTGTCCATCCAATCCATCTCGTGTACATTCTTATTCCTATGCGTCCATCCAATCCATCTCGTGTACATTCTTATTCCTATGCGTTCATCCAATCCATCTCGTGTACATTCTTATTCGTATGTGTCCATCCAATCCATCTCGTGTACATTCTTATTCCTATGCGTCCATCCAATCCATCTCGTGTACATTCTTATTCCTATGCGTCCATCCAATCCATCTCGTGTACATTCTTATTCCTATGCATCCATCCAATCCATCTCGTGTACATTGTTATTCCTATGCGTTCATCCAATCCATCTCGTGTACATTCTTATTCCTATGCGTCCATCGAATCCATCTCGTGTAGATTCTTATTCCCATGCGTTAATCCAATCCATCTCGTGTACATTCTTATTCCCATGCGTTCATCCAATCCATCTCGTGTACATTCTTATTCCCATGCGTTCATCCAATCCATCTCGTGTACATTCTTATTCCCATGCGTTCATCCAATCCATTTCGTGTACATTCTTATTCCTATGCGTTCATCCAATCCATCTCGTGTACATTCTTATTCCCATGCGTTCATCCAATCCATCTCGTGTACATTCTTATTCCCATGCGTTCATCCAATCCATCTCGTGTACATTCTTATTCCCATGCGTTCATCCAATCCATCTCGTGTACATTCTTATTCCCATGCGTTCATCCAATCCATCTCGTGTACATTCTTATTCCTATGTGTCCATCCAATCCATATCGTGCACATTCTTATTCCTATGCGTCCATCCAATCCATCTCGTGTACATTCTTATTCCTATGTGTCCATCCAATCCATCTCGTGTACATTGTTATTCCTATGCGTTCATCCAATCCATCTCGTGTACATTCTTATTCCTATGTGTCCATCCAATCCATCTCGTGTACATTCTTATTCCTATGCGTCCATCCAATCCATCTCGTGTACATTCCTTTTCCTATGCGTTCATCCAATCCATCTCGTGTACATTCTTATTCCTATGCGTCCATCCAATCCATCTCGTGTACATTCTTATTCCTATGCGTCCATCCAATCCATCTCGTGTACATTCTTATTCCTATGCGTTCATGCAATCCATCTCGTGTACATTCTTATTCCCATGCGTTCATCCAATCCATCTCGTGTACATTCTTATTCCTATGTGTCCATCCAATCCATCTCGTGTACATTCTTATTCCTATGCGTCCATCCAATCCATATCGTGTACATTCTTATTCCTATGCTTTCATCCAATCCATCTCGTGTACATTCCTATTCCTATGCGTTCATCCAATCCATCTCGTGTATATTCTTATTCCTATGCATTTATCCAATCCATCTCGTGTACATTCTTATTCCCATGCGTTCATCCAATCCATCTCGTGTACATTCTTATTCCTATGCGTTCATCCAATCCATCTCGTGTACATTCTTATTCCCATGCGTTCATCCAATCCATCTCGTGTACATTCTTATTCCTATGCGTTCATCCAATCCATCTCGTGTACATTCTTATTCCCATGCGTTCATCCAATCCATCTCGTGTACATTCTTATTCCTATGCGTTCATCCAATCCATCTCGTGTACATTCTTATTCCCATGCGTTCATCCAATCCATCTCGTGTACATTCTTATTCCTATGCGTTCATCCAATCCATCTCGTGTACATTCTTATTCCTATGCGTTCATCCAATCCATCTCGTGTACATTCTTATTCCTATGCGTTCATCCAATCCATCTCGTGTACATTCTTATTCCCATGCGTTCATCCAATCCATCTCGTGTACATTCTTATTCCTATGCGTTCATCCAATCCATCTCGTGTACATTCTTATTCCCATGCGTTCATCCAATCCATCTCGTGTACATTCTTATTCCTATGCGTTCATCCAATCCATCTCGTGTACATTCTTATTCCTATGCGTTCATCCAATCCTTCTCGTGTACATTCTTATTCCTATGTGTCCATCCAATCCATATCGTGCACATTATTATTTCTATGCGTCCATCCAATCCATCTCGTGTACATTGTTATTCCTATGCGTTCATCCAATCCATCTCGTGTACATTCTTATTCCTATGTGTCCATCCAATCCATCTCGTGTACATTCTTATTCCTATGCGTCCATCCAATCCATCTCGTGTACATTCTTATTCCTATGCGTTCATCCAATCCATCTCGTGTACATTCTTATTCGTATGTGTCCATCCAATCCATCTCGTGTACATTCTTATTCCTATGCGTCCATCCAATCCATCTCGTGTACATTCTTATTCCTATGCGTCCATCCAATCCATCTCGTGTACATTCTTATTCCTATGCATCCATCCAATCCATCTCGTGTACATTCTTATTCCTATGCGTTCATCCAATCCATCTCGTGTACATTCTTATTCCTATGCGTCCATCGAATCCATCTCGTGTACATTCTTATTCCTATGCGTTAATCCAATCCATCTCGTGTACATTCTTATTCCCATGCGTTCATCCAATCCATCTCGTGTACATTCTTATTCCCATGCGTTCATCCAATCCATCTCGTGTACATTCTTATTCCCATGCGTTCATCCAATCCATCTCGTGTACATTCTTATTCCTATGCGTCCATCGAATCCATCTCGTGTACATTCTTATTCCTATGCGTTCATCCAATCCATCTCGTGTACATTCTTATTCCCATGCGTTCATCCAATCCATCTCGTGTACATTCTTATTCCCATGCGTTCATCCAATCCATCTCGTGTACATTCTTATTCCCATGCGTTCATCCAATCCATCTCGTGTACATTCTTATTCCCATGCGTTCATCCAATCCATCTCGTGTACATTCTTATTCCCATGCGTTCATCCAATCCATCTCGTGTACATTCTTATTCCCATGCGTTCATCCAATCCATCTCGTGTACATTCTTATTCCTATGTGTCCATCCAATCCATCTCGTGTACATTCTTATTCCCATGCGTTCATCCAATCCATCTCGTGTACATTCTTATTCCTATGCGTTCATCCAATCCATCTCGTGTACATTCTTATTCCTATGCGTTCATCCAATCCTTCTCGTGTACATTCTTATTCCTATGTGTCCATCCAATCCATATCGTGCACATTATTATTTCTATGCGTCCATCCAATCCATCTCGTGTACATTGTTATTCCTATGCGTTCATCCAATCCATCTCGTGTACATTCTTATTCCTATGTGTCCATCCAATCCATCTCGTGTACATTCTTATTCCTATGCGTCCATCCAATCCATCTCGTGTACATTCTTATTCCTATGCGTTCATCCAATCCATCTCGTGTACATTCTTATTCGTATGTGTCCATCCAATCCATCTCGTGTACATTCTTATTCCTATGCGTCCATCCAATCCATCTCGTGTACATTCTTATTCCTATGCGTCCATCCAATCCATCTCGTGTACATTCTTATTCCTATGCATCCATCCAATCCATCTCGTGTACATTCTTATTCCTATGCGTTCATCCAATCCATCTCGTGTACATTCTTATTCCTATGCGTCCATCGAATCCATCTCGTGTACATTCTTATTCCTATGCGTTAATCCAATCCATCTCGTGTACATTCTTATTCCCATGCGTTCATCCAATCCATCTCGTGTACATTCTTATCCCCATGCGTTCATCCAATCCATCTCGTGTACATTCTTATTCCCATGCGTTCATCCAATCCATCTCGTGTACATTCTTATTCCTATGCGTCGATCGAATCCATCTCGTGTACATTCTTATTCCTATGCGTTCATCCAATCCATCTCGTGTACATTCTTATTCCCATGCGTTCATCCAATCCATCTCGTGTACATTCTTATTCCCATGCGTTCATCCAATCCATCTCGTGTACATTCTTATTCCCATGCGTTCATCCAATCCATCTCGTGTACATTCTTATTCCCATGCGTTCATCCAATCCATCTCGTGTACATTCTTATTCCCATGCGTTCATCCAATCCATCTCGTGTACATTCTTATTCCCATGCGTTCATCCAATCCATCTCGTGTACATTCTTATTCCTATGTGTCCATCCAATCCATATCGTGCACATTCTTATTCCTATGCGTCCATCCAATCCATCTCGTGTACATTCTTATTCCTATGTGTCCATCCAATCCATCTCGTGTACATTCTTATTCCTATGCGTTCATCCAATCCATCTCGTGTACATTCTTATTCCTATGTGTCCATCCAATCCATCTCGTGTACATTCCTATTCCTATGCGTCCATCCAATCCATCTCGTGTACATTCCTTTTCCTATGCGTTCATCCAATCCATCTCGTGTACATTCTTATTCCTATGCGTCCATCCAATCCATCTCGTGTACATTCTTATTCCTATGCGTCCATCCAATCCATCTCGTGTACATTCTTATTCCTATGCGTTCATGTAATCCATCTCGTGTACATTCTTATTCCCATGCGTTCATCCAATCCATCTCGTGTACATTCTTATTCCTATGTGTCCATCCAATCCATCTCGTGTACATTCTTATTCCTATGCGTCCATCCAATCCATCTCGTGTACATTCTTATTCCTATGCGTTCATCCAATCCATCTCGTGTACATTCCTATTCCTATGCGTTCATCCAATCCATCTCGTGTATATTCTTATTCCTATGCATTTATCCAATCCATCTCGTGTACATTCTTATTCCCATGCGTTCATCCAATCCATCTCGTGTACATTCTTATTCCTATGCGTTCATCCAATCCATCTCGTGTACATTCTTATTCCCATGCGTTCATCCAATCCATCTCGTGTACATTCTTATTCCCATGCGTTCATCCAATCTATCTCGTGTACATTCTTATTCCCATGCGTTCATCCAATCCATCTCGTGTACATTCTTATTCCTATGTGTCCATCCAATCCATCTCGTGTACATTCTTATTCCTATGTGTCCATCCAATCCATATCGTGCACATTCTTATTCCTATGCGTCCATCCAATCCATCTCGTGTACATTCTTATTCCTATGTGTCCATCCAATCCATCTCGTGTACATTCTTATTCCTATGCGTTCATCCAATCCATCTCGTGTACATTCTTATTCTCATGCGTTCATCCAATCCATCTCGTGTACATTCTTATTCCTATGCGTTCATCCAATCCATCTCGTGTACATTCTTATTCCCATGCGTTCATCCAATCCATCTCGTGTACATTCTTATTCCTATGCGTTCATCCAATCAATCTCGTGTACATTCTTATTCCTATGTGTCTATCCAATCCATCTCGTGTACATTCTTATTCCTATGCGTCCATTCAATCCATCTCGTGTACATTCTTATTCCTATGTGTCCATCCAATCCATCTCGTGTACATTCTTATTCCTATGCGTCCATCCAATCCATATCGTGCACATTCTTATTCCTATGCGTCCATCCAATCCATCTCGTGTACATTCTTATTCCTATGCGTTCATCCAATCCATCTCGTGTACATTCTTATTCCTATGCGTCCATCGAATCCATCTCGTGTACATTCTTATTCCCATGCGTTCATCCAATCCATCTCGTGTACATTCTTATTCCTATGTGTCCATCCAATCCATCTCGTGTACATTCTTATTCCTATGCGTTCATCCAATCCATCTCGTGTACATTCTTATTCCCATGCGTTCATCCAATCCATCTCGTGTACATTCTTATTCCTATGCGTTCATCCAATCCATCTCGTGTACATTCTTATTCCCATGCGTTCATCCAATCCATCTCGTGTACATTCTTATTCCTATGCGTTCATCCAATCAATCTCGTGTACATTCTTATTCCTATGTGTCTATCCAATCCATCTCGTGTACATTCTTATTCCTATGCGTCCATCCAATCTATCTCGTGTACATTCTTATTCCTATGTGTCCATCCAATCCATCTCGTGTACATTCTTATTCCTATGCGTCCATCCAATCCATCTCGTGTACATTCTTATTCCTATGCGTTCATCCAATCCATCTCGTGTACATTCTTATTCGTATGTGTCCATCCAATCCATCTCGTGTACATTCTTATTCCTATGCGTCCATCGAATCCATCTCGTGTACATTCTTATTCCCATGCGTTCATCCAATCCATCTCGTGTACATTCTTATTCCCATGCGTTCATCCAATCCATCTCGTGTACATTCTTATTCCTATGTGTCCATCCAATCCATATCGTGCACATTCTTATTCCTATGCGTCCATCCAATCCATCTCGTGTACATTCTTATTCCTATGTGTCCATCCAATCCATCTCGTGTACATTCTTATTCCTATGCGTTCATCCAATCCATCTCGTGTACATTCTTATTCCTATGTGTCCATCCAATCCATCTCGTGTACATTCTTATTCCTATGCGTCCATCCAATCCATCTCGTGTACATTCCTTTTCCTATGCGTTCATCCAATCCATCTCGTGTACATTCTTATTCCTATGTGTCCATCCAATCCATCTCGTGTACATTCTTATTCCCATGCGTTCATCCAATCCATCTCGTGTACATTCTTATTCCCATGCGTTCATCCAATCCATCTCGTGTACATTCTTATTCCTATGCGTTCATCCAATCCATCTCGTGTACATTCTTATTCCCATGCGTTCATCCAATCCATCTCGTGTACATTCTTATTCCTATGCGTCCATCGAATCCATCTCGTGTACATTCTTATTCCCATGCGTTCATCCAATCCATCTCGTGTACATTCTTATTCCCATGTGTCCATCCAATCCATCTCGTGTACATTCTTATTCCTATGCGTTCATCCAATCCATCTCGTGTACATTCTTATTCCCATGCGTTCATCCAATCCATCTCGTGTACATTCTTATTCCTATGCGTTCATCCAATCCATCTCGTGTACATTCTTATTCCCATGCGTTCATCCAATCCATCTCGTGTACATTCTTATTCCTATGCGTTCATCCAATCAATCTCGTGTACATTCTTATTCCTATGTGTCTATCCAATCCATCTCGTGTACATTCTTATTCCTATGCGTCCATCCAATCCATCTCGTGTACATTCTTATTCCTATGTGTCCATCCAATCCATCTCGTGTACATTCTTATTCCTATGCGTCCATCCAATCCATCTCGTGTACATTCTTATTCCTATGCGTTCATCCAATCCATCTCGTGTACATTCTTATTCGTATGTGTCCATCCAATCCATCTCGTGTACATTCTTATTCCTATGCGTCCATCCAATCCATCTCGTGTACATTCTTATTCCCATGCGTTTATCCAATCCATCTCGTGTACATTCTTATTCCCATGCGTTCATCCAATCCATCTCGTGTACATTCTTATTCCTATGTGTCCATCCAATCCATATCGTGCACATTCTTATTCCTATGCGTCCATCCAATCCATCTCGTGTACATTCTTATTCCTATGTGTCCATCCAATCCATCTCGTGTACATTCTTATTCCTAAGCGTTCATCCAATCCATCTCGTGTACATTCTTATTCCTATGTGTCCATCCAATCCATCTCGTGTACATTCTTATTCCTATACGTCCATCCAATCCATCTCGTGTACTTTCCTTTTCCTATGCGTTCATCCAATCCATCTCGTGTACATTCTTATTCCTATGCGTCCATGCAATCCATCTCGTGTACATTCTTATTCCTATGCGTCCATCCAATCCATCTCGTGTACATTCTTATTCCTATGCGTTCATGCAATCCATCTCGTGTACATTCTTATTCCCATGCGTTCATCCAATCCATCTCGTGTACATTCTTATTCCTATGTGTCCATCCAATCCATCTCGTGTACATTCTTATTCCTATGCGTCCATCCAATCCATCTCGTGTACATTCTTATTCCCATGCGTTCATCCAATCCATCTCGTGTACATTCTTATTCCCATGCGTTCATCCAATCCATCTCGTGTACATTCTTATTCCCATGCGTTCATCCAATCCATCTCGTGTACATTCTTATTCCTATGCGTTCATCCAATCCATCTCGTGTACATTCTTATTCCTATGTGTCTATCCAATCCATCTCGTGTACATTCTTATTCCTATGCGTCCATCCAATCCATCTCGTGTACATTCTTATTCCTATGTGTCCATCCAATCCATCTCGTGTACATTCTTATTCCTATGCGTCCATCCAATCCATCTCGTGTACATTCTTATTCCTATGCGTTCATCCAATCCATCTCGTGTACATTCTTATTCGTATGTGTCCATCCAATCCATCTCGTGTACATTCTTATTCCTATGCGTCCATCCAATCCATCTCGTGTACATTCTTATTCCTATGCGTTCATCCAATCCATCTCGTGTACATTCTTATTCCTATGTGTCCATCCAATCCATCTCGTGTACATTCTTATTCCTATGTGTCCATCCAATCCATATCGTGCACATTCTTATTCCTATGCGTCCATCCAATCCATCTCGTGTACATTCTTATTCCTATGTGTCCATCCAATCCATCTCGTGTACATTCTTATTCCTATGCGTTCATCCAATCCATCTCGTGTACATTCTTATTCCCATGCGTTCATCCAATCCATCTCGTGTACATTCTTATTCCTATGCGTTCATCCAATCCATCTCGTGTACATTCTTATTCCCATGCGTTCATCCAATCCATCTCGTGTACATTCTTATTCCTATGCGTTCATCCAATCCATCTCGTGTACATTCTTATTCCTATGTGTCTATCCAATCCATCTCGTGTACATTCTTATTCCTATGCGTCCATCCAATCCATCTCGTGTACATTCTTATTCCTATGTGTCCATCCAATCCATCTCGTGTACATTCTTATTCCTATGCGTCCATCCAATCCATCTCGTGTACATTCTTATTCCTATGCGTTCATCCAATCCATCTCGTGTACATTCTTATTCGTATGTGTCCATCCAATCCATCTCGTGTACATTCTTATTCCTATGCGTCCATCCAATCCATCTCGTGTACATTTTTTTTCCTATGCGTTCATGCAATCCATCTCGTGTACATTCTTATTCCTATGCGTCCATCCAATCCATCTCGTGTACATTCTTATTCCTATGCATCCATCCAATCCATCTCGTGTACATTCTTATTCCTATGCGTTCATCCAATCCATCTCGTGTACATTCTTATTCCTATGCGTTCATCCAATCAATCTCGTGTACATTCTTATTCCTATGTGTCCATCCAATCCATCTCGTGTACATTCTTATTCCTATGCGTCCATCGAATCCATCTCGTGTACATTCTTATTCCTATGCGTCCATCCAATCCATCTCGTGTACATTCTTATTCCTATGCGTTCATCCAATCCATCTCGTGTACATTCTTATTCCTATGTGTCCATCCAATCCATCTCGTGTACATTCTTATTCCTATGCGTCCATCCAATCCATCTCGTGTACATTCCTTTTCCTATGCGTTCATCCAATCCATCTCGTGTACATTCTTATTCCTATGCGTCCATCCAATCCATCTCGTGTACATTCTTATTCGTATGCGTCCATCCAATCCATCTCGTGTACATTCTTATTCCTATGCGTTCATGCAATCCATCTCGTGTACATTCTTATTCCCATGCGTTCATCCAATCCATCTCGTGTACATTCTTATTCCTATGTGTCCATCCAATCCATCTCGTGTACATTCTTATTCCTATGCGTCCATCCAATCCATCTCGTGTACATTCTTATTCCTATGCGTTCATCCAATCCATCTCGTGTACATTCCTATTCCTATGCGTTCATCCAATCCATCTCGTGTATATTCTTATTCCTATGCATTTATCCAATCCATCTCGTGTACATTCTTATTCCCATGCGTTCATCCAATCCATCTCGTGTACATTCTTATTCCTATGCGTTCATCCAATCCATCTCGTGTATATTCTTATTCCTATGCATTTATCCAATCCATCTCGTGTACATTCTTATTCCTATGCGTTCATTCGTTCATTCCTATGCATGTTGTGTAAATCTCAAAACTTAGCCAGGTTTTTGCTCGTAAAGTTTTGTTTGGCGCACCCTGTCCCTTAGGGGAGTGAGAGGTTTGAGTTATGGTGTACATGTGGTTTAGGAGTCGATACTTGATGCTCGCAAAACATGATTTTCTTTTGCATCAAAAACAACAAAACTTGTCCCATTAAAACCTATTTTAGTTGCTCTTTTAGAATTCGGTGGTTTCAGTACGAAATTTCAAAATTGTGGAATATCCGAACCCGTGGATTGACCTTTTGGATCGGACTTTTTCTAAAAGGAGCGTCGGATGGGCGACTGCCGGGCACGGTTTGAAATAAACTAAATGCCCGGCAGTCCGAATTTTTGCAAATAACTTGCAAAACAACCCAATTCAATGCCATTAAACTACTCTATCCTTGGTGTGAAATACCAAGCGCTATCCGTGAGCTCTTAGATTTTTATTTGAGTCCTTTTTCTTTCCTCTGACCAGAATATGAACGACTCTCTCATGTCAAAACCCATGGCCTCGTATCTTAACTTGAACCCTCTTGACATGATTGCAAAAAATAAACGCCTTGTTTCAATTATTTTTCAAGAAATTATTTACATCAACATAATTTATTTTCAAATTAGCAATTTTCTTTTCCAATTCCCGTTTCAAAATGTTCCCACTTTGTAATACACCTTGGGCTCCCTGTGGTCGGTTAAGTCTGGTACCCAGTCATGATATTATTCACTTGGATTGATTTGAATGAGGAATTTTCTTCAAAATCAACCCAAAATGTCGCCTTAAAAAACACTCAAAATGAAAAACGAATCAGCCAGGAAGCGGCTGGCTCGAATAAGGTGCCTCTTAGACACCATTAAACGCATGGAACAGGGAAAATCCTTGCCTTTAGCTTTGTGTTATGTGCAGGGTGAAGTGACTTACCAACTCAACAGGGAAACTGTGAATCCTTCTCCAATCCCAATTTTGAAAAAACCCTCCAAAGATGCCGATAAGATTGGAGAAATCATCCCTTCTCCTACTTTACAAGTGTTTGGTTCAGGAGACGAGTATAACAACAAACAAGGACGATGGATGAAGTTGACACAGGTTGGTAAAATAACTTAAAGTTGCTCGGAAAATGATGACTTTATGACAAATAATAAGCCTAAGCTTATCCGAAGTCAAAACTACTGTAGTTGTCTTAAAAAAATTGTCTTTACCAGTGTTTTCTTATCATTTAAAATTCCTTTTGCTCTAAAATATTATTGAATTAACTATTTAGACGCCTTAACTATACGTATATACTTTAATAATAACAAAAACTTCAGCTGGTAAATAAGCTTATATAATTTTATTCATGTCATAAAAAAAAAATCGTAGGATTTAAGCTCTTGTTATTCAAAAGGTCTTGTGATAGAACATGTTTTCAGTATTCTTGGAGTGCAACCACAGTCCAACCACATGACTCAGAATCCCTTGAGATATAAATGATAATGAAATAGCCGCCATGTTGGTTGATCTAACGCCATGTTGGTTGATCTAACGAGATAAGCTTATGAGAAATGCTTTGTTATTGTCAACCAACATGGCGGCTATTATGTAACATTGCACCCCAAGTATATGTAATATATACAATATGAGTGGCCGTGTTGTATCAGATATACAACCACGAGCCGAAGGCGAGTGATTGTATATCTGATACAACACGGACACGAATATTGTATATTACTTATGAAACGTCTAGGTGTATACATTCATGTTCTACTAAAATTTTAAAGATAAAATTGAATTTGGCTGAGAAAATTGGAGTTTAAGTTTATGCAAATCAGGACGATTTTGTATCAGATATACAACCTCCTCCACGGACAATGATTTCTATTGTGTTTTCCTCATTAATTACTCATGAGTTTTATAAGAATACATACATACTAGTAGGTTGTTACAGGATAATAATTGTAAGTACTGTGTTAGCTAGTCTTGTTCAAGCAAATGGATAGATCTGGCTTATCTCTACAGCTGTATCAGGGCTCAAAATAACGGCAGTTCAATGGTCAATTTCTGGCCAAATTTGGTACTTGACTGGTCAAATACAGTTTTGAACAGACATGTTGACTGGTCATATTTGAAAAAAATAAAATAATAAAAAGACATCTTGACCGGCATATGACTAGCTGTTATTTTGAGCCCTGTGTATACACCAATTCTGAACATGGCAGACATACAGGGTTTTGCTGTATCAAGGAAGCTAAAAACAAGACTAGGATTCTTAATGGATGTAAACACCAGTGACGAAGATGGTAATAAAAACACAGATCATGGATGACTGACTATCCACGTTTTCAACCCCTCAATCCAGGCCCTCTGTGTTTGCCATGTTCGGAACTTGTTATTTGTTGTTTGGTTACTCCCAAGATTTTTCCCAACCCATTTACCAATTATAGTTTCAACCACCTGAAGATTGATTGATTGATTGATTGATTGATTGATTGATGGATTTTAAATTTATTTATTTAAAACACCAATCTTTCACAAATTTTGTACCTTTTTCAATTGTCTTGATGATGGATGCTTTGTTCGAAAGCTTGGTGTTTTAAATAAAAAATCTTCACGTGGTTGAAACTATAATTTGTAATAATATGAATGTTGTTATCTTTTAGAAATCATTGCAGAGGTTTTGCAGTCACATTAGTACAACATCAAAGGGCATCAAGGAAGGCTGGATTCTCCACATTCCTTTTGACTCTAAGCAAGGACAAGGAAAAGAATGCTTGACAGCAGTATCTACTGCATCGGGAAACAAAGGGAAAAAGAAAATTGAAAATGCTGGCTTTAGGAGGTTATTATTTTTATTATTAATTCTATGAATTGACAGGGTTCCCTTGGTCATGGAAAAGTCAGTGAATTTTTTTCAAGGTCAGGGAATTGTCAGGGAATTTTGATTTTGCTCATTGCTATGTTTCCTCAGGTTTTCCTTCAGTTTAATTCTAACCCCAAGAATTTCCAAAGAACCTTACTGTTGACAGCAGGAAGGGGCCCTTGGGTACTGACCCCTCAAAACTACTACATGTACCCAAAAATATTTGGTCAGAAGTGCAGATAGAAATGTGATGTCAGGTCAGATCAGGTCAGGTCCCCTGCCCAGATCAGTTTGGTTAACCCCCAATCCCATAGAGCTTTTAAGTGTGACGTCAAGCGTTTCGAAAAAATGACTTCTGGGTCCAAAACTAAAAGCAGTTCTATACAATTTTTTTTTACTTTTTCTCTGTAACAGGATTTACTGTCCAAAGTTCTAACTATTTCAGGTGGAGGTTAAATTATTGATAGTATTTTTTGCTTGGCTTTAGCAGTTGGACCCAGAAATACGTTACAACTTAACAGCTCTACAGGTGTATAGATAATTATTCTCCATTTTCTATACTAATAAAGTTTTCTTTCATTGTAGTTGGGTAGAAGCAGTAGAACAATCGTACACACTGCGCCTGACAGAACCTCCTGTAATAGACAAGATTGCTGATAAAGATGCCATGAAACAACTCAGCGCTCCACCACCCAACTGGAATCTAGAAGCTGACGAGGAGTTGGCAAAGTTTCTTACTGAATATATCAACAAGCAAGAAGCAAGTCTTGGGAATATTAGTCGATATGTGGAAAATATTGATGTGTCCACTAGTTCAGTAAGTCTACCAGTAATGATATGCTTGTGAATAATTTCTTGATGTCTTCATCAACTATTGGAATTTTGAAAATATAATAATTTTTTTTCAATTATTGGACGAATGACATTTCTCTCCATATTTGTTCAGTTCAATTTGTTCAGTTTGCTTGTTCGATTGGTTGTTAATGCCGGCTATATTGTACAGTCAATGTCATAAATGTTGTTCACAAAAAAAGAAATTTAGACCAAAAGAAATGTCACGTGATACCTAATACACTCGCTCTAAATGCTTGAAACCAGCAATCATTGTGTAAGGAGAGTTAATAATTATTATTCTCTGTTCATTGTTACTCATTATGGAGTTTGAAACCAGAATTTATATCGTTTAAAACAAATAAACAAATCATCACGTGATACTTCTTTTGGTCTTTAACAGAACAACCTTTTTGACAATGACTGTATATTGGTCAATCAGAAATTGGAAAATATTATGGATAATTAATTTTCTGTTATTTGAATAAAGGATGATGAATCTAAAGAGAATATGACAGATGGAGATCCAGAGACATACTGGGAGTCAGACGGCAGTCAAAGTAGACACTGGGTCAGGCTTAGTATTAAACCTGGTACTGTTATAAGGTAATGATGATGATGATGACTGATGATGACTGATGATGACGACGATGACGATGACTGATGATGATGACAACGACGACGATGATGAATGATGATGACTGATGATGACGATGACGACTGATGATGATGATGATGATGAAGTGATGATGATGAATGTGCTGGTGATGATGATGATTATTATGTTGGTGATGGTGGTCATGATTGATGATTATGTTGGTGGTGATTATGATAATGATTATAGTGATGAGTAATGATGAGATGGTGATGATTGATGATGATGATTGATGATGATGGCGATTAAGTGTTGATGGTTTATGATGATGAGTAATGATGATGAGTAATGATGAGATGGTGATGATTGATGATGATGATTGATGATGATGGCGATTAAGTGTTGATGGTTTATGATGATGAGTAATGATGATGAGTAATGATGAGATGGTGATAATGATGATGACTGGTGATGATGATGGTTATTGTATTGATGATTGAGATGGTGGCTGTGACTAATGATTATGCTGATGATGATTATGATGACAGAGAGGATTGATGGTGACGGTGATAGTGTTGATGAAGATAATGGTGATTATGATGATGCAGAAGATTAATAATGTTATAGTGGTGGATATGATGATGATAATAATGATGATGTTTTTTTGCAATTAATAAATATATATACTAACACTAATACTCCATCTCTATACAGACGGCTATACATTGGTGTAGATTCCAGGGATGATAACTACATGCCGCACAAAGTTACTGTGTTTGGTGGAGAGACGGGCAATATGAAACTCCTTAATGAAGTCTACATCGACTTGTAAGTGTTCACTCTCCTATCCTTTCATATACATGTAATAACTCCTCTCACATTTATTTGGCCAGTATCTTGTTCCAAAAATTACCCATACCTCTACTCCATACCTCTTGCATATTGGAGGACATGTAGACAGGGTTTGTACAGGTTTTGGAAATTCTTGGTAAGTTTTGGAAATTGATAATGGATTTTTTTCAGGACCTTGAAAGTTTTCGAAAATTGATTAATGGTCCTTTAGGGTATGGAAAAGTTATGAATTTTTTGCAGCTTGTCTGCAGTATTGTTTTGCATTGGTAAATGCATGTTGAATGTTTCAGATCCATGAACTTGGCTTTATTTTTGTGCTATGTATAGTTTTGGAAATTTGAGTCAAAGGGCTTTGGAAAGTTTTGGAAAAGATTTGGAAATTCTTGCAGGGGATCCTGTACGAACCCTGTGTTGATAGATATGGGTATTTTGTGGACCCAGCTGATGAAGTCCAAGATGTTCACTAGTAGCCATAGACATTTATTGATAAAAAATAATACTGATGTATATGAATGCCATCTTAGGAATTTTACAGGGGATGCCTTGATTTTGGAAGGAATGACGCAGTATTACCACTTGATTGATATTAAAATAAAAGAATGCAAAGGTAAATGAAAGGATGGTAAGCCTGGTCATCTCTTGTACATATGAAATAAAAGCTCTATACTCTGTCTGTGTAAGATAGAGTGGTGGGCAGCACTAAAGTCCTGTTCAAACTAGTGATTTTTTCAGCAATTTTCGAAAATATGCAGTAAATTTAGCTTATCACACGAAATTTTCAAAAAACTGAGAAATTAAAATGTAGCAAAAAATAATGACAAATAAATGAAGTAACCCTCATAATGTCAATGATTAAAAAAATATCAAATTTTATGCAAAATTTTGAATAAGAATTGAGTAGACTTAGGGATTATAGATTGGATGTCAGTTGATTTGATCTTGGATTGCAAAAAAAAAATTCTTCAGATTTTCAGCTTTTGAAAGGGTATGGATAATCTTAATGTATAGCAAAAACATGCCCAACCTCTAAAATTTGATTTATGCTTCTAAATTCGGAGTTTTGAGGGTTTTTTTATTTTGGAAAATCCGGAACCGTAATGGCTGGACTGGAATGGACGGCGGTTTCACTGGATTCTCCCGGATCGGGAAAAGTTTTTTTATGCTGAATTTGCAGCTTCTATCCTATGATTATTATATTGATATGCATGACTACTAATTTTATGCTGAAATTTTGCAAAAAAAATCAAGATTTAATTTTTTTCCATAATTGGTATGTTTTGGGGATTTTGGGGCCAGAAGAGAGGGAAGGGGGAAAATTTGAACCTGAGGAAATGATCTATTGTCTATAATGAACTGACTATTTTTCAGATGATGGCATTGATACAAGAATACATGACATCAAGATTGTATCAGCAAGTGAGAAAGAACCAGGGTTGTCTATAGACTTGCTAAACAATGCTGAACTTGTAAGGTACATTATAGATCTGCATAAAACTATAAAACATAAGTACTGGCAAAAAACTGTCAGTTACAGTGATTCTCATTGTTCTGCAAACTCTGTAGTTGTGAGTTTCCCATTGGAATTTTGTTTTTCACTGCCGCCAGCCAAAAACATAAAAAGTACAGACTGATTTATTTTGATTGACAGCAGTGAAAACCCATTTCACAACAAGCTGTTGAAATTTCTGAGTTTGCAGAATATCAAGAATCACAGTAAATTATGTTTTCATAAATACCCATTTTAATCTAAAAATAATATATGAATTTTCACAGATTTCCTAAATTAGATGCTGTGGATATCCCAGTTCTTTATAGAAGAGCACAAATATTATTAAGGTAGGTAAAAAAGATTCTATCATTGGACTCCTTTACTTGTTATTCTCAATAAACAAACTTGTTTTGTTTTCTTGGTTATTGTACTCATGGTGTTGTATGTATGTGTTGTAGATTTATCGAACTATTAGACAGTGTCATTCATTATCTTCTTCCATCCTGGAACTACACAGCAGGATCCTTCAAAGACCTTGAAGTAAGTAGGACATACTGTATTTGATGATCCATCTCCCCACCCCCAACTTTCAGCTGCCCGGCCCCTTAACCTCCCTACCCCCTTTCGTTCTCCACTTTACCCACACATCATCCTTGAGTTGAGTGTAAAATCTTATCCATTCATTCTCCTCCCCTCCCCCTTCCTACACCCCCACCCACCCACCATCCATTCATTGCCCTTCCATCTCCTCCCCTCCCCACCCCCTTCCCACACCCCCATCCACCAACAAGAAGAGATGAAATTGTTTTTCATAAATTTTTCACACCTTGTCTTTATGTTTTTCTCTCCAGGCTATAAGGCAGCTTCTTCCCCTGTCCCGTTACAGAAATAATCTAATAGAAAAGTTCCTTAAAGAATCTCAAACAGGGTGAGTTACTAACTTGTGTTTACTAACCTACCATGAAATTTAGAAGATGCACCTATTGCTATACAAACAGTACAGTATAATAACCTGTTTGATTTTCCTGTTATCCAGCTCACCTTCACGAATGCCCAAACTGTTTATAAACCGTCGCCTGGCTGCTGAACACAAGGCAGATCCTACACAAGACCCAGAAGGAAAAAGGGCCATATTCCACCAGGTATTTCACATTCATTTACTTATTATCTATATCTTTCTTATTCTTTCCTACCATGAATTAGGCAGTTATAAAACGATTTTGCTGCGTTGCTGTTTTTATAATCTTCTCAATATTTCCCCCCCAGTTATATGAAGGTTTACGAGCAGAGAAGTGTGGCGTCAAACTAGACTACAGGTATGCCATTATTATTCAACAGGGTTCGCGTTAACGCAGAAGTCGTGCATTTTTACGCAAAAAGAAATTACAGAAAATGCATTTTGACAATTTCTTTTTTGCGTCCCAGGACCCGAGAACTTCATTTCTTGCCATTGCACTAAATCCCTTGCTTACGGAAGAACGCGATCTAGAATCCCATCAAATATGTTAGGGACCCCAATGTGCCCAGACACATGGGTCCCAGGACACACATTACAAAATAGGGAACTTAAGCAACTCGAAATCTAGAACGGGAACGTCAGTATCTGAACAAGAAAAGACGATATCGTTCTCGCCAGAATGCAATATTCAGCAATTGCACGTCGTTCACTTCTTGAGATCAAGAAGTAACACCTATTTCCAGATCTTCCTCTAACATTAAATTCAGTTCTGAAACCTCAGGTCTCACGTCCCCGTCCTAGATTTCGAGCTGCTTAAGGTCCCTAATCCTAGCGCAATCCCTGTATTCATTACAAGTTGTATTCAAATTTCTATCAAGACGTCTAATGAAATTTTTTTACGTGCAGATGGCCAGGTCGCTATGATCAGTGGTGGGAGTGTAAGTTTTTATCCGAAGGAATCATTGATCAAGGTTAGTGGTTATCTATCGGTCTTTATTCACTTCTCCGCATCTATTTGTCCGTCTGTTTGTCCTTCTGTCCGCCCGTCCGACCGACCGACCGTCGATCCATTTATCTTTCCATCCATCCATCCATCCAGCCACCCATCCATCCATCAATCCATTCATCCGTCTGTCCGTCCACCTGTACTTCCAGCTGGCAATCTGTCTGTCTGTCTGTCTGTTTGTCTGTCTGTCTGTCTGCTTATAATAAGTATGTTGTTCTCTTCTGTCAGGCGGTGGTTTCCGCGACTCCTTAGCAGATATGGCAGAAGAACTTTGTCCAAGCTCAATGGATGATCCAATGCCCCTTGAATTTTTTGTACGGACACCCAATCAGGTAAGAGCACAGGTAGCCCAAAAATTGAAAAATTAAACTCAATGCGCATAACAAGACGGGAACAGAGAAAAAGAACCTTGATTGAGAAATTCTCCACATCCGACCCCCAGGGCTATGTAGTCCTTGCAACTGGATGTTGCAGTCAGGCATATTGAATGGCCACGATACAGCCCGACTTTAAAATAGGCATTACCCAATCATATCAAGTCATGAACACTGACGTAATATTTTATCTATTGTTTGTAGTTGCTCGACTCTTCTAGTGTGAACAGAGACACCTACATACCATCACCATCGTGTAAAGAATTTACGAAGCTGGAGTGGTTGGGGATGGTTATGGGAGCGTGTCTGAGAAGTGGAAGAGAACACCTGGTGAGGATTTTTGTTGGGATCCCTGTTGTAAAATGGAGATCTTTAATTATTGGGACACCACCTTCCATACATCGGTTCACTGGTCAAACACAAAGCACTCAGTCGAGGCTGCAAGGTTCAAATTTGAATAATCCTTTGAAACTACCTTGCAGCCTCGCTTAAATGCTTTGTTTGTTGAATTTACTCGCAACAGGCTACCGGTGCCCAGTATACCACAGGCATCCCAAAACATTTTTCTAATATTTTGATTAATCGTAAATATTTATGTACATATTCGAACGGTCATGTTCTATCAATTCATTCCATAATGTTATCATTTCCAGGTTGTTTCCCTTCCTTCATTCGTCTGGAAGCCATTGGTCGGTGAGAGAGTATCGTGGTCACGTGACTTCCACACAGTCGATCTAGCTCAAGTCAAACTCTTAGAACGATTACAGAACGTGGACAGACAAACATTTGATGCTAAATTTGCTGGGGTTTTGACATTTACAGCCGTAAGTCTAAAGAAACTTCTATAGCGGTATTTAATGACTGTAGTAATTTGTCTAATTTGCACTTTATAAACAGAGAATTACCTAATGACTATACGCATTTCTGTAGGTTCTGAGTGACAATACCCTCGTGAATCTAGTCCCTGGTGGATCTGAGCGATACGTTGAATACGATGAGAAAGAACTGTACTCTAAACTTGTACAGAAGCACCGCATGAACGAGAGTAAACAACAGGTAACATGCATCAATACTACTTGTGGGTGTAGACCACTAAAGACCCCATCCTCCCCTCCCCCTCTCCCTCCCCATTCCAGACTAGATACTCCCAACAGGGTGCGCAGTAAGATTTTCCACAATAAAATGGGAACTGCCGAACTGCATCCCCCTACCCTCGAAAGCGAAGTTTATTTCTGATTGACGGATTTGGTTTTCCAGATTGATGCTCTAAGAAGAGGTCTCCTCAAGGTTGTTCCCCAGGCCGTACTGGACTTACTCACATGGCAGGAGCTTGAGAAGAGGGTTTGTGGTGACCCTGAAATCACTGTTGAAGCTCTCAAGAAATGCTGTAAGTTTTCTCCTGAATAGTGTAGTTGTAAGTAACTCTGCGTCTACATCTCAAGCACTTCATTCTCGCACTGGTGATTCTTCGTTCTAGCTACATGCTTACCTGTCTGCCTTTTTCCATGCTTGCCCCCCTACCTCATTCATTTGCACGCTTCCGCATCTATCTCTGTTCCTTTACTTCCTGTCCTGCTCTGTCTTACCCTACCCTTCCTTATACTACACTACGCTCTTCTACCCTACCCAACCCTGCGCTGCCTACAAAGACTCTACCCTACCCCACTTGTTTTGCATCCCTTTCTCATCTACCTGTGTCGGTATATTAAATGTTGAATGTTTCCTTTCAGCTCACTACGAGGATCTTTCATCGGATAATGACCAGCGCGTGAAGGATCTTTGGCAAGCACTTGAAAACTTTACTAACGGTACGTCTTAACAAAACCAGATAGAACAGGTCCGTGTTGTCCACGGAATCGTCGTCACGACGTTTTAATTGTCCACCAAAACTCTATTTTGTCGCCACTACAAATGGTATGTTTGTACGACTGTAAAAATGTGTCAACGATGCTGAGTTTTTTCTTCTTCTTTTATCAGAGGATCGCAGTCGTTTTTTACGTTTCGTGACAGGCCGTAGACGTCTGCCTGCACCTTTGTTTATCTGTCCAGGAAGAAGGTAATAAACATCATTATTACTCTGTTGTAAACCTTTTACTTGCAATGTCCAGGAAGTGTTGAATGATTATTCATTGTGTTTTGTTCTCCAGTAATGCAGAGGTTGACTCGCTCCCTGAAGCAGCTACTTGTTCTAGTACGTTATTCCTTCCCAACTATTCAAGGTAATTATTTTTAACACTAGTGTATCTAATTATAATCTATCCCTACATAATCTAATAATCATAATCATAATCTTGACCCCTTTCACGTGACGTCAAAGCAGCTCAATTTAGAGGACAAAACACAAGAATTTCAATCTCCTGAGAATTGAAACCTATTGTTTTATACTCCAAATTGAGCTGCATTCTGACGTGCTGCAGGGGTCTATTCCTTGTTCATGGGTTTAATAATATGCATTTAAAATACACGAGATGATGGTCACAACATCATGACGTCATATTACGTCCATGACGTCATTTTTACAAGTGGGCTAATATGTATGTCATACCCTCGATGACATCATGAAATCATGACGTCATTTTTCATCATAATGACGTTACATATTGCAAATGGTATTATACACATATATACCATATGCCCGTCGTGACGTCAAAATGAAGAATCTCATGACGTCAATTGACATGTGTAATAGCCGCGATGACGTCACATTCTTATGGAAACATTAATCCGATAACGCATTGAAGTACTCTATGATGTCATATTTTATGACGTCACATAAAAGAGTGATGACGCCGCTGTTATGACGTCATGTTTTCATTGTTTCCTTTTTCAGCCCAAAAGTAGCGGAAGATAAAATTCGCTACGCTGCTTATAACTGCGTTGCCATAGATACCGATGTGAGCCCGTGGGAAGAGTGAGTCGGTAACCTACGAATAAACTACCGCTCTGATGAATCGATAATAACTGAATAACGGAACACAATGAAATGAAATTTATTACAAACCTGGTGGTTAATGGCTCCTCGTCACCGATGTTCTTCATCTACCGTTAAGAAAAACTCATTTTAAAGATAATTATCACTAGGTGGTTATAAATGTTCTACCGCAAAGGGTCCTCGGCTGTCGCCAATTAATCTCTTTTACTAGCAGTTACAGGATGGTTTGGTTTAGAGCGGTTTTCGTATGAGTGGGAAACATTACGGTAGATTCATAGCCCTACTGTAGCCGTACCCGTAACTACGCGTTGTGATTGGATGAATTACTGGAAGACAATTGGAAGCCATCTCGATGTCACGGCATGTCGTACCGTGTACGTGCTGTGAGTCAGTACCGTATGTTTCCCACTCATACGAAAACCGCACTACCAGATTTAAGCAAAGGAATACTAACATAACTGTGCTTACTTGGAATATTAAGACAAGGTAATATGATTATGTTAAACAATTTAACGCCATTTATATAGGGCTTTTTTACTTTGGAAAATATAGATATATTTTATATTGAAATAAAGAAAATCACCCATGACACGTGACTTCAAATACGTTTCTCACGTGACTAGATGCGTTTTCTTTTTGAAAGTTTGTGTCACGCGACTACTGGAGATTTTAGTGCGTGACCTAATAATTCGTCACGTGACTACAGTGGATTTTAGTGCGTGACTTAATAATTCGTTACGTGACTGCAAGGGATTTTAGAACGTGACCTAATAATTCGTCACGTGACTACAGGTTTGTCACATGAGTACATGTTTATAGCATATTTTGTTACGTGATTTTTTACTTTCAATTCACGTGACTACAGCAAAGAATGTCACGTGACCAGAGGGAGAGTCACGCGTCACGCGAGATTGCAGCGTTTGACACATGACCACAACAATTTGTCACTTCACTCAAGTATTTTCCTTATTTTCGCTACTGTTTTGATGTGGAAATTTGTCCGAATGGAACCACTCGATCTTTTAATTTTTAGTATTTTTTATTATTTCTTCTTTTAAAAACCATGAATTTTTGTGATGAAAACGAGTCGCGTTAAGGTGGGGACTTGAATGGAGGAAAAAAATCCGAACGATTCAAGTGTAGAGCTCCTCAATAAACCAAAGGGAAAGTGAATAGAACGATTACAGCGCGACGCGCCTTACCGTAGCCACCCAACAAACTTTTTTACAAGTTAGCCAATCAGAAAGCGAGAATCTGTAAATTTGCATGTGAACTTGCTTTGTTGTTACCGCAAATATTTGAACTTCGGAGCAAGAACTTGAAGAAAATGCTTAAAAATCTCTATTTCTAAAACCAGTTTTGCTCTTTTGGCTTGCTAACACTTAATACTTTCGTAGGCAGTCTTTTTCATGTGGAAATTCTTTGCAAGAAGTGATTTATCGTACTTGTACGAAACTTTGGCAGGGTGGCCACGGTAAGGCGCGTCGCGCTGTAAAATATCGACAAACTACTGTAACATACTGTTGATGAATTTTTATTGACTTTTATCTTAAGCAGGTTTCTAAAATATTCAGCTAATTGTGAGTCGTATATTGGTGCCTTCTTGATAGGGAAGCCAGAAAAAGTTTTGCAGAACGTTTTCATTGATAGGAAAACTTAGGATGCGACGCGACTTTACGACGCCGGGGGGCGCGAGCACGTTCTCTTTAATTAATACTCCTACCGTACATCGTCTTCTTCTCGTCTTCTCATTAGGACTTTATCTGTAACATGTTGATGATGAAAAGGGCATCAAAAAGAGCTTGTCTGCGCCGCCGGCGTCTTAAGGTCGCGTCTTTACTAAATCTAATCTTGCTATGAATGACTACGACTGAGATTTTGAGCAACAACAAAAATCCATTCTAGTGACTTTTAGGCTGCTTTTTACTACAAGGAATTAACTGAGAACAGTGTCCTGGTTAAGTACTCATTTAGCGATGAAAACACTGACAACAGGCGGGAATCTTGATTGACTTCCAGTACCAAGCCCAACCAGGTGGCTTCCCCAATGGATTATAGTACAGCGCTCGTAGTGTGATGAACGTATGCTGAAGCCTGCAAAGACCATAACTGTTGCCACAGACTGCGCACCTTGAGGGAGGACAACTGAGGTTTCTAAGCAGAAGAGTACCCATGTGGCCGATAAAGATGTGGAGTGGGCGATCATGTACCTCGGGACAGATAGGCCTATAGGACAGCACAGATTTGCTGACGTTTAAAGCTTGTAAAGCTCGCTTGTGTTGATGTAGAGGTTCTTCGCCACGAGGATAGAGGCTGTCGTTCATAAAAACAAATCAGTAGAAACATTAATATAATACAATGGTTGCGTTTGAGATTGGAATATGCGTTTGAAGGTACTGGCACAACCAACTTCTAACTACATCGAAAATTTTAGTGATGAAGAAGATGATAGTGGTGATGATGATGATGGCGATGATGATTTTGATGATGGTGATGATGATGGTGATGATGATGGTGGAGATGATGATGATAAGCACTCTTAAGTTTTCTCTGCCATAATAATAATGATGATGATAATAATAATGATAATAATAATAGTGTTTACTTATAGAGCACCATTTCCTCGATCCCGTAAACAGTGCTTTCCATAAAATTCGCTCAACACACGCTACCATCTCCTTTTGCTCTGAGAAATTCTTAGAAATAGGAGTATATATATATATGCATGTCTACTCACCCAATCACAGAGGGGTGCTTTAGGATCGCATGGGATTCTAACTCGCGTTTGATCTCTTCAAACGATGGAGAAGTTGATCGTGTGATAGCTTCCTCTTCTTCACTCAGATCAATTTTCATTTGAGCCCAGTCCTCAGGTGTATCGAGGTTCATTGATTCTTCGGTTGCCAGGCAACCAGCCAGGCCAAGAACGAGGATGAGAACATACATCTGCATCTTTCTGATAAAGAAATCAAAATTGTTACGAAGATAGAAAAAATATTTAAAGTATTTATTCGTGGATGCGTTGTGGGGATTACAGGATACAAATAATTAAAGGAAAAAGCTAGGATGAGCTATGGTGCTTTGTCAAGGAGAAAAAGAGATTGAAGTAAAAAAATGTGCGATACATTTGAAAAATGGGGAAAACTATGGCTAAACAAAAGCTATAATGAGCAGTCGAACTAGAAAATGTCTCACTATAGAGAACAAAAGTGCGCACCCCTATCTCTCTCCATGAGTGCTCCGTTTCAAGGGTATCTAAAACTAAAACTATACGAAGAGAAGAAGAGTCGAAACAAGTATGTGAGACATTCATTTGAAGAAAAAAAAATTCAGCTACTCAAAAATAAATCAACAAAACGAGAGCAATAAAAAAAATAAACTAAAAAATTTGTGGATGAAATAAATTTAGGAGAATTTTGGACTTATCTCTGTGGTGTTTCACAAGTGTAGCTGATCGACTACTTCTGATCAGTGATTCGACTCAAAATCATTTTTAAGTATTTTTATAAAATCTCGATGTATGTTATTCGACAAAACAAATCGACAAAAAAAAGCTTGTTTTTTTAAGTGCATTTGATATTTTCACCTCACCTGGATGAACGTATATGCTTCGGTTTTCTTCGGGTGTGCCTGATTTCTGAGCGCGTGTTCTTGGTCCAACAACGTCCTCGTAAGACTAAAGAGTTCTTTAAAATACTTTTTAACTTTATACCCTTCGCTGACGTAGTCAAATCTTCAACAATAAAATAGCTAAAAATACTTGTATCAATGAGGAATATTGATTCTGATTCCACAGTTCTGGTTGCATGGATGCAAACAGAAGTTTAAAGGTCTAGAATCTGCTGCTTTTGTCCGCTTTTCGCGGGTCACTGATGCCAGAACCTCAGGGTTATTTGAACACGGAAAATTGGTATCGAAATTAACCATCAATTAACGTCACCAGATAAATATTTGATATCTATTATCTCTCGACCATCCATGACGAGGATGGATGTTTACATCGATCAGGTTGTTCATCAGACCCTTTGTTATGCGACCGGTCGTGCCTTGGTACATCAACCGCGCTTGCAACATGTGTATTTGTTTGATTAAAATTTTTGTTTGAAGCTATTTGTTTTGATCCTGCACCTCTATATCACGAAAAGTCCGGCATGTTCCACCTGCTTCGACCACTGCTGCAGCAAGTCGTTTGTTTAGTAACATCTGTGGCTGCTGTTATGCTTCTAACAGTTTGATGCCACGCGCCATTGTTTTTCTACCTCTGCAAAACCTTACCAGCTAAATTCTAAAATCAATCTGTGAGTTAGCCGTGTCCTGACTTTGATCAGCCCAGAGGTTGTTTCAGGATTCAATCTGTGTGTTAGCCATGCCCTGACTTAGGTCAGCCTAAAGGTTGTTTCAGGGTTCGATCTGTAAGTTATCCGTGTCCTGACTTTGATCAGCCCAGAGGTTGTTTCAGGGTATCGATAAAATTTTAAGGTTTGAAGGCAATGGCTAAACTAACATTCCTTATGTTATCAACGGCCATATTTTCCTTTAACACCAGAGTTCGCTAAAAAAAACGGGTCAGGAATGCAGTAAAGCTGCTTAAGCGGTCGGGATAATTACATGGCCGCTTTAGAGAGGTGTTCGAAGAACCAAAAGAGCTGATCAATATTATGTATGTATCATGAATGGCATTATTGGGTGTTAAATGCCTTTTATGTATTTACACTTGTTCCAAAATCAAGTCAGACTCTCATCCCGACTTTTTTCTCTATTTCTTTTTGAACAAATCATTTTGCGTGTTGTTTTTACATGATTCAAACCAAGGCACTTCACTTCGATAGTGGACCGCAATATTGGACGGAAAAGTTTCAAAACGTTTGAAAATCATTTACTCGATATATATCAACCACTCAGTAAACTAAACTCTGACGGAACCTTCTTAAATTAAAGTCATCTAAATAAAAATATATTCTTTGAGAATATGATATTTTAAAGGATTATGATCCGAGGGTTTGGCAGCTGAACACGAGAGATAATATACTAAAACCATAGTTACAACGTATAGTACGTGAGCTGCTCTAGGTACAATATCTGCTATATCAGATTTGGGTCACTAGTCTATCCGGTATCGATTACAAAAACAAGCGGATACATGATTATTTAGTTGTTTAGCAAACGTAGTCTTGAAGAAAAAAACTCGCTTAGATTTATACTAAATGTATTTATAAAAAAAAAGTTGCAAAAACTTTTGTTTCGTTCGTGCACTCACTTCAAATTCCAAAATCGTCTTGTATTTACCTTTTAAAATAGCTAAAAGCCCATATTAGTCAGCTATTTTAGTACAAGTGTCTTAAGTACTATCGAGGACAGCCTCTTAACAAGTACTAACTAGAACTCAATGAAGCATTTTCTTCTGTATCAAAAACCGTACTGCAAAATTTACCTTTTTTTTGTTGATTTTCGACGTGTTTCGACAAAAATGGGCAACCATGTAACTGCATCTACTGTGTTTACTAATTTGTGCAAACATCCCTTCAAAAAGTTTAAAAAAAACAACATCTTTAACTTTGGATTCATCAGAGCCACTCTTCGGTATTTTATTTAGCAACCTATTTTATAGGAAAACGAAGGTAATGTTGACGAAAAAACGGGGGAAAGTGTATAGCTAGAAATGGTATGAATTGCGACAGATATTTGGATGTTTGTCTAGCACGTTTCGGGTAACTTTGCAAATCAGAAAATATTTCTACGAATTTGGTTTATTTATTCAATCAATTTAACGTTTTTTTTCGGGCTTTAGATATTGTAGTTAACTTACACATAATTTTTAGATGCAAAATCTTTTTTATAAGATCATTTTACTAACTTCAAACTCGCTATAGAATTAGAATTTACTCTACATTTGTGTGGCATTTTTGTTCACGAATCTGTTCCATTTTTTCCTCATTCCTTCACACTAAAATAAAGTTGTATTGGAAGGTCTCTTAGATAATTTTCAATACCCACTTTGCAAATAATGATAACAAAAGGATTTAAAAATTTTTAAAGATTTGAATGACGTCGGTACTTATTAAAACCTTAAAAATACTGGGATATTTTTTTACAGGACAGCGAGCTGAGAATTTCAAGAATTTGTAAAGAATTGCAGAAAACAAGTTCTTGTGAAATTTGCGAACTTTTGGCGGAAAGATTTTATTTCGTACGAGAAGCTGCAGGCTCACATGGATCTTGTCTCCTATCCAGCTCTGCCTTTCCGTTCCGAACCGATTAAAAACCGGATACTTTAGTAAATCCGTGATTCCGTTTGCAGGACGTATAACGAGAAGTGGAAGGGAAAAACAAACAAACAAAAAATATCCAAGTGTTACATTGGAGCAGAGAAGAAAGTAAGCACAGTCCTTTAAAAGAGAAGTTTCAACATATTAAGCTATCATTACCAAAACATTTTTTTTACAAAACATCAATATCAAACTGCTATTTTAAACCTCATTTCGTGTCGTTCGCCTCACGCTAACAAGCACTCGACGTCATCGGTGAATTCTCGATTGCATCCAATGCTTGCAGCATTATTTAAGCGGAAAAATTAACGGACCAACGAACGAGTTAAATATCCCTTTGTTTTAAGAATATTTTTAGAAGTAATGCATAATGAAGTTTAAATCTACATCAGAAGATACAAAAAGCAGTGTACTTGACCACACTTCGTCATAAACGATCAGGCAGGTGAAAGGTAACAGTCCAACAGACACAACAGGCAAAACTGCGAAGAAAGCTCACAAGACGAAAATACAAGACACTTGAATCCAGCGCTAGCAGGTAGGAAGAAGAATGTAGTTATATTTCAGCATTTTTTTCAGTAGTCAAAAACTTTAGTCTTTGTTTAAAAGCTGCATATCAGTACAAAATTTGTATACTTGATAACGTTTGAACCATTTTGAATTTTTTTTTTGTCGTTCTTATAAATAATTATTTAGTTTGCTTTTTTCATATATGTTAGAGCTGCATATCAGTACATATACAAATGTTTACTTATCGGTATTATTCGTATAAATAGTTATTTGCTTTCTTTGTAAAATTTCCTATTTTTATTAACCTTCACGTTAAAATTCGACATAAAATTCCAGAGTAGGACGAGAATAAATTTGACTGGATTTTATGGAACGATTGATCAAAAAACTTTTAGTTCAAAAATTTTTCAGTGTTGCTCAGTCCCATAAAAGTTTTTCTCCACCGACGCAAAAATAATCTTGATGTACTATCCACAGGTTGTCACAATGCGTCTTTTTCTAGCCGTTTTCCTGGTTTTCTTGGCCGGGTCGTTAGCTGAGGATAAAGCGGAGGAACTCAAACCGCTTGAAGATCTCCATGATCCAACGCTAACCAGGGAGAATCCCATTAAGGAAGAAAGTGATGAAGAAGCTGATGCTGCTCAACTATCAAGTTCTCCATCGTTTGACGAAGTTAAACGTGAGCTGGAATCACATGGGATGTTGAAGAACCCAGCTGTGATTGGGTGAGTGAATCCATCCTTCCTTCATCTTTCCCTCCACTCCCTCCCTCCTTCCCCCTCTCTCCTTCCCTCTGCTGCCTCCCACTCTCCATCTGCTCCTTCCCTCCCTCATACCCTTAACACTCTTGCTCCACTCCCCCTTCCTTTCCTCCATTCCTGAATGCTAACATGTTATTTTCATGGTTGCAGCCTTTACCCACGCGGTGAAGAACCAACAGATGATGAGCTCCATAACCCTGAAGAAGACCAACCAAGCAAACGTAAACACAAAAGCGTCGCCGCATTGTACAACAGACCAATCTGCAGGAGCGTTTGGCAGGCACCCTACCGTATCCAAATAGGCAAGTCGGCCACCATGGTACTCCATCGATTCAATTGCCGCAGAATCCGCTGTGCCCAGTGCGGGAAACACTACGGGTATTGTGAAAAAACATACACTTGGTTCACGATCCGACTGTGTTACCTCGGCAACAGAGGGTGGCAATGGCTTTGGCAGTCATACAAGGTTGATGGATGTTGTCAGTGCCACAAGTACCATTACATCGGTTAATACTACATACGTTACCATAGCAACCACCAACAATTTTAATTCAACGCTGACTCAGTAGTCAAGACATGCAATAAGCCATATGTATAATCAAGCCTGCCTAACGACACGAGGGGGTGGGGGAGGGGGAAAAGGGGAAGGGGGGGAGGGTGCTCTCCTTTAATTCCTTGTCCCCTCCCCCACCCCCTACGGTGTCCCTTTTATCCTAACTGTCACTTCCACAAGACAAATATTCAAGCACTCGTTAAAACTTTAGTTTGTAAAGATCAGTTGTAATGACTTTTTTCTTCAAAACTTTGTTTGTATTAAATGGAAGCCAGAGACAGGCTAAAACATTTGTTTGGTGAAAATCTTTTCTGTTGAAAATTGCATGTGTAGCAGTACGTAGGATATTGTATGAGTATTAAAAAAACTTTGTCCCGCAAAGTTAGTTGGGCATGTGGTTTTTATTTATTTATTTGGGGGGAGGGGAGGGGTGGAGAAAATAGTAAATATGGGATCTTTGCTCGCTCACAGCGCATGCGTGGGTTAGTATAAACTGACCTTCCCTGAGCCTGCAATCATCCACCGTCG
Source organism: Anthopleura xanthogrammica (assembly GCA_964019055.1). Classification (NCBI taxonomy): domain Eukaryota; kingdom Metazoa; phylum Cnidaria; class Anthozoa; order Actiniaria; family Actiniidae; genus Anthopleura; species Anthopleura xanthogrammica. The sequence goes on from OZ025215.1 coordinate 11,557,710, forward strand.
GAAATCCTAATGAGACGTTCACTTAGCTGAATGTTAATTTATAAAGGAAAATGAAGGACAACCAGCTGATCTGAGAAAAAATGTTAGCCAATCAGAATCGAGAAAATTTGCAAAACTGAGGTGTCACACTTAGTCGCCCAGCGACTTGGGAAAAGCGGTTATTTCTTTATTTTATTCTCCCACTCAATGATGAATATCATACTAAATGTATGTAAAATATAAAAAACTTCTCCTTAAAATCTAGAATTATCTCAGATATAAATTTTTATGAGTCAGGTTTCGCAGGTTTCATGAGACGTCAGTTTTGCAGTGACGTCATATCTACGACACTATTTCAGATCAGCTGGAAATATTTTACTCTCTCGAGGGTATTTTTTACTAATTGCATGATGTCTTAATGATCAGGTACAGAATAATTATCAATATTACAAAATTTTCTATCAAGTTAATCTTTATCAAAACCTTATCCTTTGACATCTAATTTCTCTGCATTACGTCATTCGTTATTATATTATTATTTACATTTATAAGTCGTTTATCATCGCGTGACATCATCACAATCTGATTTCTCCGCATGTCACCCTTCGTTGCCCCGGTAACTGACGGTAGTGATCTAACAATGTAAAACAGCTATTCTACAAACAATAGAAACGTGACCTCTGACTGCGTTAATGATTCAAATCAATTCAAATTGACTATTAAAGATCTTCAGCTAGTTCTGTTTGAGTGACTTAAAGTTTGTTCGCCACAATGAAGGTCGTTTATTTTTTCTCTCTATTTATCTCCCTCTACAATTTCACAGGTAAGAGCTTGATATCATGTTTGAGCTATTGTTTATTTTCAAATTAGCAGTCAAAATCATTATGTAATTGTTTCATCTTTGTGCTTTCAAAGCTAGATTCTTTAGAACCTAAGGAAACTAAAGTCGTCAAGTACGCTTTTTTTCATGACGAAAAACTATCGTATTCTATTGTTAAAATAAAACATTTTGTCTAAAATCAACTCAACTTATGATTTGAATTGAACATAAGTAAGAAGACGTTTCTAACCAAATGAACTTTTTGCGCCGATCAAATATTTTAAAAATGTGAACTTGTAAATAATTCTTGTTGACAAAGTTTTCGTGATTTTTTCAACACATTTACATTTAAGATTCCTGTTTCTTTGACGTCCCTCTCTTGAATAGAAGTATTTTTGTCCAAGATCTTCATTCATCGTGTTTTTGTTATAATCTGAGTCGAACTTCATTCTTGAATATTTTTTGCTTCGTAATTATCCCCCAACCCCCACCCCCCTAATGCTATGGTTGGGTTGTTGTGCGTCAATTTGTATCGTGTTTATTGTGATAAAACCATTGGCGCAACCTGCTTGCCTGCTTGCCTGCTTGCCTGCTTGCCTGCT